>CM034462.1:30777681-31157270 GCA_019925255.1 Litchi chinensis | reverse complement strand
AAGAAAAAGAAGACGACAAAATTGGTGAACCCTTAGGCCTTAACACAAGCCTTTGCCTGTTAAGTCACTTTCAAAATTTACAAAAAGGGAATTCCTTTCCGTTAGTGGTGGAAATCGCATTCAGAGTGTAATGCTCTTGCATGAAAGAACTTGATTAACTAATTTTTTTTTATCACAAAATATAGTCGATGTTGAAACTGAAATTTGTTGATATAAATTATTACTTATAAGATCAAACACAAAACATATATCTACTTTTATTGTAAATAAAAAAAAAAATTCTATAAGTTGTATCATATATTTGTTAAAAACAAAACATTTTGAACATGCATCTGGAATGGATTTATCAATAGTTTATCTTGATATATCTAAATATTTTTTTTTATGAATAAAAAATAACTAATTCCACTCTAATAGTAGAAAATTACACCACAAGTTGTACCATATATTTGTTGAAAACTGAACACTTTGATCGATCATTCAAATTGCACCATTAACAACCATCTCAATAAATTTGGACTGTCTTATGATCGACAATGTATGTATCAGTGTTAAAGGGGGAGGGGGGGGGGGGGGGGGGGGGGGGGGGGGGGGGAAAGAACCTTTCGGATTAAGTTTATAATCTCCTTCAAACTAATTGTTGCTGTTGTTAAATTTAAATTTTGATTTTTGATAATAAATGCATGGTTAATAAGAAAATATATTTCTTCCTTTCATAAGTTGTCACTTGTCAATCATCTCTCTCCTCCTGTGCTTCCCAAGTAAAGGTTCAGACTTCACACCGAGTCCAACTCAGTTTCAGTTCTCATTCACTGTATCGACATTGAATCAAACCATAACTGAACATGGCTATGGCCACTCAACAACTAGAAAAAGAAGAAGAAGAGATCAAGTGGGTGAATCATTATTCATCAAGCCATCAAATTCTGTTGGTGGGTGAAGGAGACTTCTCTTTCTCCTTGTGTCTAGCGCTTGCTTTTGGCTCTGCTTCCAACATCTATGCTTCTTCTCTTGACTCTTATGGTATTGCTTTTCTCTGCTTTCTTTGACGATCTATCAATGTCTTGGTCTTTCTTATTATATGTTATGTTTGTTGATCAATTGTGATTGATTGTTTGGTGTATCATGATCTCATCTGTTAGAGTACTGAAACACATCACATTTGTATATGTTGCAATTTTTAGTTTCTTTTTAATGGTTGATTATGACACATTAACATCAACTTTAAATTTAAAGAATTGAATTGAAACAACAATTTGCTAGTTGCATATACTCATGTTTCAAGGAAAGAATGCTCTTTTATACAACGTACCACGTTGGTAAACGGTTGACGTAGCGCTTGAAGTAGCTTCAATGTCCTCCAATTCTACACCAGGAACAATCCAGTATGGTTGTGAAGGATTGTTCTGAAATTGTAAACCTGAAAATCTTATTTCTGGAAACTCTTCTTCTTCTGCGACATCATCAAATCGAGTTTCTTCTTCATCACTATCTCCGGTTTGCTCTTCATCACTATTTTGTATTCCATCACCATTATCATCTGTGTCTTCATCTTCATCATCAATACCATAATTCGTATAGTCATCATTAACGTCACGAATGAGACTTTTAACTGATGTAAATGGGGTGATAGAAGTATCAACTTGATTGCTCTCAATGCCTGAAGTGAGATAAAAGTGACTTTCAACCATATGTGGATTTACTGGTCTATCCATATTTGTCTCGTCATGTCTTATGCCTGGAATTGAATCAGTGACAAATGGACGAACGGTATTTCTACTAACCCTAGCTCCAAAATCTCTGGCAATCTTATCGATATAAATCTCTTTAACATCAATATTTTTTATCGCCATCAAACCAACAACACCAAGATCGGACATGATACGTATCTTTTTAACCTGACCATTTGTTGTACTTTGTAGTAAATAATATATACGGATTTCCCACCTTCTTCTATCAATAGCAACCTCTCTATATACAACATCCACCAATGATGAAAAACTACTATTTTTGTGGACCCCACACATGATCGACTCCCCGCCAATGTAATTACATCCATTCCACTCTCCGTCAAAGTTGATTACAACGGTCTCTTGAGCCATTCCTGCAACATTCAAATCAAATGATAATTAAATCTCATTTCAATAGGTTAATATTACAAAATATAATCATATCGAATCATATTCAATACATAACAACACAAACATATAAAAAAAAAACCATTAAAAATGTGTTAAATTCGGTTTTCCAGTGAAGTTATCGGTTTTTCATTCTCTCAAAAAACCTTAATTCGGTTTCGGTTTTTCAGCCACTGAAAACCGGGATAGATTTTTCAGTCACTGAAAAACCGGTCTGTTTTTCAGGTCGATCGGTTTTTCAGTCCACTGAAAAACTGGGGAAAGCCGGGATCGGTTTTTCAGAAACCGGGGCTCTGAAAAATCGATCCCACAGAGTGGAAAACCGATTATCGGTCACGAAAAACCGATTTCGTCGCAGATTTTGCAGATTTCGTCGCAGATTTCATAAACATTTAGATCTCACAACCAAATCATTCTTATAGTCTTTTAGCTAGCAATATGAACAAAACAACCTAAAAACCAACCAAAAAAACTCATACATTACCTTTCAAACTCAAATGTAAGAAGAATCTTCAAAACCTTCAATGGTGTAAACCTTCAATGGATCCAAAAACTTCAATGGTTGAAGAAGCTCGAATGACTAATCCCCTCAATAAATTGTTTTTCAGCTACAATGGATCTAAAAAATCTTCCTAATTTTTGAAATTTTCAGCTGCAATGGAGAAGAAGATGGAAGAGGGAGGCTATTGGTAGGAGAAGGAAGAAGGTTATTTTCGTAATTTCATATTTGGGCATTTTAGTCATTTTAACTTAAGAGTATTTTGGTAATTTCATATTTGGGTATTTTAGTGATTTTAACTTAAGGGTATTTTGGTAATCTTGGGTATACAATGGAAATAGTTTGTTTAGGAGGTTAAAATCAAATTTTTTTAAATTGCTAGGTAAAAACAAAATTTTTTTTTTATTTGGATAAAATCAATAAATCTCCCTTAAATATCCCCTACTATTATAACATGTGCAACAAAAATTCAAGATAAAAAGGGATCCAAAAGTTTAAACTGATAAGAATGATCCAATTATAGTATTTAAGACTTGGATTATGATACATTAACATTACTATTATATTTGAAAAATAAAAATAAAAAAGTGATCTAAAGATCTGCATCTACCAATTGTTGAAGCATCCACAAACACTAGACATTCTTCCATTTCTATTGCTCTTATCTTTCTGCTTTGGTGTGATAATATTCTTCATTCCTTTGCTTTTCAACTCAACAAAGATGTCTGTAATTAAGTTTCTGCCTCTGGACTTGGGAAGTGCCCTTCTCGGAGGATTCTTCCAGGCATTGTTCGACAGAGTAATGCCCCACAGCTTGCCCCACATCATTGTCACAGAGAAGGAGGTGCGTTCTGAGGTAAACAAATGGTTCACAAAGCTGGCTGTCATCCAGGCAGCTCTCGACGATGCAGAGGAGAAGCAGTGGACTAATATGGCTGTCAAGATGTGGCTCAACGACCTCCGAGACTTTGCTTACGATTTGGAAGACATGCTTGATGAGCACCACACTGCAATCCTGAAGCGCAGCTTGAAAGCTGAAGCTAAAAGAGACCTCATCTCTATGACTGTGGAAGAGTTAAAAATTTTGTGGGAAAATTTTAATAAGGTGTCTAATAGTAGAGGTATGACTCAGTGGTTGGAGGAGCTATGTGAGAGGAGAAGTCTACTTGGTTTGATGGAAAGGACTGCTCGAGGGACATACATTCCTGGATGGAAAAGACCACCCTCTACTTGTCTACCAACTGAACCTGCTATTTGTGGGAGAGATGAGGACAAGAGAAAAGTACTTGAAATGCTGTCAAGAAATCATTCAAGTGCTGCCAGCTTTAGTGTTATATCTATTGTGGGTATGGCAGGAGTTGGTAAAACAACACTTGCAAAGGAGGTGTATAATGATAGTAGTGTGGAATTCGCCCCAAAAGTGTGGATTTGTGTCTCCAATAGCTTTGATGTTTTCAGGATGTCAAAGTCAACTCTTGAGTCCATCACTCATTCAGCTTGTGATCTAAAGGATTTAAATGAAGTGCAAGTTCAGCTCAAATTGGCTGTGGCTGGGAAAAGATTCTTGCTTGTTTTGGATGATGTTTGGAGCAAAAATTATGACTTGTGGGAAACTTTCAAATCCCCTTTTGTGACTGCAGCACAAGGTAGCAGAATAATTGTGACTACTGCTTGCATGGATGTTGCATCAACAATGGGAGGGCCATGTGATTACTATAACCTGAAGCTTCTATCACATGATGATTGCTGGAATGTATTTCAAATGCATGCTTTTGGAAGTGGAAATATTAATGCATATCCAAATTTGGAATCAGTTCGTGAGAAGGTTGTGCAAAAGTGTGGAGGCTTACCGCTAGCAGCGAGGACGCTAGGTGGACTTCTACGCTCTAAGCAGAGAGATGACGAATGGGAATATATATTGAACAGCCAAATTTGGGACTTACCTGAAGACAGCAACATACTCCCGGTGTTGAAGTTGACTTACTATCATCTTCCCCCACATTTAAAAAGATGTTTTGCTTATTGTGCAATTTTGCCAAAGAATTACGAATTCAAGGAAAAGGAGCTCATACTCTTGTGGATAGCAGAAGGCTTGATTCTATCTTCTGCAAACAATAAGCCATTGGAAGAAATAGGTGGTGAGTATTTTCGGAATTTATTATCAAGATACATTTTTCAACAATCAAGCGGCGATGCTTCTAAATTTGTAATGCACAACCTTTTCAAAGATTTAGCTCAATGGATTTCAGGAGAAACAATTTTTCGGTTAGAGAATGAATTGATAGCTCAGAATAAGTTCGAACGATTAGAATGGGTTCGTCATTCTTCCTTCACAGTCCATGAGCATGATGGTAAAAACAAATTTAAAGTTTTTGATCAAGTAAATAATGACCATTTGAGGACATTTTTGCCAATATCGACTCATAATCTTGATTGTTACATAAGTAATGTGGTTATTTTCGATCTCGTGCCCAAGTTCAAGAAATTGAGGGTGCTCTCTTTGCGAAAATACCATATCACTAAGCTACCTGACTCAATCGGAAAATTGAGATATTTAAGGTATCTCAACTTAGCTGAAACAGATATTGCAAGTTTGCCCGAGTCTATAATGGACTTAGTCAACTTGCAAATTATGATACTAAGAAATTGTTCTCGTCTGTCCAAGTTGCCTTCTACGGTAGAAAAATTGATCAATCTTCGTCATCTTGACATTGGAGGTATAAAGTCCATAAGAGAGATGCCAGTGGGAATGCAAGAATTGAGATATCTTGAAACTTTGTCTAATTTTATCGTGGGCAAAAATTCTGGCTCTCATTTAAAAGAGTTGAATAATTTGAAGTTTCTGCGTGGTGAACTACACATTTCCCAATTAGAGAACGTGATTGATTCCGAGGAGTTAGGAGGAGCTATATTAAGTGATAAGAAATACCTACAAGTGTTAATTCTGGAATGGGGGCTGAACAACTCAGGAAATAAGGAAGATGAAAAGGATGTTCTTGATATGTTACGACCTCATACAAATCTAACGAAGCTCACAATTAACCATTTTGGCGGCTCAAGTTTTCCATCTTGGATTGAAGATCCATCATTCTCCAACATGGTGACTTTGAGGCTAGAAGGTTGTGAAAATTGCGCGTCCTTGCCTTCACTCGGAGTTCTGGCCAAGCTTAAAGAACTTACAATCAGCCGGATGACAGAGCTAAAAACAATTGATTCTGGATTTTATGGAAGTTGCTTAAAGCCCTTCCAATCATTAGAGATTTTGTGTTTTGAAGACTTGCAAGAATGGTCTCTTTGGGACCCTATTGGAGACAATGTGCATGATGAGGTCTTAGGTCGCCTTCGTGAGCTTTCCATTGTAAATTGTCCAAAACTTTCTGAAAGATTTCCTGCACATCTGCCTTCATTGCAGAAGCTTGTGATTCAGAAATGTGCAAAATTGGTAGTTTCAATTTCAAGTGTTCCAACGCTCAGCAAATTAGACATCGAGGATTCTTTGTCACTGAACTCTATGAGCCGTATGAATATTACAGAGTTCGGAAACCAGTTCAGTCAAGTCTGTTCAGTTCAAAATCCAGAGATACCATTTTTTTCCAGTCTGAGTGCACTAGAGATTAAAGATTGCAATGCCTTGACATCTTTACAGGGGATAATGAATCACAGTGCAAGTCTCAGTCGTTTGGTGATTAAAGGTTGTGATTCTCTAACATCTATAGCAAAAGGCCAACTACCTTCATCTCTAAAAAGATTGAGATAAGTAGCTGCAAAAAGCTGCAGTGTCTATTGGATGGCAGTACTTCTTCATCGTCAGCTCCTTCACACATCAACACATTGCTTCTCGAGTATTTGTATTGTTCCAAGTGTCCAGCTCTCCAATCCTTGTCATCAACAGGTCAATTATCTGAGGCACTCCAACACCTTGAGATTCAGCATTGCTCAAAGCTCACAACCTTATGTCAGTTACCGGAGACACTGAAGCACCTCGAGATTAAGACTTGCCATAAGCTCAACAGCTTATCATCAACAGGTCAGTTACCTGCCTCATTGGAGCATCTTTCCATATATGACAGTTTGATCAGGACCTTATCATCAACTGGCCACTTGCCTGCAACACTTCAGCACCTTAACATTGAGTTTTGCTCAAAACTCACCAGCTTGTCATCAGGCCAGTTACCTTCTCCACTCAAATACCTTAAAATTAATAGTTGTGAAAGCCTCATTTCCATAGCTGACAGCCTACAAAATCTTAGTAGCCTCCGTGAGATTGATTTATTTTATTGTCCAAGTCTTGTTTCCTTCCCGCAAGATGGGCTTCTTAACTCCAATTTAACCATTCTTTCAATCCGGTACTGTGAGAAACTTGTTGAGCTACCTAACTCCATGCACACCCTCAAATCACTTAAAGAATTACACATTTTAAACCACTTCAACCTAGCATCATTTTCATCCTTTACAAAACATGGTTTTCCCATCAACCTAACATCACTTTCTATCTCAATTCCCCAATTCTACGACCAAGTGATGAAACGGTTGCACAAGCTCACCTCTCTCAGGAACCTCCACATTAGCGGATGCCAAGATGCAAAGTCTTTTCCACAGGAAATTAAGAAAAAGATTGTGTTGCCCACTTCTCTAACTGGTCAAGATGCAAAGTTGCTACAAAAGAAAAAGAAGGCTATTCTATTGCCCGCTTCTCTTACCAGTCTGACTCTCGAAAATTTCGGAAAGTTGAAAAGTCTATCTCCCAAAGGTTTTAGAAACATCACCTCTCTAGAATATTTGTCAATCTCTAAGTGCCCCGCGCTCACATCCTTTCCAAAGGAGGGCCTGCTATCCTCACTTTTGGAATTACATATTTCCGATTGTTCCATGTTGAAGGATTTTTGTTTAAGGGATATAAGGGGAGATGAATCTGAGATAGCCAACATTCCTTATGTTAAGATAGATGGCAAATTTATCCACGAACCAAAGCCAACAATTGTGGACAGTCTCAGGTATGCCACTTTTAACATAATATATGTTACTTATATCATGCATTTCAATTGCTTTACCTTCAATTTTGATTCCAAAAAACATTAGTAATCTTTTACATTTTGGTAATCAGTCCACTGCCTCAGCTTGAATGTGTCACTAGCTTATTCTAATTTTGATTTATCAGATAGTTTGATGGAGGTAACTTGACTGATGGTACTAATTTATGGAACTCTTAACATGATGGTCACTGTGGTACCAAAGTTATGAAGTCAGGTAATTAGTAGTTAGTTTATAGTTTCATTTTAATTAACTAAATTAAACAATACATTCTTTACCTGAAATCTAATTGTTATTTTCCTTGGAAAAAAATTGTTTTCCTTTTTACCGTTTGCAGATGCAGAGTTTGAGATGGTGGGCAAGAAAGCAAGCAAACTCTGTTTTGGAAGTCAGGTAACTAAAAATTATGATTAGATGCATGGAAGAAGGTTGAAAAATATATAATATATATGTTAATCTGCTGGCATCATTGATGTAATTAATTAGCAAGGTATTCTATGTTGGGACTTTATAAATTGGAAGCTCTGATACTATTTTGTTGGAAATTTATGATGATGAGTACTCACTCAAATTACAGTAAGAAATACCATTTCAATATATATAAAATGACCAAGGAGATGTACAATCTCAAAGCCAGTGTAGAGTTCCTTCAAAACTCACTAATTGTTGAAAAGTGCTTTAAAAAAATCCATTTACCATTTTCACTTACTTAGAAACTTCTCTTCTTATTCTTTCAACACTTCTCACTCATACATGACATACATAGTGTTAGAAACATATGTATCTAGTCATATCACATTTAATAACATGTGTCTTCTCAAGCCTTCACGTTTTTAACTTCAGTTCATGTTCATGAACCATTCCAATATTTGGATGAGTCATTTCTCTTTTCAATATGTCCATATTAATCCATCTTCAAAGTTACGCATCACAAATTCATTAATTTCTAATATCCTATCCATTTCTTTGCTAATATTTCTTTTCTTTTTGGTGGTGGTTACCTATCTATCTTTGCAATGAAAGCCAGTCTACCATTTGAGTTATGGGTCTGATCAGCATTTTGTTGAGGAAAAGATTAAAACTTAAAAGGTGGCAACCACAGCAGAGGTGTAAAAGTTTCAAGGAAGATTTTCTAATACATACCCAGATTCGCTTGTTTCCAAAATGAAGTATGTTTATCCTTCGTTAGTTTCTATACGATATTTCTGTCAAACAATGCCCTCAACTGTCATAAGGGCAGTGCACAATCAGAGCCTGTTACAATGTGAAGTGGGTTGATTCTTTGGATGAGAAGTTTGTTTAATGGTATAGTGTTTGTAAGAAGGTATTTATGGAGTTCTGGGGTTTTGCATTTGTTTTTGCAGTTTGTTGATACCACTCTGTCTAAGGCCACTCTTGCGATATTATAGGCCGTACTCTTGCTATTGTAGTGATACTTTTGAGTTTGACATTATAATGAACGATTTAGTTTGTACGTAGAATGTAAAACCAACACTAGTAACTTTAATGTCTATCTGTTCGCTTTGAAGTGTTTCTGTAATGATCTACACATAGATTATACCTTACAATTTGATGGATTGTATGCCACCCCTTATTGAAAGTGCTTTAGTGCATACATGACATTTATTAAATTTTGGTCTTAGATTGCGTATCATACTCCAGCATTATTCTTCCAACTTGATGAGCTTGAGAATTTTAGATTATGATGAATTTTCTATAAATAACCTCCTAAGATGAGATAGCAAAGTACAAAAAAAAAAATTGTCTATTAATTAAGTAGTTTTTTTTCTTTTTTTTTTAAATTTCTATCCTTTTTACAAATAGTTATAAGCTGCAAATAAACATTAATTAACAAATGAAAAACATATATAGTCACGTTTCTTTTCCGATGTGGAGCAGCTGCATTGAAGCCAAGCTTTCAGCAAATTCTAAATGGTGATCTTGAAGAAAGAAAAACTATATGCAGCAAAGTTAAAACCTTTTAAGTCAACTTAATTCTAACTGGCAACAGTTGCTGAGCCCAACGTTAATGGGCCTCTGATGGAGTCTTGTAAATTGTAACTTTAGCTTAAATAAGAACAATCTATAACGACAGGCTGTATCGGTACCGCTCTTATTTTGTATGTACAATCATTATCATTCTTTTTTATAGTTATTTATAAATTCATCTTTTGATAAATTTACTTGAAAAATTATAATTATAAAGTCTAAGTATACAACACTGCACATGAGAAATTATATTAACTTTTTTAGTATTGAAAAAAAAATACAGCAGATTGTCAAAACATAGGTAAGATGAACTAAGACAACTATTTTAGATTTTTATTTCATTATTTTAATTATCTTGAGTACCAAATCGAAAAGAAACTCTAAATAATTTTAAGTACTTAATGCAATTATTGAGAATAAATTTATTTTTTTAAAAAAAAGTTAATGTGGTGTACATACAAATTTTGAGGTGCATTACTATTGCCACTCATTTATAAATCCAACAAATTACATGTCATTAAAGCCAAAACAAGAGGCAAATATAATAATAAAGGGTCATCAGCTAGAGAGATGTGGGTTATCTTATAACGTCAATTAAACATAAAATTATGGTCACAACAGCACTATTCTTAATTTATTGTAATATACCTACCACATATTGCACCATTCAAAAGTGGTATCCTGTTTTCTTAAAGCAAATATAAGGGTATAAAACAAAATTTAAACGTCAAAGTTTATTCTTTTAGATGTCTAAAAGAATTTTAACTTTATTATTTTTTTACTAACTATTTAAAAATTGCCAAAAATATTTTAAAATTTTCCATACAACTTCTTTACTATATTTAAAACTTCTTTATAAGATATGTGCCTGTCCAATTTTCAAATTAGATGAGTTTGCTTGCAAATATAAAAGCCTTAAAAAGAGAATTTATAGAATGAAAATTCACCATCTTTTAAAAGATGGTCTAATTTAAATTGTGCTTGAACAATGTTATCAAATAACAATAGATTGGAGAAAGGTTTATTCGCCGAAGCGTCAATTAGGTTAGCTGCGGTTAATTGAAATATTATAAGAACACTTTGGTTACATAATTTTTTATTTTTTTTTAACGTTTATGTTGGCTTTAGATGGTAACTTCTTGGCTCCTTCTTTAGTCTTTATTTATTTATTTTCAATTATTGACAAATCTCGAGGGAACAAAAAAAAATTTATAAAATAAGAGGAAATAATGACAACTAATCAGTGGAATCGTCTTTTACTTTGATTCTCGTTTACATTAGAATCAAAGTAACTACTTTGAAATTTCGAAGAAACAAGATCAGCTAGGTTTATTGGAAGAAAAACCATAATTAATTTGTTTACCAAACTGTCAACAAATGAGGTAAAGTAGCATTAATTTATGTTGTTATTGTAGACATTAGCTAACTTAGTAATTCCTAGTTCTTTCCTTGCGTTTTGATCAGGGACCACATTTTCAAAATTTTTTAGTTGATGGTTATTCTAAAATGTATGCTTAATAAAAAATTTATTTTTCGGGAATTAAAAGTAGGGCAACTTACACATACTTCTCCCAAATATTAGTATAATATCGGGCGAATGGAATGTGCATTGTTATTTGCACCAACTTTCTCCTGCCATTAGCAATTAATGTGTGGAACTAACCATGGACTGTTTCGTCCATGTGAAAGTTGAAATTGGCCCTCATATTTACGTCATATAAAAAACAATATTTAGTAAATATTTACTTTGTTATGTGCTAATTTTTTCTTTTTCGGTCAGACTTCGAACTTTTCTCTTTGTAAGTAGCGGATTGTGTATGGTGGGTATACTAACCATCTTTTAGTCTTGGAATCTAGCAGCCAAAGAATATGTATATCTATATGAAGAATATGTCAAAGATTCTTTAATTCAAAAAAAAGATAAAGTGTGCAATTATTCTAATTCATCGTTTGTTTAATTAATTTTAACAGGCCATCCTGTTTGAGCTGTGTTTGTCAAGGTCCACAACAAAATTTAATCAAATCAATCATAGTAAGTTTTAAAGTGATATTAATGTTTAACTATTCTAATCGTTTTACCAATTCAGAAAATTCGAAGAGTTATCACAAACTTTTACTTCAAAAAATATTAAACATTGTGTCTCTGAAAGTTTCATACATTATAGAATAAGTTATGCAATAAATTTTCTTTGTAATTATGATAAATTTTAATATTAACTCAGATGATCACCTAATATATTTGGTGGTAAAAACTCATATTCAGCCTGATAAGATCTTGTTGTTCGCATTGCTCATTGCTCTCTAGATGGTATCTCAAAAAAATATTAAAAATTTAGGATTTAAAAATATATATATGATTCGAACTTATAATTTTAGTTAAATATAAACGGATTATATACTGAACCATCTCAATTTTATTAACAAAATATTCGCCGTTCATCATGGCTTTTCTTATGTTTGATTCTTTAGGTTTATCTGTCATATTATTACTTAAATTATTATATAATTTTCTAATGAGTAGGTAGTGGATTGTGATTGTCAGTATGAGCAACAAAAACATGATAACATATATATAGAGTACAGTAGCAAAATCTAGAAAGCGCAGGTATTGAAAGAAGAAGACAAAAATTCAAATGAAATAAAAAATTAATCCTTTGTTGATAATTATTTTTAAGGTTGTTGAACTACATTTAATTTGATAAACT
The DNA here is from genome assembly GCA_019925255.1 of Litchi chinensis. Classification (NCBI taxonomy): domain Eukaryota; kingdom Viridiplantae; phylum Streptophyta; class Magnoliopsida; order Sapindales; family Sapindaceae; genus Litchi; species Litchi chinensis. The sequence goes on along the minus strand of CM034462.1, from coordinate 31,144,908 downwards.
ATTTTTGTTGTTGTTCGGCTATAACGTGAAAAAATCTAACCAAAGTTGGATTAATATCAAACATCGAACCAATACGAAGTTTCTTGGTATGGTCGTCTTGATTAAAGTAAATCATTCACGTTATTTTAATGAATAAAATATGATTATCGAACAATATCATTGTTTAAAAATACCACTCAATTGAAATCACTGGTCCAGCGGTGCATTTCGCTTTCATAGGATGGTGACTTGAAGATGTTGAAACGACATCCATACGTATATTTTAAATATTATAGATTAATAATGTACTGTTATATAATATTTTATTTATTTAAATAAGCTAAGTTCGAATGATAGTTAATTAAAATAATTCAAATTTGAAAGAGAGGAATACAATTCAAACTTAGGGATCGTTTATTTTTTCATTTATGACTTAACGGTACTAAATTATACTTATTAAATTATTTTTATTTTTAGAATAAAAAAGTTGTTTTTATTTTTTAATAGTTAAACCATTTAAAACTATCTAAAAATAACTAAAAAATAAAAATTTTTGATCAAAACTTAATTATAAATCATTTAATAATATTTAAAATATGGATACTGAATTATACATATTAATTTTTTTTAAGCGGTTAATCACTTAAAACTACCCAAAAATAACTAAAAAAATAAAAATTCTAGACTATAACTTAATTGCATATCACTAAATGATATTTAAAATATTCTATTCCAAAGTCTATCCTCTCCAAAATAATATATTTTTAATTTATAGTAATTTTATATATTTCCCTTTTGTGCCCAAATACTTATAAAAAAATCTTTTAAAAAAAACCTTAAACAAAATCTCATCCCCAATTTTCTTAGAAATTGGACTACTATATTTTAATTTATAATTTAAATATATTTTTTAATTTTTTTGTTGTTTTGTAAATTAATTCAGAGGCCATTTCATTTTTATTTAAATAATAAACATGATTAATTTTATTATGTTTTTTAATCGTATTTTAATTATATATGAATAATATGTAAGTGTTTTAAAATTTTTTAAATTATTTGTTTTAGATTAAATAGAAATTCACAACAATTAATAGTAAAAAGTTATAAATGTCAAATTATTAATTTTTAGAAAATTTTAACTTTTTTCTAAAAAAAAAAAAAAAAAAAAAAAACCAAACAAGTTTATGATAGATTAAGAGGTGAGAACAAAAAAATATATATATATTATTTAGCTTTCAGGTTTCAATCACACAAGAACTGCTTTCTTTGGCTTCGCTGTTTAAACGCTTAAGGTCTTTAAAAGTTCTTCTACCCAAAGCTACTCTACTTAACTTTTTTTGGAAGTCCTTCTTAGAAAACACAAGAAGAGATTTTGAAAGTTTAACAAAATTTTCATATATCCAATTTTACGCTCATAATATCTAAAATAAAATACAAATTCCACTCATGTCCTATCTCTTTCTCTTTTCTTTGCTCTTGCTCTGTGTAGAACTTGTGCCTTGCTTTGAGGTGATTTTTTTTTTTTTTTTTTTTTTTACAATTCCATCTCTGCCATTTTTTCATCCACCATCTCCATCAAAATTTTGGACAAATTCAACAAAATACAGAGAAATCAAATGAAAAAAAAATCAATCCAATCCTTGCAAATTAGAAATTGAAGAAGAGAGAATTTGGAGCTATTAAGTTCACAAAAAATGACAGAAAAATTGATTAGATTAACAAGAGATTCAAATCAAGTACTCACCGTAGACTCAAGAGGGAAGAGATTGGAGCTCAAGTTAATCTCTCAAATTAAACATTGAGGAAAAAGAAAGAAGATGAAGAGAGCAAGGGAAAAATTGGAGGCGCTGTATAAACAGGCAAATAAAGAAGATGAAAAGAGAAGAAAAAGAATTTGAGGCGACTGGTTGTTTATCTCTTGGGATAAGACATTAAAATATTTTCATTTATCTCTGAAATTATTATTATTTATTTTAATTAACTATTATTAAAATATAAATAAAATTATTACCATATAATTTGTTTTCATTAGATCATAATGGTCATCTTATAATCCCAATAGATTTTGAAATATTCATACTAAACACTTCAAAACTCTTTTAGTATAAAAAACTCTTCTGAAATATAATACCACCAGCTAAACGAGCCCTTAGTCTTCAATAAATTTCAGCATTATTCAATTTATAAACCAAAAAACAAGTGATCTCTTACAATCTCAATGATGTAAATGTAATTTAATAATACTTATTTAATATAAATTAATGTATAGAGGAGAACTTGAGAACAAAAAAGCAAGATATGCATGCTACATAAAAATAATAATAATAATAATAAATCCTGAAAGAGCTTCTTCAAATAAGTTCAAGCGGTAGTTACAAACATAATCTGGCGATAGCCACACCTATTCATAAAGTGGAGGTCTCAATGAAATACTCCCTTTCCAAATTGGAAAAAGTAAAAATATATATATATATTTTTTTTTTAAAAAAGGAGGAGGAAAAAGAGAAGTTCAAATAACATCATAAGAATAATTTAGGTCAAATATTCCAAAATTATATTATAATCTTTCAAGGGATGATATAAAAGAAGTATACATAAAAATTTCTTGAATAGCTTGCATCCCAATTATTTTTGTATTCTAACTTTTGTCATGGGTAAAAGCAAAAAAAAAAAAAGTCCTAATTAAGCCTGAGTAACATATTCGAGTAATAGTAGCATCTAAGTTCCACCAATATGTGGGTAATTTTTCCATTTTATATGGGTTGTGTCATCCCACGTATTGGAAGTAAAGTTCTAAACACTGTCTTAGAGAGTCTTACTGCAAAAGGTCCTGACAGTTATAATTGTAATATCAAGAAAAAAAAAGGTCCCATTTAAGTGCAATTGTAGATATTTTTTTGATATACTTATAAGTTAGGAGTGTGGAAGCTTCAAACATATGCAGACTTTCCTTGTAAGATAACCTTTAAGTTATATTTTAAATTGACCTTTTATTTTTCTAAGTTGTGTAGATTTACGTGGACGTAACTAACAAATAACGTTTAAGTTTAATTATTTAATCAAAATGATCTAGATAAGTGAGGACACAATTTTGTAAATAAGAAGTTACATATCAATGACGCTTAATCTAGTCGCATTAGCAAAAAATATATTTATATTTTATATAATTACAAGATAATCCAGTATTAATGGTTAGATGTTTATTGAAACTGCTAAAATTAAATACTATATAATATAATCCTTGTAAACTTATAATAATATACCTACTCATTTAACATGGGAAAAAAACTCTCAACTTATATTAGGTATGTATCAATAAAACTTGAACCATATATAATAAATATATATATGAAAAATACACTAATCACTATTCTAAAATATATATATATGAATAGTTGTTCTATATAGAATTTGTCTTTGATAATATTTCACTTAGTTTTATAATAATCTTTTCACACGGCAAACGAAGCAAAGACCAAATCCAATTTAAATTGTGTTTAAACTTTAAATCCGAACATTTATATGTAGTTGTTTTGGCTGGTGGCTTCGCAGTTCTTTCATTCGCCAGTAATATTTGATCTAAGGATCCACATTTTAAGGTTAATTATGATTAGGATATGTTAACGTGGGTATTAAACAAATGATTAGGTAAAGAGACTTTATAAAAGGGACAACTTGTTGTTTGTTTAATTGATATATATTAAATGTTTATTACTCAATTGGAATGTGTCAATTTTGACGTGAAATGTATTCAATTTTACAGGAAAGGCAAATCGTAAATAATTCTCTCTCTTTTTAGTTGATTTAATATATTCTTATTCACCTATCATTTAAGCTTAACTATATGTTTAACCAGCAACTTGAAAAAAAATAAATAAATATACTTTTTTTATAATTTAATCGGCTGTACACTTCACTTTGACATTTGTGTTAGAGATTTGAGTTCTATTTTACATGATAATCATTATATACGTAGGCTGTAGAGATACATATCTTCTGAGTAATTGAATATGTATGTTGTAAAGATACTTTCTGATATTATCAAAACAGAATATGTGTGTTGTAGAAATACATATATTCTCATATTATGAAAATAATTTTGCATGATGCATGTAGTCTTTAATCTCAATAAATTCTTAATTAATTTCAATTTTTTTTTTGAACCAGAGTTGAGTTAACGTGTGCGGTTGGAAAAACTTTTTTGGCAAGAGATTGTGATTAAACTAATGATCATGTTAGTTTCAATAGTGATACAAATACAGAATTTTTTATTACAAATTCGGAAGTAACTTTTTAAAGATATCACATAATTAAATAATCTTTTGTTTGTTATACATACATATATTTTTAGAGAAAGCTCTCATGCATATGTATAACAACCCTAAACTTTTATGCTCAAAGCACTGAAAGCACCAACTATTTTTTAAATTTCCCCTTTAAAATAACATATTCCAATCGAAGTAGCTAGTGATTTATATTTGTCCAGCTGCGCAATGCACTTTGCTTTAATGCGTTTCGATCGTGGAATGTGAGAGTGCATTCAGATGTAGAATTGGATTTTATATTTTTCCAAAGTAATAGATTAATTATCTCATGTTAAGCACTTACTTAGTAATTTAATCTGAGTCCCTCAGGATCCGCCATCTTCTCTGGAATTGAGTGAAACATCCAGCCAATCAATCTCTTGCACTCAAGCCAGAAATTCCTGAGACATAAAGGAATTTTGTAGGTTAAAGCTGAAAAGGTAACAAAACGAACATTAAAAGGGTTGTGAAGAAGAAGTGATGCAAACTTATAAAGGCAATAAAAATAAGTAACCAAACAAATCTAACCACTCTATGTGTTGGACTGTGAAACTGAATTAGTATTGTTTTCAGTTTTGTTTAAAATTTCTTAATTTTCCTGATTTGTTTAGAAGTGAGAATTTCATATTTTGATCTATGAGCTTTACTATTTGTCTCCTCTATTTAATTTTTATGTATGTAAGATAAAAAATGAGAGGAAGTCGAATTGAGAGATTGCCAACATTCCTTTGATAGTAGATTTTGAGTGCTAGTTTCCTCTGTGCATGTGAAGATCATTGTTGAAGCATGCGTAAAAGTAGTTTGCTCTTCTTTTTTTTCTTTTTTTTTTTTTAAATTATGTATTTATTATTGGATATGGCTGTATGTAGGGGTGGGCACGGGTCGATTTTGGCAGTTTTGGCCAAAACCGACCTAAAACCGACTTTATTCGATTTTCTCTTTTGAAAACCGACCCTACCCAATTAGACAATCAAACTTGATGTGTACCTGCTACATTCAGGTCGATTTGGTTTGATTGATTTAGGTCGGTTTTCCAATCAAACAACAAACAGATCTCCAAACAACTAAATCCATATTTGTTAATTTCTTAATTTCTAAATCCATATTTCCAATCGGTTTTGTTTAAAATTTCTTAATTTTCTTGATTTGTTTAGAAGTGAGAATTTCATATTTTGATCTATGAACTTTACTATTTGTCTCCTCTATTTAAGTTTTTTGTATGTAAGATAAAAAATGAGAGGAAGTCGAACTGAGAGATTGTCAACATTCCTTTGATAGTAGATTTTGAGTGCTAGTTTCCTTCGTGCATGTGAAGATCATTGTTGAAGCATGCGTAAAAGTAGTTTGCCTTTTTTAAAAAAATATATATTTATTATTGGATATGGCTGTATGTAGGGGTGGGCACGGGTTGATTTTGGCAGTTTTGGCCAAAACCGACTTTATTTGGTTTTCCCTTTTGAAAATCGATCCTACCCGATTAGACAATCAAACCTGATGTGTACTTGCTACATTAAGGTCGATTTGGTTTGATTGGTTTAGGTCGGTTTTCCAATCAAACAACAAGCAGATCTCCAAACAACTAAATCCTAGTCAAATTAGATCTCCAAACACCAAAACCCACAAAATTCCTATCAAAATCCAACTAGATCTACAATAGATCTACAATACTACAAGTCTACAACCAAAAAAAATTACATTAAACAAAAGAAATTCAAAGAAACTTCAAAACTCATTTCAAGAAACCAAACAGTCACTGCATTAATTGCCCCAGAAGCACTTACAGATGAAAAAATATTTTCTTTAAATACTTGTACTGTTGTACATGTTTTGCAAAGAGTAGGGGTAGTGGTGAAGCCGAAGGGAATGGAAAGGGGTGTGGAAGGGAACCAAGGCTGGTGTTGAGGATCGGAGAGCACCGGTAAGAAATGGTGATGGGGATGACGACGACAGAAGAGAATGCAGGAGAAAAGATCGACAAAACAGTGTCGGTGAGAGAAGAGAATGCGAGAAGAGCGGTAAAGATGATTGAACACTCCAAGTGGTGCTAGGGAGAAGAGCTGATGGCAGTGACTGTGTTGTTTGCGGCAGGGGAGCTATAGAGGCGGAACAGTAGGATAGAGAGAGGCAAGGGCTTAGCGGTGAAAAGAGGCGTTGAAAAGGGAGGGGTCTGCATGTTGAGGACATTGAAAAAGGGGTTGTGTTGTGAGTCTTTTAACTGTTGTCTGTTGTGTCATGTGTTGTGTGTGCTAAATAGATATATTGTTTATTTTTATTTTATTAAATTCAGTTTCGGTTTCGGGTCGGTTTTTTGACCCTAAACTGATTCTAAACCGAAAAAAGTCGGTTTTTAACATACAAAACCGACCTGAACCGAACTCAAGGTGAAAACTGACATTTTCGGTCAGTTCGGTTCAGGTCGGGTCGAGTTAGTTTCAGTTTTTTTGCCTAATCCTAGCTGTATGTGATTTAATATTCATAAAAGTTTAATCAATAAATGAATAAATGAAGTTACTAAAACAAAATTAAGTTAAAGAATTTAAATGGTCAATTAAGCTAAGAACTTCAAATGGTCAATTAATTTATTTGTTTTAGACGATTAAATGGTTTTAGTTCAATAGAAAGTTGAAATTGGTCATCTTTCTATCCTATAAATAGTGATAACATATTATTAATTAATTAATTAAGTGTGTGTTTATTAAAGGAAAGAGATGAAGAGAGAAAAACACAATTTTTATTTTTATTTTTAATTTCTTCATCTTCATCATTCTAAGTTTCTTCATATGGATTCAGATATGTTATTATTAATATTTTTTTTTTCTTTGAAGTTGTAATTAAAATATATTTGATTGTTGTGAAAATCATGAAGTATTAATATTCTAATATATTATATCAGTTGCTAAAAGCTTACATTTATATTTGAGTTTGTGTTTGTATCAATTTCTCAATACTGTGAAGGGGATTCATACAAAGTAAAAATGATGATTTTTGGTTTCCATTAAGAACGTGTAAATTGTTATAGTTAACAACCATTTAAAATATTATTTCCATTTAAAATTTCCTTCGTGTCGATGTTGATTTCTGGTTGACGAGAGCTCAAAACTCAATACCTGCAATCAATGTAAACATAATAGAAAACACGCAAACAAGTAGCAAGACAAAGAACTAAAAGCAACACAAAGAAGACAGAGGGTTTAACGTGGTTCAGCAAGTGTGCCTACGTCCACGACTGTCTCTCAATAATTCGGCAGAGTAACAGTATAATATTGCTTGTGTATCTGTTTACAATGAATTCAACCTCTATTTATATGGAAAGAGGCGTTACAATCTGAATAGCAATAAAATAGGAAAAGAATTTCACATTGAATGCACTTCCTAATCGATTAGAGTCAAATTAGGAAACTGCTCCGTAAAACTTGGAATCACGTTAACTGAGTTCAAATTTGAATTAACTTTCAATTCTGATGAGAGAATCACGATCAAATTGGGTAACTGTCTTTTCTGGAAGATTCTCTCGTTTATCTGGTTGTTGAACGAGCTGTACACTGTTTTAGGTGATCTCGAGCTGTATCTCGCTGAGTAGCAAGCTGCGCATGATGTGAACTGCATAACAATCTGTAAACGAGGGATGGCTGCTTGCTGGTGCTAGCTGTAGAGCTCGCATGAGCTTGGCATTGATAACTTGGGTCTCGTCTACTGGGCCACTTTATTGGATTGAATTGTTGGGTTTCTATCAGGTTTTTACCAGCCCATTTGGTGAGTCCAAAAAATACACATAACACTTCGACAATGGAAGTATTGTTTTGTTCCTTCCTCTTGTTAGATAACATATTACTGTTGGGGAAAAAAAAATGTTGAAATGGTATTTGTGCTTGAACGCACGTGACAACATAAAATAACAACAGCGTGGAGAAAAAAATGATCTACCCTAGTGTCAATAAGGTTAAATATACGGTTATGAGCATTTTCAAAAGACTTTGGTTTAAAACACCATTTTATTTATGCTTGTAGCTTTCGATGTGGCTTCCTAGCTTGATCCACAGATTTGAATCATGGAACTAAGTACTTTCTACATTTCAATGCAAAATGTTTATGGGAACAGAATAATTTTTTAATATTAGCTGAAAAAATTATAAAAATATATATTTTTAATATACGAGGAGAAGAATTGTTTAACCAAACCAACTGGAGGAAATATCTTCAATAAGAAAAATACATCATCATCATATTAAATTATACTTGTACAATTAAATTAAAATATTTTGTATAATTTTTAAAACAATTATCGTATAATAATACACTTCTTAACTATAATATCTATTAATAATTTCACATATATTATCACTTCTTCTCGAATTTTTTATATATTTAGAATTATAAATTTTTTTATATGTAATCTTAAAAATTTACTATAAACCTTCTGCAATACATGCACATGCATTCTCAAATCCTTAACTAAATTTCAATCATAATACTCAACTCTTATGTAACAAATCTCAAACTAGAGAAGGATTGATACACAGCAGTATCCTAAAAACTTAATAAAATCTACTTTAATCCCTTTAAAGGATCTGCCACGAGCAATTTTTGAAACTGAATGAATCTATCAACAAATGACATGCAATTCTTACTTAGCTGAATTGAAGAATATGCATTTTATATATTTTCTTATATTTGCTCATGGAAAATGCTAAAAACAGTCACTTAGACAACAACCACTTTTTTGTTTGACAGGTAGTATTATCATTCCACTTGATTAATCAAAATCCTTCTCATCAAAATAAAACAACATTTTCTCTTTTAACCGAAAGGATGCATTAACCGAAAGGTTAGGTATATTATATACGCTTTATAAAATTGTGTGCTAGACAACTTTGATTAAACACCATTTATTTATTTTATTAATTAGTATACCTTCATAGTTCTTTCCTTGCATTTGAATCAAAGTACCGCTTTTCCAATTCAATTATATCAACGTGTATTTTAGAACATATGTCGGGAAAAAAAATATTTATTAATATATTATTATCGTTATTTTGCGTATCAAAGAAAGAGATTATAGGCTAAATACATTTAAAAAGCAATGCTAAATAAGATGAAATAAAATTCTGGCTGTCTTTTAATTTTAGTTGGCAAGATATTTGTTAGAAAAGAATTTTAGACTAGAATAAATTCAAGTCATAATCGTTCGAAGTTGACTTTGTTTTTTTTTTTAAGTGATTCTGCTATCCATCGTACAACAGCAGCGGAATCTAGAAACGAAAAACAAACCACATGATAAAATGAAAAGGTCCAAAAATTATTCTTATGATCGGGCGTTTTACCATGATCAGCAGTGTTTAGTTCATCGACGCGGACTTTCCGAGTCTCGTGATACTACCCATTGATTATTTTATCAGAAGTTGGAAGTTTCGTTTTTCCTTCTTGCCTGAAACATAACATTCGTACTTGAATATATTAAAATACTTGAATTACGAAGCAAGTCATTGTTTATTATCATGCGTGTTTCATTCAATTTCAATGATCCACAAATCACGTTTTCGGTCAATTACCATTAAAACCGAAAGATTAAATAGGTAGGAAGAGGTTTAAGTTACAACTAAGTTCAAAAACTTAAATTATTAAAAAAATATAATATTTAAAATTGAGATTGATAAAAATTTATAATATCTTAATATACCTATTCACTGTAACATGTACACACATTAGGTAGGCATTCGTTGTAACATATATATATATTAGATTTCATATACTGTGTAATATATACAATGAACATAAATTTAAGATAAAAGATGAAGAGAGAAGATTCGAACTCTAGAACTCTAGACTTTTATGCAAATTATTATTAGATTTAAAAGTTTAGACGGATTAAAAATTACTTAATTATGATATTTGAAACTGAAGTAAACAGAGTTTATAATATGTTAACACCTGCAAATAATATTAGACATTATGATTTCATCTCAAGTCCAACTTTTCAAGACACAATGCCAATGTACGGTTCACTTCTCTTTTATTTTAACTAAATTTAAAACCACAATGTCTATTTTAAAAAAAATAAAATAAAACAGTTACATTATTTAGTTGAGAGTCATAACTTTAAAAAGTCGTTAAGACTATTGTTTACCTCCTAAAATTACAAATTTATAATCAAAGATGATTAATTATATACGAGATATTAGCTAGAAGAATTTTATAATAATTTTGTTCTCATTAAGTGAAAGAACAAATCAATTAATATCATTCTTCATGATAATCTCCCCACTATCAGCTGATCTCCGGCTAAAGCATTCTCGCAACAAACAAAACCCAGAATCCAAACTCTACTATTGCATTCTTCAGAGCATCTTGTCGTTCAAACTCATGAAGTCATAACTCTTTCCATCATAATAACTATGGCTAAACGCAGCCCAATCATTGTCACATTTTTTCCAATTTGTGCTTCTAGAACCGAGACGTACAAGCAAAAGCTCCAAGAAGATCTCGATGATTTAGATAGCGAATTGAAGAAGTTGATGGAAGTAAAAGAAGATGTGATGGAGAGAATTGAGAATGCTGAAAGGGAACCGCAAATGATGAAACGGACAAAGAAAGTGGAAGATTGGCTTTCCAGAGTGCAGGCTGTGAAAACTGAAGCTGATGACCTGAAAAAGCAAGTCTCCGAAGAGATTGCCAGGGTACATCGTCGGAGGTTACGTTCCAAAAAACACAAGTCAAGCGACCTCCGAAACAAAGTGGATGATTTACAGAAACGTGTAAACACTTTAAAAAAAGAAGAAGCAGATTTCGACGTGGTGGTTGAGAAGATCATTCCAAAAGATAAAGCAGATGAGACACTGTGTATCGAGGAGGAGTCCACTGTTGTGGGCATGCAATCTATGTTTGATCAAGTATGGAAATGTGTGGATGGAAAAGATGTGGGGATTGTAGGCCTATATGGGATGGGCGGAGTCGGTAAAACTACCCTATTAAAGCAAATCAAGAACAAGCTTCTTGATAAATGGAAAGATTATGTCAAAGTGATTTGGGTTAGTGTGTCTCATGATGAAGAGCTGCCGCTTGAGAGAATTCAAGGACAGATCGGGAAGCAGATAGGCTTGTTTGAAGAGACGTGGGAGATTAAGAATCTTGAAGAGAAAGAGGCTACGGGTTCTTCGTTTGATGATATGTGGGGAAATAAAAATGTTGAAGAGAAAGCTTTGAAAATCTTCAACATTTTGAGCCAAAAGAAGTTTGTGTTACTATTGGATGATGTGTGGAAGATGATTGATTTGGAGCAAGTGGGTGTCCCCTTTCCACCAGACTCTGAAAAGGGATCCAAAATAGTTTTTACAACTCGTTCTCTTGAAGTTTGTAGCCTCATGGAAGCTGAGGCCGAGTTTAAAGTGGAGTGTCTACCATACACAGAAGCCTGGGAATTGTTTCGTAGTACGGTTGGAGATAAGGCTCTTGACAGTCAAGCCGGAGTTCGTGAGATTGCTAAAGCTATAGTTAGAGAGTGCCATGGTCTGCCGCTGGCACTCGTTACCATTGGTCGAGCTATGGTCTTCAAAGAAGTAGCTGAAGAATGGAAAGATGAGCTTCAAGGCCTAAAGAGATGGACATCTTCATCTTCAGGTTCGGGTGCTAAGCTTAGAAGACAAATCCTTTCTACTTTGAAGTTGAGTTATGATCGTTTCGAAAAGGACATGTTCAAATCATGTTTCATGTACTGTATTTTATTTCCAAGCGATTACAAGATTCGTAAAAGAGACTTGATTGATTATTGGATTGGTGAGGGACTCCTGATCGAGAGAGTTGGGGCACCAAATCAGGGATACAACGTAATTGATGTTCTTCTTGATGCATGTTTGTTGGAAGAAGAAGAGCAAGATTATGTGAAGATTCATGGCCTCATCCTTGAAATGATCTTGTGGATAACAAGTGAATTTGAGAAGGAGGAGGGGGAGTTTTTGGTCCGTACAAATGCCGGATTGACTGAAGCACCCGAGATTGAAAAGTGGAAAGATATGACAAGGGTGTCGGTGATGAAAAATCAAATCAAGGAAGCAAATTGTCCGCATTGCCCTCATCTCCAAACGTTGTTTCTTAATAGTAATCAATTAGAGAAGATTACTGATATTGCCTATCGGTTTATGCCTTCTCTGAAGGTTTTAAACCTATCGGATAATTATTCTCTAATTGAATTACCATCTGAAATTTCTACACTGATTTCTTTACAGCATCTTGATCTATCAAGAACAGGCATAAGAGAATTACCAATAGAGTTGAAGCGTTTGGTAAATCTTAAATGTCTCAACTTGGAGCACACATTTCAGCTCTGTATGATTCCAAGACAAATGATATGTCATTTTTCCAAGTTGCACGTTTTGAGATTTTTGAGCTGCGGTTCCTCCACTAAAGCGACAAAAGATAGTGTTCTATATAATGATGGTGAATTTTTGATGGAGGAGTTGCTTTGCTTGAAACATTTAAATATGTTGAGCATCGCCTTGAAGAATTTCCAAGCTCTTCAAAAGTATTTGAGCTCCCATAAGTTGCAGCTTTGTACTCAATCACTTGAGCTTCAATCCTTACAACATACAAAGTCACTCAAAGTTGCATTATCATATCTGAACCATCTCAAGACGCTGTGTATCTCAAAATGTGAGGATTTGGAGGAGCTGAAGATTGATTTTGGTGGGCAAGTACACAACATACGTGAATCTCGTAGTTTCCCCTTCCTCGAAGAAGTAATTGTAGAGTACTGCTCAAAATTGCAGGACTTGACATGGCTTATTCTTGCTCCAAATCTCAAGCATCTCACGATAAAAGATTGTTTTCACATGGAAGAGGTCATCAATGTTGGGAAATTGAGTGAATTTCCAGAGATGATGGCAAATCTAGTCCCGTTCTCAAAACTCAAAGTTCTAAGATTAGATAATCTACCGAACTTGCGGAGCATCTACTGGACTGCCTTGCCCTTCCCAGATCTTAAAAAGCAACCAGAAATACATGGTTGCGAACAGCTTCAGATGTTCGATAAGGACAAGCTGAAGGAAAGTGTGGAAGAAGAATCGGAGTATACAGTCACCAAGAAAGCTTTTGTTGATCCCTCCCCGAGTTCAAGTTCTTTATAAAAAAATAGGGTGCTTTATGAAATTTTTTTGTGAATTATATGTTTTGACGCTAATGATCTCTTTCTTGTTGTTTCTTCGTGAATTATATGAATTATATGCGTTGTGAATTTTTCATTGTTTACTGTTATGTATGCTGAAATGTGTTCAAGTTAATAATTTTTTTTTTTCTAGGAAAAGGAGTTAATAAAATTTTATTCTTTTACCCCCAAATTGCTTTAATTCTACAGGTTCATCAGAGATCTGTCTAGAAGTTTCTTCTGGTAGGGACTAATTTTTCTTATTGACCTATATTAGGACATATTGAAATCGTGTATTAATTAACAATGCACTTAATGGACACTTAATTGTTGCTCACATACATATACACAAACATACATACATATATATACTACTCATGTAGTAGAGTCTCTCAACTATTTTTTTTTAATGAGTAGCGTGTGATTTGTGCTCCCATCTCTAGCATGGAATTGATGCCCTTGAAGAAAATTAAGAATAACATTTTAACGAATTATATTAAATACTCAACTTATTATTATTTTCTTAAAGCAGTAACACCTTTTTATGAGAAATTTATTAACTAAGTTGCCATTGCTAGAACAAGTTAATAACAGTAGGAAGCAATTTGGAAATTAATAAGGATAGTAATTAAAGTATGAAACAGTACAATCAAACAATGTCAAGGTTTGAGTGTAAACACTTTCATTGAATAAACTTGGAATGTCTTCCTTAACTTCGTGATTGGCATTAGCTGTAGATAGTAGTCTTCCTTAACTTTGTGATTGGCATCAGTAGTGTTACGTGTATTTTATAGACTCATCAAATGGGCTAGTAAAAGCTTGGTAAAAGTCCATTAAGTCGACCCAATGCAAAGGCCCAGCAGATAAGGCCCAGTTATCAACCCAAGTCCAGCGAACTCTACAGCTCGCACCAGCGAGCTCGCATCACATTGTTCACAGATCGTTATGTAGTTCATTCAATTCATAGCTCGCTGTTCAGCGAGGTCCAGCTCGAGGTCGCTCAAAGCAGTGAACAGCTCGTTCAACGATCAGTTAATACAAAATCTTTCAGAATAGGCAGTTACCCGATTTAATCATGATTCTCTCATCAGAAACGGAAGTTAATTCAAATTTGAACTCAGTCAACGTGATCTCGAGATTTACGGAGTAGTTACCTGATTTAGCTCTAACCGATCAGGAAATATAATTAATTTGTGATTCTTTTTCTATTTTATCTCTTCCTAATTTGTAACGCCTCTCTCCCTATAAATAGAGGCTAAATTCATTGTAACAATCATCTGAGCAATAATATACTGTCACTCTGCCAGATTGTTGAGAGACAGTCGTGAACGTAGGCGCACTTGCTGAACCACGTAAAATCTGTGTCGTTTCTGTTCTTGACCTTCTTTCTTTTGTTTTGTTCTTGGTTTTTGTGTCGTTTCATATTGATTGCAGGTATTGGGCATTGAATTCTCGTTGACCAGAAAGCTACGTTGACAAGTAGTAGATAGTATCTTAAAAGATTCTTAAAGATGTGATCATAATATAATATAATTCTCCTCGTTTAACACATAATTAATTTCATGTTGCGAGACTGTGGCTTACTTGAGTTTTTGAATCATGAGCAAAATTTGGAGCGTAAATAATGGGAGCAGTAATTTCTTTGTTGCTTGTAATTCTGCCTTATTTCCAGATATATATGGCTCATCGCCATACTAATGCTTGGCATTGAACTTTGAGTTTCACCATTATGAGTCTTCAAATTTTGAGTGTCTGCAAATCATTATAAAAGCAACATCATTGAAACTTTAAGCAGTAGCATGTCAACATCAATAATCACCATATCCCCATGTCATTGTTACAAACTTGATCCCTAATAGAGGGATATCAACACCCAAAACAATTTCCATAAATTATACCTTGTGTCAAACTGTGAACAAAGATTACAATATCTAAGCGTGAGATATATAGATTATGGAGGTTGATATACGGTTGTTGTTAGGTATTGTGCCCTAAGAGCTTGTAATTATGTAAACGGCTTTAATAAATAGTAATAAAGTACTTATTTTGTTCAATTTATATGCATTTATAAAATGTTTGCTTCACACAAATATCATGTAACATCCATGATTACTTATGTAATTTCAAACTAAGTATATAAGTGTTATATACAAGAGGATTTAGTTTGAGATCAGTAATCTAAAGAGTCTGTAGAAAGCAAACAAAGCTGGGTACTTTGCTTGTGGTAAATCTACAATTGCAGTCCATTTTGTATTTGATGCGATGATCTTATCCGAGATCGTTCATGTGGCGACATAAAAATGGAGGCACCTTATATAATAGAGATTATATAGGACTAGACCACGATAAAATGAATTTCTTATTAATATCCGTTAAATAAAGAAATTCATATTTATCAAATAGATGATCATATATGGATTGATCTTAATCCTGAATGTTTTATGGACTCATATTTGTTGAGTCATATCTTTTTATTTACATGGGTGAGACTGTTATATATTTATGGTCAATAAGCTTCGTACTTTGGAGATATGATTTAATAAATGGTTGGGAACATTTTACACAATAGTGGAATCCACTCCTTCTTGTGAGAAGTAGCGCTCGACTTTCTGTTTATGATTAAACGAAAGATAAATTCATAAGTTGTTATGGATATATTGTTCATTAGAGAATCAATGGTACTTATTGGAATAAGATATAATTAGAGAGGTATAACGGACTTTAATGACCTAACTCTAATTATGAACTACTTGTGGAGGATCGAACCATATGAAATGATTAAATCGATGGACACTGAAAATTTAGATTGTGTAAAACATCTACAATCTTGAGAGTGCAACCTTGAGTTTTTAGTGGAGTAACTCTAAGGTTAATAATAGTGAATTATTCAATTAAAGGGTTTAATTAATAATTTCGATATTATTGAAGCTCAAATTGTAGGTCCATTTGGTCCCCTTGCTAGCTCACAACCACATAAAGAAATAAATGAAATAATATAATTGGATTGTCCAATTAATTAATGTCACATGGACATGTTCACGAATTATTTAAATAATTTGATTATTTAAATATATGTAATTATTTAATTAAGTGTTAATTATTTAATTATCTGTAGAGATTATGAGTTTAATTTTAAATAGTTTCATTAAATTATTTATGATTTAGAATCATTTAATTTAATAAAAAAGTCTTTTAATTAATGGAAATAGTAATTTAATTTAATTGGAATTAGATTCCATATTAAATTGAATTAAAGAAGTTTTAATAGGAATTAGATTCCATATTAAATTAAAAGTAAAGAGTTCTAGACCAATAAGGAATTTGATACCATATTGGATATGAACTATGTTTTCTAATTTAAATAGGAAATTGTATTCCTTGTTAAATTGGAAAACTCTAACTTACCATTATAAAAAGATGTTTTATGTTGGTAACCAGAAAGAGAGAATTTTTGGCTATTTGAACCAAAAACTTTCATTAATTAAAAACACCAAATTACTCCATCTCATATAATAATATTTTAAAAAAGATTTCATGATTTGATTCTTCGAGATTATGTCCACATACAGTTTCTTTTGTGAAGAGTCATAGCAAAGAAGATTGAGTGGTGAAGAATTTGCGAATCAAAAGGGATCAATTCAATATTCATGCAAGGTAAGATTTGATCTTATTAATTTAATTATTGAATTGTTATTACTAGCATCGATCGGGTATGTTTTTGTTTGGAAAAATTTTTAAAATCCACGTTTCCGCATTAAATCCAAAATCGATTTTTCCCTTCAGTTGCCATTGTAATAGATGAAAACTTCGATGAGGAATTAATAAAATATGATCCACCACTTCAAAATTTTTTCCCATTTTTTCATTTAAAAAATGGATACTCTATATATATATATATATATATATAAAATATCCTATCAGAAAATGCGTGAGCTATCATGGATTTAATTTGGAGTTTTCTTCATGAGGAATATGGTTGTCTCACAAGGATATTGTATCACAGTTTCAGCTCATCATGCTTCGTAGGCCTTTCTTCAATAAACAAATGTCCGAAAAGAATTTTCCGACATGCTAGCTTCTCCCAGACATGTGACTCATATGGACACATACATGTAAATATTTTGCCTCTCTTTATTATTGGGGGTGGAAGGTGATTCCATTGAACATAAGCATCAAAGAGTTTGAGTAGAAATGTTCGAGTGTTATCGACACCCTGAGCAAATCTTCATAAAGATATTCTAAAAGGGTTGAGCAATGCTAACAAAATGGGAAACTTTTAAAAATAATCCTCATATTATCAGTAATTTCAGAACTAGTCTCTTCGGAAATTTTTTCTTATTTTAACCAAAATAAACATTTTTGGACCAAAATACCTTTTAGTATCTTCATTCCTTCCAACACAGTTAAACATTAAAACTAGAGAGGAAGTTATTTCAAAGATAAAGAGAGAAAATCACTGGTAGAAATGAAAAATTGAATTCAAAGAGACAAAATCATTTAAATTAGTGACAGAAATCCATTAAAACCCTAGAGATAAAAACTCATTGAGAGAACGGTTGTGAAAGCAAATGTATATTAGCATACAAACGTTTTTGGCGTGTGAAAGTTTGTTGTTATTAGCTTGGGAACATATTTTGTTCTTGATGTGTGAATATTATTGGTCTTATAATGCGAAAATTCATGTACACGCCTAGGCAGGTGAACATTTTTGTTCTTGATGTATAAACTATAAACACTTTTACGCTTGGTGGGCCATTAGCTAGAGAGCAAGAAAATTACATGGACACAGTTTATTCGAATCCATGACGGGGAGAACTATGAGAAGAGAGAATCCCTGAGGGAGAGAAAAAGCAATTCGGCACCTCTTATTAATAATCAAATATAATAATTTATAAATATTAGGTGTCGTGCTTATATTGTATCAATCCAAGCACAATCTATTAGTTTTTTACTCGTAAAAGAACTTGTTATCATGTCTCATGTCTATACCACTATTATTAAACTCGATGAGTAAATCTAACTACTCATCGAGAACTCGGTCGGTGGGATTCAACTAATCTGACAACCCTTAAATCGGGGATTTTACTCGTCAGAGGTGAATAGTTAACAAGTTGGGCCGAGCACTTGGCTCAACCCATTATTTCTTATTTTTTAATCCTAAAACACCAAAACGATGTCATTTCAGCATCCCCAAAACGATGCCATTTTGAGACATCAAAACTATATCATTTTGGTGTCTAGAAACTTAAAAAAAAAAAAAGTTTCAATAGCAACCCTTTCTCACTTCACACTTCCCAGACACCCAACCTAACAACAACTCTCTTCTCAGCTGTCATCTTCGCCTATCTACCTCTATCGACGTGCTGTCACCATTGCTGGTGAGTTTTTTTTTTTTTTTTTTGATTTATATTAATGTCGGTAGGGTTTTGCGGTTAAAGGAAAGGAAGCAGAGAGCAGAGTAGCTAGGGACAAAAGCAAAGAGGAATGGTTGGCATAGGTCACTAAGTTTGTCAATGGTCCCGAAAACTCCTTGAGTAGCTGAGTACTTGTTACTCATTAGGTTGTTGACCAACTAAGGAGTAGCAAGTTATGAAACATTGCTCTATACACAAACGTGATCCATTAAATTAACATGTTACCCAATAAACACATCTAACCCTTTAAGTTGTAGGCATGTTAATTTTTTGATAAAAAACTATTCATTAACTCTTTTGTCTATTTAGAATTTTATAATAAGTTAAAGTTTCATTAATTTAATTACTTAACCAATTAATAAATAATAATAATAAATTACGATATACTACTGATTCAAAATAAAATTTAAAATAATATATTTAATATTTAATCATGTTAAATGAGTTAGAGAGGTTGAAAGGAGTAAACCCAAATACAACCGCTTTACTTAATGGGTCTAACATGTTGACCCATTAGTGACCTAAATCTAACATGGTCTAATCCATTCCACTAATGTTGTATTATCTCAACAATGGTCACCCTTAATTATAGATAAAATTTTATTTAGCACTTTTTAAATAAATGCGGATACATTGTGGTTGCATATTTAGCTTGGTTATAACCACACTTTTTAGCAAATGTAATATTCCAAGTTTGTTTGTCCCTCTTACCTAAGTTCACAAATATAAATCAAATATGGATATCATAAATTAATATATAAAATAGATTTCAATTGTTGAAATAGTTGGCAAGGGTCAAGAAGATGCGATCTTATTATGATTCATTTCCTAAATCGATATTATTTTTATGATACATAAATTTGTATAAAATGGACAAAACTTCAATCATTAAATACATAACTCATACCATTCTTACTTAAATTTATAAACTTTTTTTAATCATTGAATTAAGTGAAACTAAATGGATTATTTTAAAAATTATAAATTATTTAAGTTGTGACAACCTAAACCAAAACATATACAGGAAATTAACAGGCTAGGTATTACTGACAAAATAAAATGAAGTCAAGCGTCAGCTCAGAAACAATAGACGAATAAGACAACATCAAGACAAAACCAAATCCAAAAATACGTAAAGCGATTGAATTTCCTCTATATTGTTGACCCATAAAATAATAAAATATTTATATGTAATACATTTGTTTTTCAAATAAAAGAATCGATCTGTCCCTACTGGCCCCTTGCTCGATCCGTAAATGCTAGTTGTTACAAGTTGTCTCCTTAAAAGAAGATTGAAGATCCGTCCTTTTCTCGTTTTTGTTTTTGTTAAGGTTTAGCTAAAACAGTAGACCTTTTGGGTGTGTCCTAACATTTAGAAGTTGTCATACACCTTATAAAATGACAACTATTTGATGTAGGACAGTTGGCTTTGGAGTTTGAAGAAGAGATGGACCGGAAATTGTCCAAAAGAAGTGTTTCAAAGAAACGGGCATAACTTTTGACTCGATTGTTAGATTTTTTATTATAATATGTTTTCGGAAAGGTTTTCAGAGTTCTAGAGTGTACCAACCTGGTTGGCCCGGTTGACGTTATTTACATCCTCAACGGAGCTGTTTAAGTTGGGTCGTCGGGCACCTGAAAATTTTAGCGTTTTTATTTGCGTTTTATTTGTTTTCCGTTTTTGCTTAGTATAAGGATATTTTAGTATTTTTGCTTCTTTTAGGGTTTCTAGGAGCCTATTTAAGGATTCTTTGTTATCAATTTCGGAATTATTCAATAATATTTTCAAGTTTCAATTTACCTTCATTCTATATTTGCTGGTGGATTCCAGTTTGTTACTTTAGGGATTACGCTGATAAATCCTAGAACTTCCATTCTGCGTCACTATTTCCCGCTATCAATTTTTTTAATTTGTGCACATGCAGTTGTTTTTCTTTTATTTAATCATTGAGTTCTCAGAAGATCAAAGCACAGCTAATCAATAGCCATATTTAAAACCCCAGTTTCTCATGCATTACCTGTAAACCTTTAGTTCTTAACCACTACAATTTGAAAATTTCAAAGCCTACTGCCATTATTGACATCCCACAATTATTATCCACTTTCAATTAAATAGCACAACATGGGATTGAGACATTTATGTTAATTTTCATGCATTCAGACTTCATATACAGAAACCACCTCCCAAAAGTCTTTAAGAAGACAACATGAGGTTAAGATATTTATTTTTTTATTCAGACTTCATCCGTTAATGCTACTAATTAACAAAAGTCTCTTTAAAGAGGACAACATGTGTGTTGTTCGGATTTTTATTTTTTTCTCCGTAAAAACAAAAGATTTAATGGAGTCATATTAATACTAATAAAGTTATATAATTATTCTAATACTACTAAGCTAATTAGTTATCAAAGCACATCCAATCAGTAGCCATATTTGAAACCCCAGATTCTTGTGTATTACCTGTAATCTCTTACCTTTTCTTAACTACTACAATTTGTATATTTCAAAGCCTACTACCATTATTGACATCCCACAATTCACTTTCAATTAAATAGCACAACATGGGGTTGAGACATTTATATTAATTTTCATGCATTCAGACTTCATATACATAAAACCAACTAGCAAAAGTAGTCTTTAAGAAGACGACATGAGTTTAAGATACTTATTTTTTTCATTCAAACTTCATACGTGAATGCAACTAATAATCTCTTTGAAGAGGACAACATGCGTGGTTGTTCGGGTCTTTTGTTTTTTTCCCTTAAAAACAAAAGATCTAATGGATACTAATAAAATTATATAATTATTCTAATACTACTAAACCTAATTTTATATATATATATATATATTCATTTGATATATCAATGGTTATAGGGTTTAACAACTCCACTAATGGATTACATATTAAATCATTTGGAAATTATTATGATCATATAAATAATACTTTAATATATTCATGAAAATTACCTTAATATTATCTCTGAATTTTGAATAATATTTAAGTATAATGACAGCACCAACTACACTGTCTTATCTTGTAAATTAATCATGAAGATTAAAGGGATTTAAAATTTTTACTTGGAAACAGTTCACAATATTAAAGAAATATGTCAAGCTGGAAATGAGCCAGATAGATCGATATGGACCCATTAATGAATGTGGAACGAAAAAAAGGAAAAAGAGAGGTACCCTTAGCTGCATCCATTGGATAAAATAGGCATCTACGTACATATTAACTAACAATATATGTTCATGCACTTCAATCAAAGAAAGCGAACTTAACCAAGTGGTTAGAAGACCAGCTATGAGGAATCATGTTAGAAGTTGAAAAAAATACAAAAAAGAAGTCAATGAAATCTAGAAGTAGGTACTCTACAAGACCCAGAAGTAATTGCTAAGAATATCCCATCAGATAAGATCGAATGAATGTGCATCAAACAGCTG
The DNA here is from genome assembly GCA_019925255.1 of Litchi chinensis. Lineage (NCBI taxonomy): Eukaryota > Viridiplantae > Streptophyta > Magnoliopsida > Sapindales > Sapindaceae > Litchi > Litchi chinensis. The sequence goes on along the minus strand of CM034462.1, from coordinate 31,122,634 downwards.
CTAATTAATGTGGTGTTTTGGTTTAAATCCAAAATCTTATATGTTTTTAGATTAATCAGTTACTTAAATTGTAATTTTAAGATATATCTGAAACTTTCTCTAAATAATTAAATTGTTGATGTCGCTTAATGTTGATGCTACTTTGCATGATTGCATCCTGAGTTCTCTTCTGTTGGTTTCTTTTATTCCTTGTTAGGGAAATATGGTGACTCATTCCCTAGCTAAAGATGTTGTATTCAATGGAGGTTAAGGTATGAATTTATTATATTACTCCTTTTATTCAACATTTTGTAATTTCAGATTTACAATGATAAATTGTTCTTTTTTTTTTGTAAATTTATATATATATATTCTCTGAGATCTTAATCTCAATTTTTGTCCTCTTACATAGAGAAAATTTAAATTGAATTTTGGAATCCTCATAACTTTTATATATTTCAATATACCAAAAAAAAAAAAAAAAAAAAAAAAATCTAAAAATATATGTTAATTTGAAAATCCAAAATAAATAATATATTATTATTATTATCATCCTTTGCAGCCGCAAAAATAGCAGTTACACTTTTTTTTTTAAATGACATGGTACAAATTAAACCTGATAGGATCAATTACTATTTGTACAATCCAGATATATACTATCATAAATGGAAGACATTTATTTCCATAATGAAGGATGAGAACTTCATACAAATGCTTGTAAAATGCACTTAGTGGGATTTAAACTCCTAGCAACTTCAATGGATGGGGAGTTGTGTAATCATGGGAGTTAGGAGTGTCACTTGAATTTTTAAATCTTTTTTTATTATAAACTAAAACAAAAAATTCTTGTAATCAAATTTGCATTTTAAACCAACAGTGCCTTTTTTAATTTATTTTTCAAAAGTCAATTAAGATGGATTAGAAGTTTTCTAAGATCAATGTATTAGAAAACGCTAGGTGCTAGGCAATCAATATGACGATTAGGCAGCACCTAGCCTAGGCGATTTAATCGATGATCAACTAACTGCCGATCAAACTTGGTCAGACTTGAAAAAGAAGAACTGGTCTGGTCAAGCTTCAAGAACTGATGATTTGTTTTGGGTTTGGAGAAGAAGTGAAGAATAAAGATGAAGGTTGGTCGACGAAGAATGTTATAATAAACACTCAAATGACATCATTTTGATAAATCTTATTATTAAAAAAAAAAAAAAAAAACTAAAATAACCAAAACGGCATCTGTTGTTTTGAAGAACCCAAAGCAACACTATTTTGGTGTTTATTAGTTGAAAAAAATTATGTTGTTGCTCACCACTCACCAATCACCAACCTCAATCCTTATATACATTCTTCAAAAATGTTCTTCATCCTTCAATCTTCGGTTCTTCACACCAATTGCCAAACTCAATCAAACATAAGACCCTACTCACCACTCACCACAGTAGCTCTTCACACCAATATCCAACCCTAATTTTTAGTTTTTCACCCAATTGAACATTGCATAGCTTTGGTGGTGATGACGAGTTAGCGGTAGGCAACGATATTGAAGCTAAGGGTTAAGGTTTGAAAAACGACAAAGGTGAAGGGTTTGGTCTGGTACAAATCGAGTCTACTCACAAGAGAGGTTTTGAAACCTCTTTATATTTTTTTCAACTACTTAACACCAAAACGGTGTTGTTTTAGTATCCCCAAAATGGTTTTGTTTTTAGGACACAAAAACGACATGTTTTGGTTAAACGGATTTCTTTTTTTTTTTTTTTTGAAAAAAAAAAGGGACTTCACAATGAGTCACCACTAAGCCTGAGTTACCTGATTGGACCACCGGAGCTGCCTACTCAGCTAAGTATTGAGAAACCCCGATTAGGGGTTTTTAGCACAATGATCGGCCAACTAGCAACTAATCCCAATTTCTTAAACATTGGCTAAAACTTATCAAAATCAATTACTATTTAATTCAAATTTCCATTTTAATAAACCAACAAACATACCTATAATTAACCATAAGAGTTTTCTAACTCACTCATTCTATCACTTTTTTAACTTGAGAAAATAAGTAAACCAACAAAGCTTCTCTTCTCCAAACTTAAGCTCCATAATTAAAAGTAGCAAGAACAGCAAATCCAATCAATTAACATCTTTTCAAGAGCATCTTTTTCAAGAACATGTAAATATATTTTAATTTCATAATAATTCCTTCGTCAAAATGTCTAGAAATTAATTGCTTTTTAAGATTAATAAATTTGTAGAGGTATAAAATCAGTTTTGAAAAATCACAAAGCCATTGTTTTTGAATTATTATTATTATTTTTAAATATCCTATTTAGAGACTAGAGTAACAGCGTAACACCATATAATTTTATTAGTGTTTTAGTCTTTGTTTAATACAAGTTTTTGTTTTAAAGAAAGAGAAGGAAACTTCGACTTTTTGTGTTTTGTCGTTGTTAGTAGAAAGTGCAGATGCTTAGGATTTTATTAATCGTGTTAGGCAGAGAAGCATTTAAATTGTTTTATGGCAGATTTGGTGTAAAATCTCTTTCACATCACCATCGTGATTACATGTGAAGACGTCGAAATGAACAAATACCAATACCTTAATTTCATTGGTTCCTAATGTCAACTTCTTTTAACAATATATCAATTATGTATAATTTTGTATAATTGATTTGAATAAATTTCATTGATTTTCCTAACTTTATTTATAATTACACTCAATCCTAGACGGTTAACTTAATTGCACTTACATTCCTTTTTACCATCCTTATTCAATTAAATCATAGAGGAAAACACAATTTTATCCTTTCTTAATTTTCATCTAAATAGATTATGTTTTTAAGAAATCTCTCATCCCTCTCAAACCCTCATTCTCTCTCCTCTCCCACCTAATACTCTTTCTTCTCTTTCACCTGCTCTGCAAAATGGATGTGTTGAATTTGTCCATGTATTTTAAGTTTGGATTTGGAGAAAAATTTTGAATGAAAAGGTTTGGAGGAAAAAAAGAAAAAAAGTAGGATATGGTGTTTACCATGGTGTGGACGAGCTGCTCCACAATCTGGTTGTTCCTAGATTGTGGAGGAGTCAATCTAGACTTTTTCATATCATATGAAATAATCACATTTTAATTTTTTAGGAGAAATTTCATTTAGTCCTCAATGTTTCGGAAAATATTAAGTTTTTAAAACTCTTTTAGAAACAGTTTTTTTCATCCCTAACTTTTTCAAAACTCTTCAAAAAAATCTAATACACTAGTCAACTAACAGTCAATGGTAATTTTAAGTCATTTTTAATAACTTAAATTCAGAGATATTTTAGATAATTTAACTTGTAAATTTATTGTTTTATTAAGATGATCTAATAATTTATGTGAAACTAACAACTATCAAGAGTAAAAATATTTTTTACGCATTTTGTTAATATTGACTGTCAGTGACTGATGATTTTGTACTTTTTTAAAGAATTTTTGAAAAGTTATAAATGAAAAAAAACTATTTTCAAAAAATTTTAAAAATCTAATATTTTTAAAAATTCCAAAGATTAAAATGAAGTTTTTATTTTTTTAAAAATATTTCATTTTAAACTATAATTTTTTACCATGTAGGTATCGATAAGGATTGAACCTTAGATCTTATGAGAGCAAACTATAAGACATAACTATTTTTACTAACCACTTATGGATACCAAATTCCAAATTTTTTTGTTATTTATATTTTTTTAATTTCATTTTTTTGGTTTTTTAAATTCAAAATTCTTCATTTTTAAGGTAATTAATAAATTTTTAATATATTTATATATCTAAAAATAAATTTATTATTTTAACTTAATTGACCAATGTAAACCATTAATCAACAGTCAACCATCGTTAGTGAACAATCCAAAAAGATATAAATACAATTAAGTCAATAATTGGGGTTGAGTGTGATTATTAATAAAGTGAAGGAAATTAACGTAATTTGCCCTTGATTTTTACAAGCAAAGGTGTAATTTGAGGTTAATTTATACAAATATATCCATTTTTTATGTTGTTCAAGCAATCAAGCATCCACAAACACAACACAGAGGGAAAAAAAAAAGGCCTTCACTCTTGCTAAAGCTCCCGTTTTCTCTCACTGTGATAACCCTCCTCGTTCATTTCTTTTCAACTCAAAAAAAATGCCGTCTCGTATTTTTAAACTTCTGCCTTTGGACTTTGGAGCTGCTCTTCTCGGCGGGGTCTTTCAGGTATTGTTCGACCGAATAATGCCCCGTAGTTTGCCACACATCATTGTACGAGAACATGAGGTGGTTTCAGAGCTAAACAAGTGGTGCACAAAGCTGGCAATGATTCAGTCAGTGCTCGGCGATGCAGAGGAGAAGCAGTGGACCAATGTTGCTGTCAAAGTGTGGCTGGACGATCTCCGAGACTTTGCTTACGATTTGGAAGATATGCTGGATGATTACGCCACTAAAATTTTAGAGCGCAAACTAACTGCAGTAACTTCAGATGACGTCGCTTCTATCACAACAGAAGAATTTAAAAATCTTCTGAATAATTTTCGTACGATGTCCGACTGTGGAGTTATGTCCGACCGGTTGAAGGAACTCTGTGAACGAATAAGTTTACTTGAGTTAATGGAAAGGACAGTTGGAGGGACAACTAGTGCTGCTGTATGGCAACGACCAGCATCTACTTGTGTGCAAGCTAAATCTACTATTTACGGGAGAGAGGAAGACAGAAGGAGAATGTTTGAAATGATGTCAAGGGATGACTCAAGTGGCGGTGCCAACTTTCGTGTAATATCCATTGTGGGTATGGCAGGAGTTGGCAAAACAACGCTTGCACAATCGGTGTATAATGACAGCAAGACAGTGTTTGCTCAAACAGTGGATAATGACAGCCAAATAATGGATTTTGACCAAAAAGCTTGGGTGTGTATCTCCCACGACTTTGATGTTTTCAGAATATCAGCAGCAATTCTCGAATCCGTTACTTCCTCGTCTCACGATCTAAAGAATCTAAATGAAGTACAAGTTCAGCTCCAAAAAGCGGTGGCTGGGAAAAGATTTTTGTTTGTCCTCGATGATGTTTGGAGCAAGAACTATGACTTGTGGGAAACTTTGAAATCTCCCTTTTTGACTGGAGCACGAGGCAGCTTAATAATTGTGACAACTCGCAGCATAGATGTTGCATTGACAGTGGGAGGACCAAGTGATTATTATGATTTGAAGCTTCTATCAGATGATGATTGCTGGTCCGTGTTCAAAATGCATGCATTTGGAGACATTGGTGAACACTCAAACATGGAAGCAGTTCGCGAGAAAGTTGTCACGAAGTGTGGAGGCTTGCCATTAGCGGCGAGGACTCTCGGTGGACTTTTGCGCTCTAAAGAGAGAAACGACGAGTGGGAAGATATATTGAATAGCAAAATTTGGGATTTATCAGAAGAAAGTAATATTCTCCCAGTATTGAAGTTGAGCTATTACTATCTCCCCGCTCATCTGAAGAGATGTTTGGCTTATTGTGCTATTTTGCCGAAAAATTATGAATTTGAGGAGAATGAGCTTGTACTTTTGTGGATGGCAGAAGGTTTTATTCTTCCATCGGCAAATAATAAACAACTTGAAGATATCGGCAGTGAGTATTTCCATGATTTATTGTCAAGATCAATCTTCCAAAAATCAAGTGGAAATACTTCTAAATTTGTAATGCACAACCTTATCAACGATTTGGCAGAGTGGATTTTAGGGGAAACAATTTTTAAATTGGAAGATCAATCAGAGGCCAACACTCAAGCCGTAAGATTCCAAAGAGCTCGCCATTCTTCCTACATGTGTAACGATTTTGATGGCAAAAGTAAAGTTGAAGTCCTTAAAAGAGTTGAAAGTTTGAGGACGATTTTGCCTGTACCCACACAAAATTGTGATTGCTTCATAACAAATACAGATCTCATTGATTTGTTGTCGAAGTTCAAAAAGTTGAGGGTGCTATCCTTAAGAAGATACAGTATCAATGAACTTCCGAATGACTCCTTCGAATGCTTGAGATATTTAAGGTATCTTAACCTTTCTGACACCCAAATTACCTATTTACCTCGATCAATAGAGAAGTTATATAACTTACAAGTTTTGCTATTGAAAAATTGTTCTCTTCTTGATGAGTTGCCTTCTTTTATGGGAAATTTGATAAATCTACTTCATCTAGACATTAGTGGTGCATGCTTAATAAGTGAGATGCCAAGTGGAATGGAGAAATTGGAATATCTCCAAACACTGTCTGATTTTATTGTGAGCTCTAGATCTAGTTTGAAAGCATTAAAGGATATGAAGTTTCTTCGTGGTAAACTTCGTATTTCCTCATTGCAGAATGTGAATAATTTGGAGGAGTTAAAATTGGGTATACTGAGTGATAAGAAGAATCTACAAGTGTTAATTCTAGAATGGGAATCGGAATTTAGCAACCCAAGAAGAAATGAGAATTTAGAAAATTATGTACTCGATATGTTACAGCCTCACAAGAATCTGACAAAGCTCACGATCAAGCACTATGGTGGCTTAGATTTTCCATATTGGGTTGGAGATCCATCTTTTTCAAACATAGTGGATCTAAGATTCCAAGGCTGTAAAAGGTGCATATCCTTGCCCCCTCTGGGGCTATTGGGCTCCGTTAAATATCTCAGCATCAGCGAGATGACACAACTGAAAGCAATACCCTCTACATTTTATGGAGAAGGTTGTTTAAAGCCTTTTCGATCGTTGGAGACTCTTCATCTAGACAATTTGGAAGAATGGGAGACGTGGCACTCTATTGATGACAATGTGAATGTCAACATATTCCCCTGCCTCCATGAGCTTTCCATCATCAATTGTCCAAAGCTCTCTGGAACATTACCTAAACGTCTCCCATCATTGCAGAAGCTTGTGATTCGGCAATGTGCAGCATTGGTGGTTTCATTTTCAAGCTTTCCGAAGCTCTGCGAATTAGAAATTGATGAAATCAAAGGAGGTATGGGGAACACTCCTGCAGCTGACTCCTGGTCACTAAACTCTACACCTCTTGCAAATAATTTAGACGCCCAAAACTCTTCCACAGATGCAATTTGGAGAGTAGAGCAACTGACAGTTAAAAGTTGCCCACGTCTTTCTACATTTCTGGAGGTGTTTTTTCTTTCCAGCTTGATTTCACTTGAGATCAAAGCTTGTGGTGGTCTAACATCCTTACAAGTCGTAATGGAGCAGAGTGCATGTCTTCGTCACTTGAAGATTGAAAGTTGCAATTCTTTAGAATTTATTGTAAGAGGCAAATTACCCTTTTCCTTAAAAAGGCTTGAGATACACAATTGTGAGAATCTGCATAGTGTTTTGGAGATCACTGACCACATCAAGCTGTCACTTCTTGAGCAGTTGTGTATCTCCGATTGTGAGTCCCTCACAACCTTAGTATCAAGAGGTCAGTTATCTGAGACCCTTAAGTGGCTCGAGATTAAGCATTGCGGTGAGCTCGATACCTTGTCATCAGAAGGTCAGTTATTACCCGTCTCATTGGAACACCTCGACATTAATCAATGTGGAATCCATTCCATACCCATTGGCCGACACAATCTTGGCAGCCTCCGCAAGATTGAGGTATCTTCTTGTAGCAATCTTCGTGGATTCCCGCAAGATGGCCTTCCATTCACCAGCTTAAGAAAATTCTCAGTCAGTTATTGTCGGAACCTGGATGCCTTACCTAGCTCCATGCACGGTTTTAACTCCCTTCAGGAATTACAAGTGTTCAAATGTTCAAGGAACATAGCCTTCCAACCAAGTGGTCTTCCCATCAATCTAACATCACTTAAAATTGAAGGTGATGCTCTTTACACTTCACTGGCTAAGTGGGGGTTTCACAGGCTCAATTCTCTTCGAAAACTCGATATTATTGGTCCTATTGGAGGTTCAAATGATGTCTCTTTTCCTCGGCCAGGGAGTATGCTGCCTGCCTCTCTAAATTATTTGTCCCTCGCAAACTTTCCCAAGTTGACATCCCTACAGCCTCAGGGTTTTCAGAATCTCACCTCTCTTGAATATCTCACAATATCTGATTGCCAAAACACTCTCAGAAATTTTCCAGACGTCTTGCCATCCTCACTTCTGAAATTAGAAATTATTCAATGTTCCAGACGGTTTAAACTAAGTGTGAGTACTGCTGAAGGACGAAGGAAAGCCAATATAGCGAACATCCCTTTCGTTAAGATAGATGGCCAATTCATCTATTCTAACTAGAGGAGAAAACGAAGGGAAGCTCTAATGTTCCCATTTTCCAGTCTCAGGTATGTTAAACATATTACAAAGTTACTTATATTATACATTTTAAATATTTTACATGTTACTATGTAATTATAATTTTTCGATAATTATTAACTAGTCCTGTGCCCCAATTGAAACTGTGACTTAACTGACTTGTTTTCATTCTACTTTTATTTATCACGTAGTTTTACGACGGTAATTTGATTGAATCAACATTGAGGTACTAGTGCAGAAGTTTTCAGGTCAAATACTCAGAACTTTGTGCGTTTTGTTTAATTTGATTAATTTAACTGTATCTGATGCTTCAAATCTAATTAATTTAGTTTTTTCTTTTTTTTTTTCATTTCTCTTTTATAGTCACCTGCCTAAATATAGATAATTTGAGAAGATGATTGTTTTATAATATGAGTGAAGATGGCTACAATAGCATGCAATTAAACCCTGTCTTGCAGACCAGATTCATTATTGTGTTTTTGTTTCTCTTTGTTTTGAGCTACAGATTCATTATTCCATATGATTAGATAGAATAAAATTTGTGCTTGAGAAAAATTGTAACTTGCCTTGCTTGATGATATTGCAGAGTTAACTTGCAGTGATATTTTATTCGTGTGTTAATAATTTTAATGCTGGTATTATTTCAGTGGAAAGCAAGCGGATAATTTGAGTTATGAGCTAGCGCCATTCGATTCATTATGATGATGGATGGCTCGAAAGGAGGCTATGATTGCAGAGGCATGAAGTTTTTATGAAGATTTTCGACATTGTGTTTTTTGTTTTTTCACAAAGTGTGTCTATTATCTGTTTGGTTGGGAGGTTTGTTTAACGAATGCCAGTATTTGGTAAACAGAGATCAGTTTGAGACCTTATAAGTGGCTTGCATTAATCTGTCTTGCAGTTCATCATACAATAATTTGTACTATAAGGCCATACCACGATATTGTGATGACAAATTCAAGGTGATGAATTGTTTGTCTACCGAGTAATGAGTTGGTTTGCAGGTAAAATGTACAACCAACATCGTTAAATTTTATGTCCGTCTGATTTTGTAATGATATTTATATGGATTGTGTCAGAAATATTTTTTTTATGGAGTTCTCACCGCTGCTTATGGTAACTGCTTTTGCTGCATATTTGAATTCTTAACTGAAACCTTGCAGCATTAATTCTTTGTCATATTTTGGATCAGTGATGTTCAAGCAAGCTCAAACCAAGTGAAATTTATAATTTTTTAGCCTAGTTTTGAGTAATGAGCAAATGCAATTTGTTCTGTTGAAATGTTTTTCTCTATTCATTGAAATGAAAATAAAAAAAAATGAAAAAATAAAAATAAGTGGTGTTCATGAAAATTGCATAAATTGTTATTAAAGTATGAATAAGTGAATATAAAAATCGAAGTGATAAAACTATTGTCATACATGATTCTAGTTGATCACCAATAATATCATATAAGCAGCAACAGGGGGAGGGAGGGGTTGGCAGCTTCTGTTAAAAATTTAAATTTTCTTTGAATGAGAATAATTAATTTATTTCAAGTTTCAAAAAAATTTCACCATTAATTTCCTTTTAAAGAAAATTTTACCCTTTTGTGGCTCTCAAAATTATCTTTTGAATATATTAATCCCTTCAAATAAAAATTTCTGGTTCCTGTCATAAAATTAGACCGTTTAAACTGACTTTATAAAAACTTACCATGGCTATGTAAAAACAAGAAGGGATGAGAGCACATTTATTCCAAAAGTTGTCGAGACAGGCCCTGACTCTAGAACGGACAATAAGTCCAACTGTACAAGATGTATTTGGGTTAGTGAATTGGCAAACAGAGGCCCAATATAAACTGGAGATATTGTTTCTGTTTCACAACTCTTATGTCGAATATAAATCTGCACAGGCAACTGAAAAATTGTAAGTGTAATTCCCCAAACTAGGAACTGTATAAAAGTATTGCAAACTCCGTTCCTGTATGCATTGGAGTTAGTTGTTTTCTTTGTGCATAGAAGGATGTAATTTGTGAGCACAAATTGGGCGTGGGCACCTAAACGAACCTCGCCACTGTCCCTTTTGTATGTAATGACAGTTGTGACATGAGGGTAATCAAGTTATGGTGATGTACAAGTGAAGCAATTGGATGGCCGTGGTTTGGATTGAATTGAACATGGAGTGTTGTTGCACAAGTATTGGTGTATAAAAATTTATGTAAATTTTCCAATATCTAGAGTTTTACTTCTTAAATTATCTTATTCTTAAGAATATATGTATGAATTTTTTTATTTTTAAGTTTGATCCTAAAGCTAACAATGTGAGAGTTAATCTATTTTACATAAGGATAATGAACATACAAGGAAGCACTTATCGATGCATGAACTTTTGAAACACTCTCCATTTATGGTAGCCAATTCATTAATATGAAAGATTTTCTCATGGGATTTTATTGTATATCTTTAATAATATAGACAATAGATTCATCATAAATTAATATGAATTTTTTTTACAAATAAATCTTGTTATTAAATTTTTAAATGTCTGAGTAACATGTCAATTTTATCAGTAGTATGTGGTAAGAATTTATTTAATTACTTTCGTTGAGAAAAAAAAAAAATCGTAAACACTATGTGAGCATACAAAAATTCACTCTAATAAACGATTCTATGTACTCTATAAAGAAAATAGACATTACAAAAAAAAAAAAAAAAAAAAATCATTATTGTAGGATTGGTGGATTAATATTAAAGAATCTTTACTGTAATATATCAGAAAACACATAGCAATTTGCACATTACAAATAAAATTAGCACCACTTTTCCAATTTCTCTACTTCAACATCGCCACTTACGTTACTACCAACCTTCCAAAAACCACCGGTACAGTCTCATTAGTACTTGCATAGCTTCTCTTCAATAATTGCTGCTGCTTGCACATGGTTAAAAAACATTGACTAAGTACTTTCTAATAGCCGTGTTCCAGTCCAAAGAGCCAAACACCCCAAGCTGGTCCAATTCATGAATTATTGAACCATTACCGCGACTTGTACAGATCACATCAAATCAGTTCAATGGTAGTCGACCTCCTTTTAATGGAGGAAATTGAGTTTGCAGTCTCCGTGATTTGAGGAGCCAAATATGCTATCTCCTCCATGGGAGGAGATCGACAATTGAAATTGATAGCGCCCCCCCCCCCCCCCCCCCCCCCCCCAAAAAAAAGACTTATTCGGTTTTAAATATATATAATGCTACTGATTTTAAAAATAAAAATTAATCAATCAAATTATTTTATTGTATTTGAATTAAATAAAAAAGATAATTTATTTTGAAAGAGAGAATGCAATGGATGAATTTGATTAGTTGACACCTACTTTTTAAAAATAAATATACTTAATTATAAGTGGAAATTGTAGAAAATACCCGTTTAAAAATGATAAAATTTGTTTTTACCCATTATTTTTAAAAAAATTATTTTTAACCCCTCAAACAAATATATTGCCTGATATACCCAAATTGTCCAAAATACCTCTGGACATTTTTACAAAAAAACCCTGAACAATTTAAAATTTACGAAAAACCGAATGGTGAAATTACGAATAAGGCCCCCCATATATATACCTCAAAACCGATGGACTACAACCACAGTCCATCGATTTCTCACTCAAAACCAACCGGTTTTTGCGGAACCCGAACCCGATCGAGACCAGACTTCCCCGCGACGTTTCCGGCCACCACCGCGACGTTGCCGACCTTCCCCGAGCAGCTCCTACCGCCGGCGAACCTGCAGAAAGTGTGAAGGTTAGATTTTGATATGTTTGTTGTATGTTTTGATTGAGATTTGGTATTTTGATATGTGTGTTTGTGTTATGGATGTTAGTTTAGGATGATTAGGTTTAGAATAGGTTGGATTTAGTGTGTTTGGTCGTGTTTGTGTTGAAAATGGCCGATTCCGACGAGAGAAGAGTTGTCGGGATCGGATCGGTTTTTGAGATCGGTTTTCCACGATCGGTTTTCCACAATCGGTTATTCATTTCGGTTTTCCACGATCGGTTTTCCACGATCGGTTTTCCACGATCGGTTTTCCACAATCGGTTATTCATTTCGGTAACAAATGAAAAACCGATCATGGAAAACCGAAATGAATAACCGATGGAAAAACCGAAATGAATAACCGATGGTGGAAAACCGAAGTGGAAAACCGATCTCAAAAACCGATCGTGGAAAACCTTAGTGAAAAACCGATGGATTTCATTAACCGGTTTTTCAGATGCCTTCAAAAACCGATCAATTTCATTAACCGGTTTTTCAGGTGCCTTCAAAAACCGATTCAGTTCAAAAATCGATTCTGCTACTGATGATTTCTTTGCTGTTTTTCTTTCCTACAGATGGATTTCGACTATAAATATACTTCACACACAATTGACAGACATACGAGCGGAAACACACACATTGGTCAAAGATTGGTTATTAGGATAATTCCCGTTATTAAAAGAAGAAACCTACACGATCGGTTCATAGAAGAATGTCCGTTTGGACATATTTTGAGGATAACTAATCATACGGCTGCTGGTTCTGTGATTTTGTGGGTGCTTGCTAGAGAGATAAATGTAGCGGATGCACGCCGTGATGAGAGGTGGTTTGAAATTGGGGAGAGAAGCTATAGGTTTGGGAAACAAGAGTTTCTATTGGTGACCGGACTTCCTTTTGGGGGCATCGACCGTAAAATCTTCGAAATAGCTCCAAATGATCCAAACGGTCTCCTAGGGCGAATGTTTAATGGAGTGTCGCCGGAGGTGAGGGAGTTGGTCACATTTCTTGAGAGAAGAAGTGATAGAGGGGAGGGAGACCGTGCAGGGCAGGATCCGATAGATGATGAAGATCTTTTAAAGTTGGCGAATGTAGGGATTGCTTTCCATCTATTTATGGGACTGGATGATAGAGCTAGCATTTATCCATTTATGTGGGTCCTCATTGAGAGTACAGAGAGATGGAAGACATTCCCTTGGGGCACATTATGCTATAGTGTCTTGTTATACTGTCTCGACAAGGCACTTAATGAAGAGCGGGTCAGAAATCCCCCAAAGACCATTAATATTTATGGTTATGTGTTAGCATTTCAGGTATAATTAATACTTTCAATATTTATTGCTTCCTTCTATTACATTAACTATATATGGTTATATGTATGTTTTAATCAATTTTGCATTATATATTATCTGACCATTACTAACTATATGTATGTTTTTTGTTTAATCATTGTTACATTATAGTGGTGGTTAGTTGAGTTGTTCCCAGTGTTACGGGAGAAGATATCAAAAACGACCAAGAACCCAGAAAGCGATCTACCAAGATGTATGAGACGATCACTGAAGAGAACACCCACAAATATACACAGCCTAGATGATTTCCCCCCCGTAAGTGGCAAACATAACCTAAATTTGTGTCAATTATTTGTTTGTTATTTATATTAAGTATATAACTGTAGTATAACTAAATAAATTGATATAATGCAGATAGTTGGCATTTGGCAAACCTTGGAGCCTACTGACGCCGAGAGGGAGATGGATTATTGGAAATCGTTTAATCCGAATCATATAGTTCATGCTGAAGTACATAAATATGGCGGCGGGGGGAGTGATGATGATGATGATGATGATGATGATGATGACGATGATGATGACCATGATGATGGTGTAGGGGATGAGGCTGAGATAGAGGTTGATGATGAGGTAGAGGGAGAGGATGATGATGAGGAGGTGGAGGGAGAGGATGATGATGAGGAGGTGGAGGGAGAGGATGATGAGGAGGTGGAGGGAGAGGATGATGATGAGGTGGAGGGTGACGATCAGCCACTTAAAGACGTCCGAAGCGTGCAATCCGAATCATCGGATACCTTATCAGAGTTTCGGACAAAGAAGGCACATGATGTACAGCACGTAGATTATGAGGTACAAATATTCTATTTATATAATAAAATTATTCAATCAATTTCAATTGTAGTAAATACAAAAGATGTGGACATGTTATGTAGTAGTACGGAGTGTGAAAAAGAGACGGAGTCTCTAAATATGATAGACGAAGTGTAATTTGTTTAAATATGCAGGTTGTATTTTCTTGGATACTCAAAAAACAGGGGAAACTCTGTCAATTTTTTTTTAAATTAAGGGTAGTATGTAAAATGATATATATTTATGATTCTATGAAATAGGTGAAGCGGTTGTTTGAGTTTATTGTGGATTTACAGAAGACAACCCATAAGAAGTTAAGTAAAATGGATAGGAGGCAAAAGGCAACCTTTCAAATGGTAAGGGAGATAGATAGTAGGCTGAGACGGGTGGAAGAGCATTTATATATTCCCAGGCCTCCGGTTGCTAGGCATGATCCAGACGACGACGATGACGATGATGATGATGATGGTGGGAGCTTTCACATGTATTACCCATCACCACCACCACCACCACAGCAGGGCGAGGGTGTCCGTCAGTCGCCTATTGATGTAGGTCAGTCAGCCATCCATGAGGAGGATGAGGGTGATCAGCAGCCACCTCATCGGTCACCCCAGCAGGAGGAGGAGTAGGGTGACCAGCAGCCACCTCAGCATTCACCATAGCGGGAGGAGGAGCAGGGTGATCATCAGCCACCTCAGCAGTCACCCCATCAGGAGGAGGAGCAGGGTGACCACAGCCACCTCATCAGTCACCCCATCAGGAGGAGGAGCAGGGTGACCCGCAGCCACCTCAGCAGTCACCCCATCAGGAGGAGGAGCAAGGTGACCCGCAGCCACCTCATCGGTCACCCCAGCAGGAGGAGGAGCAGGGTGACCAACAGCCACCTCAGCAGTCACCCCAGCAGGAGGAGGAGCAGGGTGATCATCAGCCACCTCATCGGTCACCCCAGCAGGAGGAGGAGCAGGGTGACCACTCCCACATGATCTTAGGAGGTGTATCAGCTGCAGACACTGATCGTGAGCATGACCAGGTAGACTTTGTATCCCTATTGTGTTGCATTCTGAAATATAATTGGTTATATTAAATTTATACATGTTTTTAATTTACTTACAACTGCAGGACGAACGGGGCAAACGAAAGACAAAGCCAGCAGCACCTCTACGGACACCGTACACGGATCCGGGGCCAGCGAAAAAGAAAAAGAAAGTGGTCCAACAGCAGGAGGAGGAGGTGGTAGAGTCTATAGACCTTGTAGAAGTGGTCTATAATGAATATAAAGCGGCAACCACATTGGATCTCAGGTATATTTAAACAAAAAAAATACGTTTCTAATTTTTGTATCCTTATTGGTAATGTAAGAAAATATATAATAATGTTTAATACTTTTTTTTTGAATTGTAGGCGTTCAATTGATCGTTTGCCATATGCTGTGATACCAATCACATTGGTCACCCTCGAGAATGTGGACGAGTGGTTGACGAATGAGCACATCGATTCTTATTTACTGTGCCTAAGAAAAAAAGGGTGGAATGAGATGGAAGATCGTACATACGCTGTCCATGACAGTTCTTTGTTTGTAAGTATTTACATTTAAGTTAGTTATGCATTTATAATTTCATATTACGTTCGGTTGATTGGTTTTAACATGTTTAATTTTTATCATGCAGGCAATGATGACAGCGCATTATAGGATGCATTACACCAGCAAACAAAGAACATTTGATCCAATTACAGTTGATGTACCCCCAGAGTTGCTTGCGTAGGGTCGTGGGCTTATAGACACAGCAGTCCCGTGGTGGAAGATTGATAGTGTAAGTGTAGTTCGAACGTTAATATTTATTATATGAATATCCCTTCTAATCCTATAATACTAACGTTTTGAAATGCAGGTGTTGCTACCGTGTAGCTTGGATCAACAACACTGGGTCCTTTGTGATGTGCGCATTAGAGAGGAAAGAATCATAATGTATGATCCCTTGGCAAGGTTGACATAGCCTATCGACGAGAGCCACTTGAGCCGCTGGTATGTTTGATGCCTATTTTATTGCGGCTCCTGGGATTTTATGAGCAGACACCGGTACGTATGCCACCCGTGGATCTCCGGTGGAGAGTTCAGCGTCTTAAACGAGCAGCTGTGCCTCAGCAACCTGATGGGTGAGTAAGTTTATATATATTAATGATATTTAATATTTAATTATCTTTATGTTAATATATTAACATAAACATAAATTAATATAATGTTAATATATGGTTATGATTAACATTAATATATAATTATAGCTTAATTATTATATATAGTTTATATATTATGATATTTAATTATGTTAATGTTAATATATGTTTATATATTATGATATTTAATTATGTTAATGTTAATATATGTTTATATTATTATCTTGATATATATAGTTTATATATTATGATATATACAGGACCAGCTGCGGAACATATGTGGCCATGTACGTACGTGACCTTGTGCTGCGGAGAACGAGTACGTGGAAATCAAGAAAACATGAGACCATTGCAGATGTCATCGCACTAAGGTCCGAGATGGCCAGAGACATATATATGTGCTCAAAGCCTATGTATAAAGTTAATAATTTTAGAAAATGGTTTGTAGACACTGATGGAGAAGTGGCATATAAATAAATTTAATTATTCTTTTATTAGTATTCATTATTTATTTGATGGTATTGCATTCTATATTTTTAAATTGCCAACAAAACATTATAATTAAACATTATAGTTAATAACATAATGTTAATATAATATAAAATGTTAATATAATGTTAATATAATGTTAATAAAATGTTAATCTAATGTTAATAAAATGTTAATATAATGTTAATATTATATGTTAATATAATGTTAATAAAATAATATAATGTTAATATTATGTTAATATAATGTTAATATATGTTAATAAAATATTAATATAATGTTAATATAATGTTAATATAATATTAATATAATGTTAATATAATGTTAATCTAATGTTAATATAATGTTAATAAAATAATCTAATGTTAATATAATGTTAATAAAATATTAATATAATATTAATATAATGTTAATATAATGTTAATCTAATGTTAATATAATGTTAATAAAAAAAATTTATAATGTTAATATATGTTAATAATCTAATGTTAATCTAATGTTAATATAATATTATTATAATGTTAATATAATGTTAATCTAATGTTAATATAATGTTAATAAAATATTATTATAATGTTAATATATGTTAATAATCTAATGTTAATATAATATTATATAATGTTAATATAATGTTAATCTAATGTTAATATAATGTTAATAAAATATTATTATAATGTTAATATATGTTAATAATCTAATGTTAATATAATGTTAATATATGTTAATATAATGTTAATCTAATGTTAATATAATGTTAATCTAATGTTAATATTATATTAATATAATGTTAATATAATGTTAATGTAATATTAATCTATGTTAATATAATATTAATATAATACATTATATTAACATTATATTAACATTATATTATTATATTAATATTACATTAATAATAGATTAACATTATATTATTAACATTATATTAATATTAGATTAACATTATATTATTAGATTAACATTATATTATTAACATTATATTAATAACATTAGATTAATATTAGATTAACATTATATTATTAACATTAACATTATTATATTAACATTACATTAATAATAGATTAACATTATATTATTAACATTATATTAACATTATATTAATATTAGATTAACATTATATTATTAGATTAACATTATATTATTAACATTATATTAACATTATATTAATAACATTAGATTAATATTAGATTAACATTATATTATTAACATTATATTATATTATATTAACATTATATTATTAACATTATATTAACATTATATTAAAATTATATTAACATTAGATTAACATGTATATTATTAACATTAGATTAACATTATATTAACATTAACCTTAATAATATATTAACATTATATTAATATAATCTAATGTTAATATAATGTTATATTAAGGTTAATGTTAATATAATGTTATATTAATGAATATATTAATATAATGTTAACATATATTAATATAATAATATCTACATTTGTATTATATATATTATTAATATTACATCCATATAAGTTATAAGCCATATTAGGATTATAGTTATAATAATTGTAAAATGATATGAAAAATATTAACCATATTAATATGATATATCAAGATAACACATATTATAGTAAAGGTATATATATTAATTACTAATATTATATGAATATTAATGAATGATAAAATTAATAGAAATAAAATCAACCCAAGTAAAAACCGGTTTTTAGGAGTACATGAAAAACCGATACCGGTTTTTGAGGAACCCTTAAAAACCGATCCACACTTGGCGCGCTGGAAAATGTGGTGGCAGTGGATCGGTTTTCGAGGAGCCATGGAAAACCGATACCGATTTTTCAGAGTTACTCAAAAACCGATCGACATACCTTTAGGTTGGGGAAACGAAAGGCACTTTGACCGGTTTTTCACCATATCTGAAAAATCGGTACCGGTTTTCCAGGCTCCGTGAAAAACCGATTTTGATGGTTCCGAGAAGATATGAAATGAGTCAAAAACAGTACACATGGAATAATAATTTATACAGCTGTATTAATACATAATTGAGTAATTAATATAAAAACGTTTACATAAAACATGCATAAACAAAATGTCAATCAATTGCTACTCATCATTTCCGTCAGTAGTCATTTGTGGATCGGGAGTAGGAAACCGTAATACACATCGACGTTGGTTGTGTCCAGTCTCATGACACAAGCGACATCTTCGAGAACGTGGCTCATTTTCAGTGGCATTTGAACTCGTTCCAACATCCGCATCCACTTCTGCGCTTGTCCCTTCAATGATAGAAGTTGGGGGGTTAGGGCAACGAAGACGGTTGTGTCCCCTTTGACCACATCTTCCACACTTTTTTCGACGAGGATCTTCCCCAGCTGAGGGAATCCGAACCTCCTTCGGCCTACCTGCTTGTCTTTTACCTTTCGGTGGTAATACAACCATACTTCTAACTTCTGCTGAAACATTCCAACTTGCCAATTTAGGGACGGGATTAATCGGACGTGCATATGCAGCTTTTAGCCACTCCACGCTATAGTACTGACTGCAAAGTGTATCACAACTGACGCCCTTGAACCTGACATGTATCAACAATCAACAATTTAAGTGTTATGCTATGACATGAAATACTAAAAAATACAATGTATAATTACCATACCTGGCCACAGCACATGCATGAACACATGGCAACTGATCAAGGTTCCACTGCTTACACGTACATGTGTGCTGTTGAATGTCAACCATCGCATCTCCTTTGCTATAATGTATGACACTGTAATGATACGGTTCTGCAATGGGATATACGCTACCTTCCGTGGATAAATCTTTTGCCAACATGATACGATCGTATGCTACGGTAGTAACATACGTTGTGATCTTCTCAGCAGCAACACGTCTATTATTAAATCATCTCTGCAATACATTTCTTACATATTCATGTGCAGTTGTTATTGGCAAACGACGTGCTTGCATCATGCAATTGTTAAGCGACTCTGCAATGTTGGTAGTCATCATTTCATATCTTCTTCTTGGACAATGTGCTCGTGACCACCTGCTCACTCCAGCCTTAACCAAAGCTCCATGTGTGGCCGGATGCAATGCACGCATTTCTTCCAATATTATATTGCATTCATCGGGCACATAACAGTATGCTACATTGTAAAATGCATTTTCCACATCCGAACGCTTTTTACACTGTTGCTTAAGGTTTTACCACAAGTGAAAAAAACATAACACATGTGGGACTTCAGGAAAAGCTGCTTTCATCCCATTCGATATGCTCTTATGACGATCCAATACAATCACCAACTCGTCTGACACCCCGATTGCTCTTCTCAACCTTTTTAGGAACCAAGTCCACGAATTGTCTGACTCTCCATCAGCAAATCCAAAGGCGATGGGATAAATCATCTCCGACCCATCTTTGCATGCAGCAAAAAAAATCACCCCTTTATATTCACCTTTCAAATGAGTGGCATCAATAGCAACAACTGGTCTCATGTAAGACCGAAAACCCTCAATAGAAGCTCCAAGTGCAACGAAGGAATACAAGAACCGATTGTTTTCATCTGTCTTAATTGCTGTCATTGTGCCGGGGTTTGAAAGTTTTAACATCTCGAAGTAGGACGGAAGCTGTTGATATGATTCATCCGCTTGCCCATATGCTAGTTTCTTTGCATATTGTAAAGCCTTCCAAACTTTACTATATAAGATTTGCACTCCATATTGCTCTAGCATTTCTCCAACCAAACGATTAGGTGTATAAAGATCTCTTCCCACCTTTCCTGCATACAATTTTCCGATCACAATAGCCTTCACACTCTTCATATGTGATTCCATGGCTGTTTGACGACACGTGTGTTCCGCTACATAATTCAACACAAACCACATTGAACAACCCTTTCTGCATCTTGCACGAACACTAAAGCTACAAGTTTTATCTTTACAACCGGCTTCAAATCGCTCCGTGTCCGAACGTCTAACTCGATATTCAAACTTAGCTTTCAGAGCATATTCGCCAATAGCTATAGTCATTTCTTCTTTACTAGTAAAGAATGCTCCTTTATACAACGTACCACGTTGGTAGACGGTTGACGTAGCGCTTGAAGTAGCTTCAATGTCCCCCAATTCTACACTAGGAACAATCCAGTATGGTTGTGAAGTATTGTTCTAAAATTGTAAACCTGAAAATCTTATTTCTGGAAACTCTTCTTCTTCTGCGACATCATCAAATCGAGTTTCCTCTTCATCACTATCTCCGGTTTGCTCTTCATCACTATCTTGTATTCCATCACCATTATCATCTGTGTCTTCATCTTCATCATCAATACCATAATTCGTATAATCATCATTAACATCACGAATGGGACTTTCAACCGATGTAAATGGAGTGATAGAAGTATCAACTTGATTGCTCTCAATGCCTGAAGTCAGATAAAAATGATTTTCAACCATATGTGGATTTACTGGTCTATCCGTATTTGCCTCGTCATGTCTTATGTCTGGAATTGAATCAGTGACAAATGGACGAACAGTACGCCTACTAACCCCAGCTCCAAAATCTCTGGCAATCTTATCGATATAAATCTCTTTAACATCAATATTTTTTATCGCCATCAAACCAACAACACCAAGATCGAACATGATACGTATCTTTTTAACCTGACCATTTGTTGTACTTTGTAGTAAATAATATATACGGATTTCCCACCTTCTTCTATCAATAGCAGCCTCTCTGTATACAACATCCACCAATGATGAAAAACTACTATTTTTCTGGACCCCATACATGATCGACTCCCCTCCAATGTAATTACATCCATTCCACTCTCCGTCAAAATTGATTACAACGGTCTCTTGAGCCATTCCTGCAACATTCAAATCAAATGATAATCAAATCTCATTTCAATAGGGTAATATTACAAAATATAATCATATCGAATCATATTCAATACATAGCAACACAAGCATATAAAAAAAAACCATTAAAAAGGTGTTAAATTCGGTTTTCCAGTGAAGTGACCGGTTTTTCATTCTCTCAAAAAACCTTAATTCGGTTTCGAATTTTCAGCCACTGGAAAATCGGGATCGGTTTGTCAGTGACTGAAAAATCGGTCGGTTTTTCAGCCTGGTTTTTCAGGTAGATCGATTTTTCAGTGGATGAAAAACCGATCGGTTTTTCAGCCACTGAAAAACCGTTTCCGATTTTTCAGTCCAGTGAAAAATCGGGGAAAACCGGGATCGGTTTTTCAGTAACCGGGGCTCTGAAAAACCGATCTCACAGAGTGGAAAACCGATTATCGGTCACGAAAAACCGATTTCGTCGCAGATTTTGCAGATTTCGTCGCAGATTTCATAAACATTTAGATCTCACAACCAAATCATTCTTATAGTCTTTTAACTAGTAAAATAAACAAAACAACCTAAAAACCAACCAAAAAAACTCATACATTACCTTTCAAACTCAAATGTAAGAAGAATCTTCAAAACCTTCAATGGTGTAAACCTTCAATGGATCCAAAAACTTCAATGGTTGAAGAAGCTCGAATGACTAATCCCCTCAATAAATTGTTTTTCAGCTGCAATGGATCTCAAAAATCTTCCTAATTTTCGAAATTTTCAGCTGCAATGGAGAAGAAGATGGAAAAGGGAGGCTATTGGTAGGAGAAGGAAGAAGGTTATTTTCGTAATTTCATATTTGGGCATTTTAGTCATTTTAACTTAAGGGTATTTTCGTAATTTCATATTTGGATATTTTAGTGATTTTAACTTAAGGGTATTTTGGTAATCTTGGGTATACAATGGAAATAGTTTGTTTGGGAGGTTAAAATCAAATTTTTTTAAATAGCTGGGTAAAAACAAAAAAAAATTTTTGATTTGGGTAAAACCAATAAATCTCCCTAATTATAATATGTATATAAATAGAAAGATATCAAACTACTTGAAATTAAAAAAAAAAACAAATCCGACAACTTTCTTGGTAATTTCCCTAATTTATGTAGACGGGTGATTATTTGTATGGCATTTGATTATTTGTTTGGTGTTCAAATTAATCATTCAAATTAAGGTATTACAGATAACAATCCCTTTAAAAATTTCAATTCTTGAATATTCACAACAAATAATATGAATTTCATTAATGTGAATGATACTCTGATAGCATTTCATCAACGTGCATGGATAATACTCTGTGGAGTCTTCCTCACTTCTTCACTGCACAACTTGTAGATCCATCCAATTCTACAAGTATGAATTTTGATTGAATTTTTAAAAATATTGTGATATAACTTCATTAGTTGTAAGTGCTAAGTTTGCACTTTTGTTTTTTTTATTATTATTATTTTCTTTTTGGTTAGTGACTAATTATAAATTTTAAATATACTCAAATAAAGGTATAAATTAAATTAAAACCGTTATGGGTGGGTCACTAGCTCAACTGTCAAGAATCGTCCATGCAAACTATAGTTACACTTTGAAAACTTCAAATAATACTTTGACATTATTAAAACTAAGTGTTGAAGATTTATTTTATTTTTATTCTCTTCTAAATTATAAAGAAAAAAAAATAAAGCAGCCAGATTGGTTGAAGAACTGATAAATATTCTTTCTACAGTCTTCCACTCTACAAAGAATGAAAACACCAAAAAACTTGAATGATGAAATGAACCACGCATTATTGTACGATAGGTGAACTAAGTCAACACGATTAGGCACATAAATTCTCTGCTCATTTCACAAGTTCATAAAGACTTTGTTTTTGTTCGAGTGGAACGTGTCAATTGGTTTTGTACATTATGTTGTAGTGTTTGTGTTTGATTATAAGGTCGAAATCAACGGCCACAAATTGTCCTATAACTCATGTTTAGTTTTAGGATTTATATATATTATTCTTTAACTATATACTCATTTATGTTATAACTGGAACTTCGATGTTATTTTAATATTAGTTACAACTGCAAATATTAATCACAAAATTATTTCATACATCACATATTAATTCATTTGATGATGTTTCATGAATTGAGAAATAAATTAAATTGTCTAATATCATTAATTTAGCATATACCACGAACCGATGTTTGTGTGAGTGTGATTCATAAAACTTTACTTGGATCTTGGTTGAAGAATGGTGTAGAATGGACGCCTTAGAAAAGGAGCAAAGACATCATTTCCATTATCTCTCTCTCAATTTTAGAAAATTTTTATATTCACCTTTGATGTAATTGATTATTCGTCTTATATATGACTTTGAATATCCAATTAATTTATCATAGTCCTAAATATCCTTTATAAATCTAAACTATTGTTCAAGTATCAATATTAATAAAAATTATGTTAACATATATTCTTATGATTATGTAGTTTGCTGATAGCTAGGGTTTACCTTATTTAGCTTAATAATGGTTTGAGTTTGGGGGACTATACTTCGGTTTGTACTTATCCATAATTTCAACAAACAATTGTTTGGACATTATTTTTCACTTGCAAATTTTCTTGTATTTAGAGCTTCTCCATATTTTCTATCAATAATCACATTTGTCTGAGTTTTACAAATCTTACAACACATTAAGTGTTTAGGATTTTCTAAAAATTAATTAGGATCTTGATTCTTTTTTTTTTTTTGGGGTCAGTTTCAGTTGTATATAAACCATTTATTTTAGTTGAAGACTAGAGAGTCCTTTTCTATTAGTTGTCTTCTCTTCCACACGGTTACAACTTACAAATAATAAAGAACCAACCAAATTCATGAATGATGATCCCTCATTGTACTCTAGATGGAATCCACACAATTTAAAAATGATTCCAAACATTAATTCCATGATCTATATATATATATATATATATATATATATATATATCCTTGTCTCTTTTAGGAGTTACCACCATTGTGAGTACTATTGCAAAGACAATGTTCTGAAAATTGCTGCTCGCTGCTCAACCAGCAAGATAGTGAGTAGCAATTTCTCAACTTATTGGTGAGAAATCAGTGGAATCGGTTTCATAAAAAATTTTAAAAAAATAAAAAAAAACTCACTAGCAGTGGCAACAACTGACGGCATGACGACAAACTAGAGCGTAGGAGAGAAGAAGAAGAATTGAGCAAGAGACTGTGAGGATCCCAAACTCGAAGTGAACTAATGATGGTGACGTCGATGGTGACGGATCCCTATGCTCATGATGAGAACGACGACAACGCATGAAGGTAGACCGACGAGCAAGAGAAGAAGAAAGTTGATCTACTAAAGATTGAGAAGGGTTTGATATTGAAGAAAGAAGAATCTTCAAGAAGCTAATTTGAATAAAGAAGACAACCACCTCTATCTCTTCTTTTATTTGACCTCTGCACCTGTTTTGGGTTAATTTAAAAAAAATAATTAATTAATCTGAAACGGCATCATTTTGAGCTCATCAAAATAACACCGTTTTGGTGTCTTAATTTAATTTTAAAGAAAAATTATAAAAAAAAAAAAAAAGGATTGTGCAAGTAGGCCAAGTTGGGCCGATTCAACTCTAATACTTGGCCTACCCAATTTCAACATCCGATCTCGATCTAATCAAACAAGTTCAGTATCGATTACCGATTAACCGGTGAAAAGTAACCCAAATCAACCGATTTTTGGAACAACGAGTAAAGATGCAAGATACTTCCATTAATTAAAACCACAAATTGTAATTAGGATTTTATTACATTTTTAATTTAGGAATAGTAATAATTAAATTTTCTTAGTTGGGGAACTGTTCTAAAGTGACTGATTTGTCAAACTGCAAATTTGCAATGAAAAGAAGTTCGTTGTCTTGGTCTATAATTTCCTTTGTTTACTCCTTTTTCAGCGTGGACTTGCAAACAACATGCATGTGCTACTTGAAGTAACCATGTATTTTGCCTCTTATGATCATGGCTTCCACTTGTCTTTATGTAATGTGTCATTTTTCTTAATTATCTTGGAAAAGAGAAGCTTTTCTGACTATTCAACATAGGACTTTTTGGTGATCGAAAGACTTTACTTATTAATATTTTTGAGATAGAAAATGTAAGTTCTTAGAAAAAGTCTTTAATGAGACAGAGATACACAGCGTGATACTTAAGAAATATCTAATTAATGTAAACTTCTATGAACCTGTGAAATGACCCTAATTATTGCTATGAAACATAAACATGAGTGGAAACAGTCACTTTAATCAATTTTTCCATAACGTATAAGAATTACAACAAATTAAATAACTATTTTTTAACATGGCTAACATATCCTTCTGGTGTATAAATCCTCACAAAGAAAAGAAAAATAAAAGTAAAAAAAGCTTACTATTGGTCTTCTCATCTCCAAGTGCAAGTATTGTAAAAGAAATTTGAGCCGAGTTAATTTCACCGAATTTTTTAGGCTTATTATTCATTCCAACAAAATTACTCTATTATTGTAGAGTCGTTTTTTACAGCAATTCAAGCCAGCCACTTGCACTTAAGTAGTTGAGAAATTAATGTAGAGGACATGCAAGTCTCTCTATATTACCATGGAAATTGAACACCACATTCCTTTCAACATGTTTTTTCTAAAAAAGAATCAAACCAAATGAAAAGATATTAGGGTATGAACTTGTGGAGCAGTATCTTCATATTGATCTATGGTAGCATTTCATTAACGTGGATGATACTCTGTGGAATCTTCCTCACATTTTCTTCGGTACACAACATGTAGATCCATCCAATTTCTATTAATATGGATTATGATTGAATTAATTTTTAATAATCTTGTGATATAACTTAATTAGCAATAAGTGGTAAGTAAGATTTTTTTTTTTTTTTTTTTTTTTTTGGGTCAGTGACAAATTATAAACTATAAATATATATATATTTATTTATTTATACTCAAATAAAAGTATAAAATTAGTAGCAGGTATATATTTAACTAAAACCGTTATGGGTGGGTCACTAGTCAACAATCACTACCCAACCCCTTTTTTTCACAGAATACTTGCTTGCATACCTTTCTCATATTGTAAATTTTCTAGTCTCAACTGTCAAGATCCTTCATGCAAACTCTAATTACACTTTGAAAAATTCAAATAATACTTTAACATTATTAAAACTAAGTATTTAAGGTTGAAGACCAGAGAAATATTCTTTCTGCAGTCTTCCACTCTACAAAGAACCAAAACATCAAAAAACTTGAATGATGAACCATGCATTATTGTACGATTGGTGGACTAAGTCAACACTATTAGACACATAAATTCTCTGCTCATTTTACAAGTTCATAAAGACTTTGTTTTTGTAATTCGAGTGGAACATGTCAATTGGTTTTGTACATTATGTTGTAGTGTTTGTATTCGATTATAAGGTCGAAATCAACAGCCACAAGTGGTCCTATAACTCATGTTCAGTTTTAAGATTAATATATATTATTTTTAACTATATACTCATTTGTATTATAACTGGAACTTCGATGTTGTTTTAATACTAGTAACAATTACAAATATTAATCACAAAATTATTTCATATACCACATATTAATTAATTTGATGATGTTTCATGAATTAAGAAATAAATTAAATTGTCTAATATCATTATGATCTTTGTGTGAAGGTGATTCATAAAACTTTACTTGGATCTTGTTGAAGAATGGCGTAGTCTGGATGCTTTAGAAAAGTAGCAAATTACGACATCACTTCCATTGTCACTTTCTCTCAATTTTAGAAAGTTTTGTATTATTCTTTGACATGATTGATTATTCTTATTATATATGACATAATTTGAATATAAAATTACTTTTCAAAAAAAAAAATTGAATATACAATTAATTTATCATAGTCCCAAATATTCTTTATAAATCTAAAATAATGTTCAAGAACTTAAACTATTATTCAAGTATCATATTCTTTATAAATAAAAAGTTAGTCAATTAACAATAAAATTATATTAAAATAGGGTCTTACGATTATTACCACCTAATATAGTTGCTAATAGGAAACCTTTATTCGTCTTAATAATAGTCTGAGTTTGCATAACTATACTTTGGCTTATATTTATCCATATTTTTCAATTAAGAATTGTTTTACATTATTTTTCACTGCAAATTTTCTTGTGTCCAGAGCTACTCCATAGGATTTTCTAAAAATTGTTTGCCCTTAATAACAATATATGTTTGTTGACGATCGGAATCAGTCAACACCCGGGGGGTCGGAACCACGCCTACGGAACGATTTGTACGGGGCCCGCGGTGAAGACCGTGCCGAGCCTGAGGTGAAGATTACCCTGGGCAACCTATTTTGGCCTCTTGAAATCGCGTCCGGAGTTGAACCCTCAACCTTATATATTTTTTGAGTTGACAACTCCTACCACCAAGCTGACTAGCTTGGTGGTAGGAGTTATTCAGGCCCCGTACAAATCGTTCCGTAGGCGTGGTTCCGATCCCCCGGGTGTTGACCGTCTCCGGACGTCAACAATGTTTAATTAGGATCTTCATTTTTTCTTTTTTTTGCCACTTTCAATTGTATATAAACTTTAGTTGAAAACTAGAGAATCCTTTTCTATTAGTTGTCTTCTCTTCAACACGGTTACAACTTGCAAATAATAAAGAACCAACCAGATTCATGAATGATGAACCATCATTGTACTATAGATGGAGTCCACACAATTTAAAAATGATTACAGACATTAATTCCATGGTGTACTTGTCTCTTTTAGGAGTTACCACCATTGTGAGTATAGTAAAGATGCACAATAGCTCCATTAATTAAAGCCATGAAATGTAATCAGGATTTTATAACATTGTTAATTGAGGAATAGTAATAATTAAATTTTCTTAGTTGGGGAACCATTCTAAAGTGTCTGATTTGTCAAACTGCAAATTTGCGATGAAAAGAAGTCTATTGTCTTGGTCTATCAATTTCCATTGTTTACTCCTTTTTTCTCCGTGGACTTGCAAGCAACTTGCATGCGCTACTTGAAGTAACCTTTTATTTTGCCTCTTATGATCATGGCTTCCATTTGTCGTTATATAACTTTTTGTTTCTACTTTATCTTGGAAAAGTAAAGCTTTTCTGACTATTGAACATAGGACTATTTTTGGTGATCAACAGACTTTAATTATTAGTATTTTTGAGATAAAAAAAAAAAATGTAAGGTTATAGCGAAAGTCTTTAATGAGACAAATATACCGCGTTGTGATAATTGCAAGAAATATCTATCATGCAAACTTCCATGAACCTGTGAGATGAACCTGCAAGAAAGTCTTCAATTTCACTGTCATTCAACCTTGGACAGTTGAATTTTCCTCTTCTTCCTCTTTTCTCTATTCGTTGTTTATAAAAGAAGAGATTCTCATGAGATCAATGTAAATTGCAAAAGAGGAAAATTGTGATACTTGATTCTTCTTCCAAAAGCCAAAGAGATTAATATATTGCAAAAATGATGGCAGAATTAGCTGTTTCAGGAGCGTTAGCTCTGGCTGACGAGGTCTTATCCTTTCTTGACCAGGAAGTGAACCTTCAAAAAAATGTGAGAAATAACGTTGAAAAGATCAGAAGTTGGCTGGATACAGTAAAAGCAGCTTTAAAAGTTATGGATGGAAGAGAAGGCGGTGAAATGCTGAAAACTCGTGTAAGCCAAGTTCGAGATTTAGCTTACGATATCGAGGATGTTCTTGATGAATTCAAGCTCCATATGCCACGAAGATTTCACCGCCACAGACTCTCCAAGCACGCTGAATCAGTTGGTCATCATTTCAAACATAGGCATGCACTCCACAAGTTGTCCTCCGACGTGCAAGACATCATCAGAAGGATGAACGATATCATAACCTTGGATCATCTTAGGGAATATTCTGCTGGAGAAGGCTCAAGTTCTGGTGCAAGCGTGGAATTGTATCATCAAACACCTAAGGAAGATGAGATGGTAGGCTTTGAGGGGGACAAAGAAACACTGATCAATCATTTAGTAGGAGATTCAAGGTCAGCGCTCAAGAAAATTTGGGTGGTTGGGCTTGGTGGCTCTGGAAAGACCATTCTTGTGAAAAACGTTTATGAAAGCAAGAATGTTTTGAAACAGTATCACTGCCGTGCTTGGATTCATGTGTCGCGTTCCTGTAAAATCAATGAGATCTTACAGAGTATGTTGAAGCAATTTCGCAAGGGAAGGGAGAAATCCGACTTAACAGATGAAGACGTACGAGCTAGATTGAGAGACCGTCTGGAGCATAGAAGGTATCTCCTCGTTTTAGATGATATTTGGAGCAAAGATGACTGGGAACGTATTGTTAATGCTCTACCCCAAGGATCTCGTGGCAGTGGAATCGTTACTACTTCTCGAAACATCAATGAAGTGCAGTCCTGTGGAGCAACATCTCCTAATATCCTTGAACTTAAGGGGTTAGAGTGGAAGCAGGCTTACCATCTGTTCTGTAAGAAGGCTTTTCCAAGCGAGAAAGGATGCTGTCCAAGAGAGTTAGAGGAGCTGTCCGAAAATATCGTGAAGAAATGTGAAGGACTGCCCTTGGCAATTGCAGCAATTGGTAGTTTCCTATCAACGAAGAGGCAAACTCCTGCAGAATGGAAGACATTGCTTGACAGCCTTGGTTCTGAGATTGGTCCTGGTTGTGGTCTTGCAATCATTAGCAGAGTACTGTTGCCAAGTTATATGGATCTGTCAAACAATCTCAAGAATTGTTTCTTGTATTTTAGCATTTTTCCGGACTATTCCATTGGACGAGGAAGGCTAGTTCGCTTGTGGATAGCCGAAGGATTCATTAAGGAAAGAAGCGGCAAAACACTGGAGGCTGTTGCTGAAGATTACCTCAATGAGCTCGTGGGAAGGAATTTGGTTGAAGTAACCGAATGGGATTTTGATGGGAGAGTAAGCTACTGCCGAGTACGAAATCTCATCAAGAATTTCATCATTTCGAAATCTGACGAACAAAAATTTGTCAAAATACTTGCAGAATCACATTCAAGCAGTTCAGTTGATTACAAAATTCGACGTTTATCCATTCAACATTCTAAGACTGGATGGTCAGACATGGGTGAATTGCATTGTGTTCGCTCCTTATTCATGTTTGAATGGGACGATTCTTTTCATTCCAAGATTCGGAAATTCCTCTCTCACTTCAGGTTGGTGAGGTCTCTGGACTTGCAAGGAGCACCTTTGACAAAATTTCCTAAAGAAATTGTTAAACTCACCCTTCTAAGGTACCTAAGTCTGAGAGGAGCAAAAGTAACAACAGTTCCAAAGTCTATAAAGAAACTAGCATACCTTGAAACCTTAGATCTTAAACATACTAAGGTAACCAAGTTGCCATTTGAGATCTATGGACTCAAATTTTTGCAGCATCTTCTTGTTTATCACTATGATGTAGAAAACTATGTCACTTTTGACTCTGTAAAAGGAGTAGAGGTTCCTGCAGGTGTTCAGGCTTTATCTGCCATACAAAAGTTGTCACTTATTAAGGTAGGCAAGCACAAAAAAATTATGGTAGAGTTGAAATTTTTGGTTCAACTGAGGAAGCTGGGTCTAATAGGTTTGGAGAGGAAAGATGGAAGGGCATTGTGTGCATCAATTCAAGAAATGCAAAAACTTTCGACTCTGGACGTGACTTCATCATACAAGGAAGAGTATCTCGAGCTAGATGATATGAATAATCCTCCTCGTCATCTTCAACGCTTGTATCTAAAAGGCCGCCTGCACTCTTTTCCAGCATGGGTTTCCTCTCTTGACAGTCTGGTCACGATCTATCTAAGGTGGTCTAGATTGGAGACTAGCCGTGGTCTAGATTGGAGACTAGCCCAATTGAGGCCCTTCAGGATTTGCCAAATCTTGTTGAGCTAGAAATACTTGATGCTTACACAGGGGAAGGACTGGAATTCAAAGCTGCAACATTCATGAAACTGAAAATTCTACATCTTGAACAACTTGAGAGGCTTAATATGGTGATAGTGGAGGCAAATGCAATGCCTAAGCTTGAAAAGCTAACAATTTGTAAGTGTGAAAAAATGGAGATGCTTCCACAAGACATCTCCTATCTTTCTCACCTTCGGGAACTGCTTGCATATGATATGCACGAGAACTTCATTGCAACACTCCAAACAAATAGTGAATATTACTACATGATTGAACACATTCCGGTCATTCATCATCATAACTTGTTGCAATAAACAAAACTTGTAAGCGTTCAATCCTTGATTTTATATTCTTCATTTCAATTATATTCTGAGATGTCGACATCAATCAATTAACTTCAGTTATTGTTGTTTGATTGGTAGGCAATTCTGCATTCAGAGGTGGAATAAAACATCGCATCACCAAACTCTGCTGCAGCTATATTTGGTTCACTTTAATGTTGCCTTCATATCAATTTCGCGATTTACAATTGTCGTTTTACTTTTATCTTTTTCAAGCACTAGGGTTGAAGTTATCATGTTACCTAAGCTTGTTTCATATCATGATTTACAATAAGAGAGTCTATTGCAATATGATAGTCATTGAAATATGCACCTTGTATACTTTTCTGGGAATCAAGTGTCAGGAATGTACAACCCTCACCTCCAAACCTTCTTCGAATAGTAGCATTTTTGTAGTGTTTAGCGTTCTTTTCTCAGATTATATTGGATTCATAGTTTTCTAAGGCTCAAGTTGAGGTGTTACATCTAGTTAATATCTTCATCTGTTTGTTCAAATCGTTCACAGAAAATTTTGGAAGCAACTCATGTGAACCTATTACCTTGTTCACTAAGAGAAAATATGCTCGATATCTTCAATTGTTGGATAAAAGTAGTTTCTGAATTCATTGGAAAAAACTAGTACCTAATTTTCGAACAATATTCTGACAGACAAAAAAGGGACAAATGTTATTGGAGATCAGTAAACATGTCCTGAAGGGGAAGTGGATTAATCAAAAGCCATAAATTGTTTCTTATATTTTAATGTAGTCATGGAATCACCACCTTGTTAATTTATTTACTTAGAGATTCCATTTGGTAAATAATGAAATCATCTTGTACAGTTGTACCTGAATAAAATAGTTTGTCAACTAGTCTGCTTGCCAAAATGGACCTTTACAAGTTTACAACATGTCTACCAATAAGCTGAAGCACAACGAAAAAGTCACCAATTTCAAAAACAAAATTTGGTCACTTTCAAAGGATTTTACAAGAACATTAAATTATGTAAGCAGAACTAGAAATTGAATCGATAAACCAATTAAAGTGTATCTTCTGAAAGTCCCTAAAACTATATCTAGTCCACTATTAAATAATTTTCAAAATAAATTTGTTTTACTTGAAAACTATCCCATATTAATACATTAAGTTGTAGCTTTTATTTATTAATTCCAAATCAACTATGAAGTCTTCCTAAAACTCACGTTTGGGAATAATAGTATATTGTATTATTTTCTAAAATATATATTTAATTATCTTGTAACTTATATCTCAACGTTATTTTATTATTAATTGACATTAGTTACAAAATTATTTTACTTTCCAAAGGTTAGTTAATAATCGATCTAATAAAGGTAGTGTAGTACATAATGATGCTCAACTTTTGACAGAGAAATTGTTCTGCTTGAAACGTCCAAGCTTGTCGAATATCACCCTGGCAGATTCAAGTTCAGAAAATTTGACACTGTCGACGTTGAATTTCAGTTGACGAGTAATCAATGCCCAATACCTGCAATCAATGTGAGAAAGCATAAATAACCAAGATAACAACACAGCAAAGAACCTAACGAGATAAGGGAACATAAAGCGTTTTTACGTAGTTCAGCAATAATAAGCCTACGTGCACGACTGTCCTCTTAATCTCTGCAGAGTGACAGTATATTATTTTATATTCTCTATGATTACAATGATTTTAACCCCTATTTATAGGGGAAGAGACGTTACAATTCTGGTTGCAGTAAAATAAGAAAGGAATCCCGAATTAATTATATTTCTCAAATAATCAGAAAAAATAAGGAAGAGAATCATGAATAATTACACTTCCTAATTTGTTTGAATAGAATCAGGAAACTGCTCCTTAAATTTCGAGATAAGGTTGACTAAATTTGAATTTGAATTAACTTCCATATCTGGTGAGAGAATCACGACCAAATCAGGTAACTGTCTGTTCTGAAAGATTTGGCATTAATTGCCCTTTTGGGCGAGCTGCTGACTGGATGCTGAGGAGCTGAGAGCTGAGAGCTCTATCCTATCAGCTGCGAGCTGGTGGCTGAGCTAGCTGAGAGCTGAATGCTGAGCTAGCTGGTACCTGCAAGCTGGTAGCTGAGCTAGCTGAGAGCTGCGAGCTGGAGCTGAGCTAGCTGAAAGCTGAATGCTGAGCTAGTTGAGAGTTGCGAGCTGGGACCTGCGAGCTGGTAGCTGAGCTAGCTGAGAGCTGCGAACTGCGAGCTGAGAGCTGAGTCAGTTTATTGGATTGGTTCTATGGGCTTTTACCAGCCCATTTTTGCAGTCCCAAAAAATAGGCATAATATAAGCCCCTTAACTCTTAGTGCGATCTTCGGACTGAGAGCTAAAGTCTGCTGGTAAAAGCCAATGTTTTACTATCTACTATGCTGCCTTTTCAGGTTCTTTCCCATTACTTGACTCATGACGACTATTCTTGGTCAAGTGTTTATTTGTTGCATTTCAGACTACTATAAGAGAGATGAAGCGGTTGGGGGTTCAAGTCTTCGAGGAGAAAAAAGAGCTGAACAAGTTGTCTGACAAGCTCTCGTTCACGATAGTGGAGTTTGAGAGATCATAAAGAATAGAGCAAGCCCTTCGAGTCAAGTTGATGAATGTTGAGTAGCGAGTTGAAGCTGCTGAATAGCTAGTTGAAATTGTTGAGTAGCTAGCTGAAGCTGTTGAGCAGCGAACTGAAGCTGCTGAGTAGCTAGCTGAAATTGCTGAGTAGAGCTGTTCAGAGGGTTGAGACCTCAGCTAACAGCACAATTGATGGAGCTGTCCAGAGGGAGCTGAGACCTCAGCTAACAGCTAAATTTATAGAGCTGTCCAGAGGTTAAGACCTCAGCTAACAGCATATTTAATGGAGCTGTCCAGAGGGTTGAGACCTCAGCTAACAGCTAAAATGATGGAGCTGTCCAAAGGGTTAAGACCTCAGCTAACAACTAAATTTATGGAGTTGTCCAGAGGGTTAAGACCTCAGCTAACAGCATATTTAATGAAGCTGTCCAGAAGGTTGAGACCTCAGCTAACAGCTAAAATGATGGAGCTGTCCAGAGGGTTAAGACCTCAGCTAATAGCTAAATTTATGGAGCTGTCCAGAGGGTTAAGACCTCAGCTAACAGCATATTTAATGGAGCTGTCCAGAGGATTGAGACCTCAGCTAACAACTAAAATGATGGAGCTGTCCAGAGGGTTAAGACCTCAGCTAACAGCTAAATTTATGGAGCTGTCCAAAAGGTTAAGACCTCAGCTAACAACATATTTAATGGAGTTGTCCAGAAGATTGAGACCTCAGCTAACAGCTAAAATGATGGAGCTGTCCAGAGGGTTGAGACCTCAGCTAACAGCTAAATTTATGGGCTGGGCTATATCCAGTAGGTTGTAATCTCAGTTAATATAGCACCATAAAGTAATCATAAAACAATAAAGAAGTTTGAAGCTTTTATTGTTTTTAAAAAAACAAAAAACAAAAAAAAACAAGTTACAAGTTACAGACATGACCTGTTGGATGCGAATACATTGCAGATTCATGTCTTACTTGGGAGCCCGCTGGGGCTGCTATCATATTTGCTTTGGGGGCTGTCGAGGTCACAGGTTCGCTGGTCGCACTACATAGTTTTCCAAGCGACCTTTCTTGACTAGATCATCAATGACATCCTTTAAATCCCGACATTGCAAAATATTATGTCCGACTTCATCATGATAGTCATAAAACTTATTCTTGTTTCTGAACTTGGCGGGGGTCTTTATAGGAGTGGGTTTTCCGAAGTCCTCCATCTCTCTTTCCATTGCAAAGATCTTGTCCTGTGTATCTGATAGGGTGTTGTAGCTATCATGACGACCTTGATACTGAAGTCGCTCGCTTTTGGGTTCATTCTTAACCTTCTTAGTGACCTGACTATTTGTACTGTTACTTTGACCTTCACCTCCATTTCCACTATTGCTTCTTTTCCTCAGCTGGTTGAGACTGCCCAATTCATCTATTTGGTTAGACTTTTTGAAGCCGAAGGTTTCCTCCCATCTAATTTCCTTAACAGCTCGCTCGTAGAACTTGCCCAAGTCTTTCACTGGAGACTTGTAAATGTTCTCATAGAGGTTCCCATCCTTACGAAGTCCGGCTGAGATCGCGGTTAGGATGCATTCATCTGAGGGATTCTCCACATTAGTGACCTCATGTCTGAACCTGGTAATGTAATCCTTCAAAGACTCGTTTTGTTGTTAAAAGATTGTAGCGAGGTGGCAGGGTGGTGCGAGCTGCCTCTTCAAAGCCCGGTATTGGCTGATGAACTTTTGCTGACACTCTTCCCAACTCCCTACACTGCGAGCTGAAAGATTCTTGAACCAAGCCCGCGGAATATCCCCTAAAGTAGCTGGGAATACGCGACACTTCACCATCGGGTTATCTGTCTGCAGGTCCATCTGAACATTAAATGCGTCAAGATAGTCATAGGGGTCACTGTCCCCATTGTACTGCTGAATATTTGGCATCTTGAACCTTGGAGGGAGAGGCTGCCTCTCAATCTCTCTGGTGAACGGAGTCCTTTCCCCGTAATGCTCACGCTGGTTTGGAGCGCCAGGTCGCGCTTCAAGCTGTTGGACCCTCTAAAGAAGCTCTTCCACCTGTGGGTCTCTAGGCTCATATCGCCTTATGCGATCGCGACCTAGAGAGTGGGGTTCTGGTTCATACCTCTCGTTTCCTCCGAACGAGCCACCAACCCGATGTGACCTTGCATGTTGCTCATCCACCTCATCCAAATGCCGAGATGCAGCTCGGGCTCTATTATGACCAGCTTCTACCCGTTTGTTTCCATCCTAGCTTACCTTTATCACAAGGTTTGCAGGGTGTGCGACTTCTATTTCTTCCTGAATAAGGCAACCTTCAGCTCTAGAGCGCGCATTAGAGGAGCGAGCTGAGCCAGCAGGTCGTGACACCTCCCTCGCTGGCCTTTCGGGCATCTGCATTGCTTCATGTTGCTGATACGCCTGCATCAGGGCAGCAGCTCCGATCCTGGGTGCGTTCTGCACCTGGGCTTGCATCAATAAATTCACAGTATCAGCGAGTTGTCTGACAGTAGCCTCTAATGCTTGCAACCCCTCAACTGGCGCGCTTGGAACAGATTGGCGCGGGGGCAAAGGGGGATGCTTGCTGCAGTACCTATTGCCTAACCATACGACAAGTCTGCTGCATGCATGGGTGCATCATCCATCTGCTGCGCATTGCGCTGATGCTGACTAGTCTGGCTCTCTGCTTGATCAGCCTGTGAGCCCACGAACTTGGTCTGTTTGGTTCTTGCCATTGCTGAAAACTGAGAAATCAAAACTGGACAGATTGCAGTCTGGGCCCTCCTTCTAGCGCCAAAATGTCGACGTTGAATTTCAGTCGACGAGTAATCAATGCCCAATACCTGCAATCAATGTGAGAAAGCACAAATAACCAAGATAATAACACAACAAAAAACCTAACGAGATAAGGGAACACAAAGCGTTTTTACGTGGTTCAGCAATAATAAGCCTACGTCCACAACTGTCCCTCTTAATCTCTACAGAGTGACAGTATATTATTTTATATTCTCTATGATTATAATGATTTTAACCCCTATTTATAGGGGAAGAGGCGTTACAATTCTGGTTGCAGTAAAATAAGAAAAGAATCCCGAATTAATTATATTTCCCAAATAATCAGGAAAAATAAGAAAGAGAATCATGAATTAATTACACTTCCTAATTTGTTTGAATAGAATTAGGAAACTGCTCCTTAAATTCCGAGATAAGGTTGACTGAATTTGAATTTGAATCAACTTTCATATCTAGTGAGAGAATCACGACCAAATCAGGTAACTGCCTGTTCTGAAAGATTTGGCATTAATTGCCCTTTTGGGCGAGCTGCTGACTGGATGCTGAGGAGCTGAGAGCTGAGAGATCTATCCTGCCAACTGCGAACTGGTGGCTGAGCTAGCTGAGAGCTGAATGCTGAGCTAGCTGGTACCTGCGAGCTGATAGCTGAGCTAGCTGAGAGCTGCAAGTTGGGACCTACGAGCTGGTAGCTGGGACCTGCGAGCTGGTAGCTGAGCTAGCTGAGAGCTGAATGCTGAGCTAGCTGAGAGTTGTGAGCTGGGACCTGCGAGTTGGTAACTGAGCTAGCTGAGAGCTACGAGCTGCGAGCTGAGAGCTGGATCAATTTATTGGATTGGTTTTATGGGCTTTTACCAGCTCATTTTTGCAGTCCCAAAAAATAGGCATAACAGACACTAATTATCTCATTGTTAATTTCCATATTCCCTTAAAAGAAAAGTGGTATCTACTAATATCATCTTAAAAGAAAAATGGTTGAGTTATGGGAATTTGCATTTATGTGTCGCGTATCAATTTAATATAAAATGTACAACTCTTATTAGTTGTTACTGTTTAAATATAATCTAAAGCTTTTATTTCTCCAAACCTCTGATCTTATCTATTCATTTGAATTAAATAATTTTGGTGCTTCAATCAAGCATCTTATGTGTTGAAACTTTCTTAGTAGTTTACCAAATAATTTTTAATGGTTTTTCAGCTTAACGAGAAGACAAGCTAATGAGCTCACGATTTGTTGAGATAAGGCATGTGAAGAGGTGAGATAATGAAGCTCTAGTTTAGTTTTGGCATAACGTAAGCATCAATCGAATGACAATTCTCAGATTTCTAGTTAGTAGAGCCCTAATGAAATAGAACCTGGAGCAGAATGCCACTAACTTTGATCTAATATTAGGGAGAAG
Source organism: Litchi chinensis (assembly GCA_019925255.1). Taxonomy (NCBI): domain Eukaryota; kingdom Viridiplantae; phylum Streptophyta; class Magnoliopsida; order Sapindales; family Sapindaceae; genus Litchi; species Litchi chinensis. Next base: position 31,083,930 of record CM034462.1, on the reverse strand, counting down.
TGCTACAAAGGTAACAATGAGTTGCTTCTCTTTCTGTGCTTATATCATTCTTTTCAATTGCCTAATGTTTTGTATGAATGTTTGCTATTGTCTCCAAAATGAATTATGCCAAATACATGTTTCATCCAATACTAGAAGTTATAACTATGAATTAACTAAAATTCTCTGTATCATATTGCTTTGAAAACATCATATGTTCACTATTTGTTGCATTAATTTTTTCTTCAGAGGGTAAGTAACTATCTTACTCTTCATGTAATCAAGTTGAAAAATCAGAGGGTAAATCCGTCATTTCAAAAAAATCATGTGGTGAGGGTACTCCAATAATATCTAAGGGAAAACAAAAAAACAAAACTACACCGTTTGGAGTTGCAGCCTAAAACGTCGTATCTTCTTCAATCTTGGCTCCAATCAGAAACAGCCATTGAAAATCCGAAAACAACAAAACCGAACCTGAGTCTCCCCTAACTAATAACCATTGTCTTGTCTCTCCAAAATCGTTGACCTGTGATCGAGCTCTGTCTCGCAGTTTCTCATCCAAGTTTTTTCCTCCCTGTAACTTGATAGATCTAATTTTCTTCATTTGTGCTGGTTAAAAATCTGATCTTTTGATATAATCTCAATGGAAAGCAACTATTCTTCCATACCCAGAAACCAATATGTGGAGTTGCAACTACAAAACGATTCTCAGAACCCGAGATCCAAGATATCCCACATAAAGTTGCAGTCTTTTGAGGATCACCATGTTTTGATTGATGATGATGATGATGGTGATGTTGGTGGTGGTGGTGATGATCTCAGTCTCGATATTGATGATTACCCACTTATAAAAGGTAAATCCAATAAAGGATCCGGTGTTCCTGGTGCAGTTTTTAATTTGACTACTTCTGTTATTGGAGCTGGGATCATGGCATTGCCTGCTACAATGAAGGTTCTTGGATTTTTTGTAGGTTTTATTTTGATTATCTTGATGGGTATTTTGTCTGAGATTAGTGTTGAATTGTTAGTCAGGTTTTCTGTTTATGTTAAGGCAACATCATATGGGGAGGTTGTGCAGCATGCTTTGGGTAGACCTGCTAGGGTTTTGTCTGAAATTTGTATTATCATTAACAATGCTGGTGTCTTGGTTGTGTATTTGATCATTATGGGGGATGTCATGTCCGGTTCGCTGCATCATGTGGGGGTTTTTGATCAATTGTTTGGAAATGGGGTGTGGGATCAGAGGAAGTTGGTGATTTTTGTTGTGCTGGTGGTTTTTCTTGCTCCACTTTGTGCATTGAATAGGATTGATTCTTTGAGCTTGACTTCAGCTGCTTCTGTGGCTCTTGCGGTTGTGTTTGTTGTGGTTTGTTTCGTGGTTGCTTTTATTAAGCTTGTTGAAGGGAAAACTGATCCTCCTAGGATGAGTCCGGATTTTGGTTCCAAGAAGGCTATTATGGATTTGCTTGTAGTTATTCCGATTATGACAAATGCATATGTCTGTCATTTTAATGTTCAGCCTATATATAACGAGCTTGAAGGACATTCTATCCAGAAGATGAACCGGGTGGGAAGGATTACGACTGTTGTTTGTGTTTTGGTTTATGCATCAACCGCTATATCAGGGTATTTACTTTTTGGGAAGGACACTGAATCTGACGTGCTTACCAATTTCGACAAGGATCTTGGAATCCGTTTTAGCTCTGCCTTGAATTATATAGTTAGAGTTGGGTACATTCTTCATTTGGTTCTTGTTTTCCCTGTTATCCATTTCTCTCTAAGGCAAACTGTGGATGCCTTGGTATTTGAGGGATCTGCTCCACTTGTAGAGAGTCGGAGGAGGTCTTTGGCTTTAACAGTGGTGCTGTTGGCATCTATTTACTTGGGATCCACCATGATTCCCAACATTTGGACCGCTTTTAAGTTTACAGGGGCAACAACAGCGGTTTCGTTGGGCTTCATATTCCCATCTCTTGTGGCTTTAAGGTTAAGTCGGCGAGGAGACGGTTTAAGCCTTGGATTGAAATTTTTATCTTGGTTGATGTTAGTATTGGCGGTTATAGTAAGCATTATTGGAGTTATTGGCAACATATATAGCTTGGAATCCAAATCCGATTGATTCCCTTCTTGATAATTCCATGGAATACATTTGCTAAGTTTTGATTTGGTAAATTTTGTATGAAGTCAAGTTTGAAACTTAGCTTCTATAGTTCGCTGATTCCAATTTGTAAATCCATTCAGCCATGTAACATTACCAAGAAGCAAAGAGAAAGTTTGAAAATGTTCGACTGTATGTTCATATGGCAGATCCAATGTGTTTTATTTCTTATACTCAGCGAAGCAGCTGGAATAAGTTGACACACATTAGGAAGATTAGTTAAGGAGAACACTGCTCTGGGAAATTCATTACGCGTCAATTATTTGAAAAATAATTCAAATTAGTTCCTTACAAAATGTCCCACTCTCCGGATTTTTTTGTTTTCAAGATTTTGTTATAATTGTAAGATTATTGCTTATGAAATGAATTCTTTCGTCACCACGTTTTTGTTTCGTAATGAAGCTTGATTTGTTTTTCCACTTTGTGCATTATATACTCTATCATAGTCATGATATAAGAGCTGCTGTTTTGATGAGCAATACTTTGTACTCATTGATTTGATTGGTTACAACTTATAACAAATATGGTGCTTGGACCAAGATAGGAGCATCTTATTAAAATGAGTTAGTTATACATTAAGAGGTTAAGCATGTATAATTAGGAGAGTCTCTGGAAGATTAACATGCATGTTATAGTAGAGTTTATATCCTCCTGTTTTTGCCAACCCCTGCGCTATAAGCTAGGTAAGCAATCATATAGTTTGAGCCACAATGTGAAGCAGATAGAAAAAACTCATATCTGTATTACAGTCATTTAGTTCTCACTTAATCAACATCTTGTTATCAAGCACTGCCATTGTTTTGGTGTGTGATTTGTTTTAAACTTCATAGCATTCCGTTGCTGGTAAGTGATGCTCCCAATTTAGTATCATGTTTGATATTTTCACTGGAATTGCTCTTGATATTACTGAATTTGGTTGGTTTGGGTGAAACGTCAGAGGAGTGATAAATTCAACGCATCTATGAGATCGCAAACGCACTCGGCAGGTACAGAATAGATGTGACAATTGATTTGCAATATGCCTTCAATGACGAGGAAATTTTTATAATTAGCTTGTATGCATATTTGAAGTTCTTTTTTGATCTTGTGCGCAATACCATGACATCCGACTCAAACAGATGTCCTAAATTAAATTCTCTTTGATCTATTTTTGATTCATGATCCATGAATTATAAAATCGTGTTACATATCAACCAAGATGAGGTTTGGTAAATGTCATGAATGTTTGACGGTCTCCACAAGTTGAAATATTCTTCGTGAACCGAATTGGTCCCAATCGGAGAACTAGCAGAGTTTGTATTTGTGAGACACTGAAATAAAGCCAGTACAGAGTGTTATGTTCAAAGATGCTCTGTACAACAATGCTTGAAAACATTGTATATGCATTGTTTGTTATCTAGCTCGTCTCTCAGAAGAACAAATAACGAGAAGATTTGCTCAAGCCTGTGGTGTATAACCATACTCGGTTTATCTTTATTTTTGTTTAGATTGAGTCTGATCATTCTTATGACAGCCAGCAATTTCCATAGCTAGTAATACTCATAGTGATACGCTTTCCAGGAAAAATCTTCAATGATCTTCAGGGCACTGACACAACATTGCCTTGTATCTATTTGAAAAGGAATCAGTTGAGTACTGAGGGGTTTACATATGTATGTTTCCTTTGTAGTTGATCGGATCATTATCTCTTCAAGACCATTCTAGCATTATAAGGTCATTTTATGAGCTTGTACTGACATTTTCAATACGTTGACTAAGGATTTCAGTCATGCGTTTCTATCAGAAAAGCGGAACATAATGATCTTTGTTAAAGTAATAAAAGAACAAAATGTGATAGAAGCCTCATCATGTTACTAGAATTGCACCTGAGTTGTGTACTTGAGACTAAATACATTAAAATTTCAAGGAATTAAACATGTTTATTCCCTATTTTTTCAATCAACTTAGCTATTATAAAAAAAGTAAAGGATATGGTGTAGGAAATTCACTGCTCAGAGAAGCTTTGCCAGCAGCAATAGCGAGTATTGTCAGCCAGAGATCGGCATGGATAGATTCAAGCCTGCTCCTCTTCCTCATCTTCATTGTCATCGATTCCAACCCAACGAGTGAATGCAAACAGAAACTCTTTGAAGTTCACCATTCCATTTTTATCCCAGTCCATCTCTTCTGCAATGTTAAATTGGAGAACAAGATTTTAAAAACCGTAAAGATCTATTATCCATTAGACAAAATCATCCACATTAAAATCTATTTAGTATGCTGTAAGAGAGAGAACTGACCAAATCTTTTCATGGCTATTCGTCCAGAGGAACGTTCCCCTGATTCATTTACGGCATGAATCATCTCACTCTTGCTCACATATCCATCTTTGTTCTTGTCCAAGAACACAAACGCATCAACCAATGTTTCAAATGTTGCCTCCAATTTCGGCATCCCCATCCGTGATTTCTTAACAATGTCAAGGAATACAAACAACCAATGTGAAATATAACTTAAACTTCGCAGGCCAAATACAAAAGCAAATATATTTAATAAATTACAGCATTTAGGATACAGCTTGAAGAGCCGTTGGGTCATCCTTGAAAAGATAGACAAGGCAGAGAAGCACTATGAACTCGTTGAACTTCATTCCCATATCCTCATTAATATCGCAGGCCTCAAAGAGATCATTGATTTCCTCCTCCGTAAAATTAATTTCAAGCTTCTGGAAACACTTCTTAAGCTCTTCGTGGTCAATTGCACCATTTGAATCCTCATCTACAAACAAAAATACCAATACTTCTTAGAACTTAAGAGGAAAAATCCGTTTCCGTTTGTCTCTATACATTACAGAGATACAAGCAATTAAAGCACTATCTAGAATCCAGAATCATCAAAACCATTGCTATTTTATGTATATACTCGAGATAAATTAAATTAGTACTTTACAATGGAAAAAAACACAACAATTTTTCAACTCATTGCAGAAAAATTACAGAGTTCAATTTTAAGAGAATTAACTTCACTATAAATTGGTGCCAATACAAAATGTTCAGCCTTGTTAATGAAAAATGCACGCTAAATCAACAAAAAGACGAACCATAAGTACATACCAAACTGCTCGAAAATGGCTTTGCAGTTTCTTAAGCTCTCATCAATTTTCGGGAACTTCAAAATTATGGTGTTGAAAGATTTCAAAGCCGTTCCTCCTTTTGCCCTTCGCTGCATAGCTTCAACCATTTTAGCCTCAAGCTTCGTTTCCGGTGTCCAAACACTCCTAGGAGACTCTGGCCTTCCCACTGCAGCTCCCATTGCCAATTAACGAGGACAACACAGACGAAAAGCGCTAACTACAAACCTGGCCACTCAAGTAACAGAGATGTCAAGATTATGTAAACGGTTTTTTTCAGCAAATAGCTTTCACATCAGATGCATCTGCATCATTAGGCAAAAATTAACAAAATCTAACAGCCAGCCAGCCAGCCACCATAATTACAATTCCAAACAAAATCTTGTACTTTCTTGAACATAAAACTTGAATGACTCTTGCTTATAATTGTGCAATATCAACCTCTCCCCAAAACTCATTTTATTAAACTCAAATTCCAGTCCTATAATTGAAAACCAAGAAACGAAAAAAAAAAAAAATCAAATTTTGACACTCAGATTCACGTGCTTGTGTGTGTGTGTGTGTGTAAAATCAACATGTAGTTACTCTATATAACTCTCTTTGAAGCTCTCATTTGATCAAATCAGAAACAAAAAGAACAATTTTTTACTAAAAAAATCAGGTAAAGCTATGCATGCAAACTTGTTATCTAATTACAGCATATAAAAAATCTCATGATCAATCACAATCACAAACATTAACAGCAAACTCCATTAATAAATCGTAATACAAGAAAAAAAAAATTGCATAAGCTCTTACCAGCAAACAACAATAGGGTTCCTCCAGGCTCCGGCAGTGGAAACTCAATGAGATCAATCAAGCAAAAAAGAAACCAACCAAGATCACACCTGAAAATGGCTTTTATATGGAGCCAGAAATCAAACAACTTTAAAAACAAAAGACAAAGAAACACCGAAAACAAACAGACCCCAGAATGAAAAAACAAACAAGACGTGCACTTCTGTCGTCAAGGTAACAGAAGAACAAACATGAAGAGGGAGAGAGAAAGGAGTTAGCTAAGGTTAGACAAGTTGGTAGTTTTGTTGTTTGATTGATGAGAGTTTGGTGTTTTCGCAAATTCAATGCAATCTTTTTTGGAAGCAAGGTTTGTGGTGAACCCACCACGTGTATTTGTCGAAGCACCTCTCTATCTTGTCGCAGTTGTGGTTATTTTGTGCTGCACTAACGAACCGTCATCGCTGACTTTCTCACGTTTTTATTATTATTATTATTATTATTATCATTATTATTATTACAACAAATATGTAATCATATGTTATTAATTAACTAATTAAAGTTGTGGAATGCAGGGATGACTCGGTGGTAAAAGTCCACCTCTCACCAAGCCTTAGGCGCTTGGTTCAAATGCTGCACCTCTTACTTGATATATAGGTAATTTTTTCACGTTATAGGGGTCATTCTCTCTCATTTTAAAAGTAAAATTTGAGTTATGCTTCAGAGTATTATCTTAGCCGATTTCAACAATACTCTGATATGATGTCAATAAATCCAAAAAATAATAATGACTAATTAAAGTTGATAATTATAATATTTCCATCCATGTTTTAGTTAAGTGGTTTTGGTATCTCTTCTTTACTTCCAGTTTTTTATTTTAGCAGATTTCGATTGAATTATAACTTCTAATTCAGTTTTTGTTTATCAAATATCAAGAAAGTTATTTGAATCATTTTATTAGTAATTAGTTTTAAGAGGTTTCGATTAACTCCTAATTAAATTTTTGTTTATCATGTGTGGAGGACGTTATTTGAACTTTACTAATAATAATTGGTATTAATAGGTTTCGATAGACCCGTAATCCAATTCTAATGTAATTTTTTTTTAATAAATTACAATAATGGAATGATCAAACAAGATGGTTGTTTGTGTAAAGACAAAAGCTAGCTTTTATAATATAAGGTTAGATTACTATGAAAGGGAATTCAAAACTAATTATGGCTTAAATCATTTTGGTATGTTTTGACAGTGTAGATGGTTTAGTTAAGACATATTATTTTTATTAGTTTTAAAAGTTTATCAAGAATCTTTTATAATTTACTATCCATAATGAAAATGATGTCTTTGTTATATGACATAATAGAATTATTTCTTTTTTAAATTTCAAAAACATATATATGTTTCTTTATTTGTACATCAATTGTTTTCCCTACATGAAAATCTAATTATAAGAAATTTACAAAATTAACCAGATCTATTGACATATTAACCAAACATTGTAGTTATCAACAATCATATTATAATGATTTTCACATGAATAGGATATGGATAGATTCTTTAATCCATGTTGAATATAATCTTATTTTATTTTAGAAGTTGACAAGTTGCAATCTTTGGGTGCTAGATTTTATCCAAGGAAAGTGATTTCCACTTTAATCATAATTGGGATATTCATACGTCACTAATAATAATTTAATATTGCAACATCTCAAATCCAATAATAAACAAATAGGATGTTATGGTCTAACTAGATTCCACAAAAAAAGAAAAAACTCCAAATAGAAGTTTTATTCCAAACTTAGAAAGTAATCAATAAAAATATTCAAGTATAACGTCCAAAAAAAAATTCCCAAAAATTAAATTCTGAAAATGAAATACGTCTTTACTAAATTTCTAATCCTTATAAAATCCAAAACTAAATACAATGAATTGCATTAACTATCACCAAAGCCTCACATTCGAGTGAAGTCCAAGTTTTAACACTTAACATCCACAAATGTATTCCTACTCTACAAATGGTGGAGACGAGAGGTAAGCCGTCAACTCGGTAAGTAAATTCATACATAACGTTAATGTCACCATAGTTACCTTTATAGGTCAAATATAAAGCTTCAATACATATAAACATATATCAAAATCATTATTCAATATAATCAATCTTTAAATTTGCAGAAAATACCATGTAGCTTAAAATAATAAACAAAGCAAAATATCATATTAAAACATACATTCACATAATATAAATAAAATTTATCCTCATGTCTTATAGTGTCACAAGTACCTATGTGACGCGATCAAAATAACAAAATGTCACAATTATCTGTGTGATAAGGTCAGAATAACAGAATATCACAATTATCCGTGTGACAAGGTCAGAATAACAGAATATCACAATTACCCGTGTAACACGGTCAGATAACAAAACATGTGCACATAAAAATCCAGTTGGGCCAATATCATAACAATGACGATAGATAATGAGCCAAAACATTTTGTTTTTTTATAATCTTATCTAAATGATATATTTTAAAACACATGATAAAATATTTAATAATTGTCAATTAATTTTAAGAAAGAATAAGTATTGAATTTAATATATAAAATATTTTACAAACTTTTTGAGTTATGCTTAAGTCATATGTTTTCTTTTTAAATCAATTGATAATATAAATTTTAGAAGTAGATAATTTGAAAACCATTGCCCAAGAGACATTTTATTGTTATACAAATAATTTAAAAATCATGTTTATAATTAAGGCTAAACACAAATATAGATTTTAAAGTATCCAAAAGTTCATAAACCAACATACATACATTATAAATGAATTTACTTACCTTAAATAAGCACAATTCACAAAATAGGCTCAACGATCGCACGAACCTATACAATTACAGAATGAATATAATTACAATCTTATCACCATAATAATTTTGCTTGGACAAATTTAATCTTATTATAATACATCGGAAGTTCTATCCTTTTTGCATCAAATTTTCGACCCTGACATTGTCGCCCTAAACATTTTTTAATTAACTCTCTAAATCTCCAATCAACGTAAAATTTTATATGCACATTACAGACACATTAATCAACCTTCAATAAAAATTTCAAATTAATATGAGACTGCTAGCTTGGGTAACAATTTATTCATTTCAGTCTTTTAAAAACTGTCCAGAAAAATTTACTCTGACAACAGTGTACTATAAGAATTTCAATAAATTCTGTAGTTTCTTAAAAATCACGAAATTTTATATGCTAACAGAAGACATATTAGTCTATCTAAATATTAATTTTTTTAATTTTCCAAGTAGTATAACTAAACTAAATAATTTCTTAAAATTGACTGATTTTCAAAGCAAAATATTCCAGCAGTACTTAATTTCCAAAATTAATTGCGCTAATCATTAACATAATTTAATCCCTCTCCAAAATCATATAAGTCAATCTCTTAACACCAGTTATGCATACTTTCTTAAATCAAACCTCACTTGATTCAAAAAGAAACAATTACATGTCTTAACATATTCATTATTCTAAAAATAAATTATGTAACCTATGGGATACAATCTAAATCTTGTATAAAATTATATAAAGAAGAGACTTACCTAAAACCTCTTTGATTCTTGAAACTCAAGAGTAAGTTGATTAATTTTGTAGGAGAATAAACGTATATTATTTTTTTTCTTTTTACTCTAAAAAGTGCCCTATTTATAATGTACAAATCTTATACGGGTAAGAATTTTAGTCTCTATACAAATCCTATTTAAACTTAAAAAAAAAAAAAAAAATTATGATGATATTTATATCTTTTAATAAATCAATATCCTTTTCTTTTTAAGTTTCCCAAAAAAAAAAAAAACTCCATAATTAATCAATTACTATTTTCTTCTTAAAAGAAATATTGTGTTACAAATATTCTTAGTGTACGTTTGGTATAGTTTATCTACTAGCCAAAAAAATTTTTTTAATGTTAAAAGTTCTACTTAATTATTTTTGCGTCGTTTGGTTGACATCCCAGTAGAGCTTTTGGAGAATTAAAAAAGTTAAAAAAGTCTACTTGGAGAAACTCAAAATTTGAGTTTCTTTAAGTAGATCTTTTTGAGTTTTTTTTAAAAGATTAAAATATTTATTATACCCTTGTTTTATTTTGTTAATATCTTTATACCCTTATAACTCTATTACACTTTTTTTTATAAATATAAACACATAGCCTCCACTTTCATTCACTTTTTATTTCATAAAAACTTTTGAGAACTCCTCTTTAACTTATAAGTTTTCTATATTTTATGTTTTTTTATTGCATTTTTTTTACCCTTTATTGTCATAAATATTATATGTCATATTTGTTATATATATGATGCAATTGGTTTTGTTATTAGTTCATTGATATATACATACATATTTGTTATATATATATAATGTAATTGGTATTGTTATTGGTTCATTGAAGATGTAAAACCTTATTAACAAATCTAAATAAACACTTTTCTTTTGAAAATAAAAAATAAAAAAACAAAATAATTTTACATCTATTTTATTGAAAATATGTGTTTTGAAAATATACTTATATCATGTAATCATTGATTGTTTGATTGATTAATTTTTTATAGTTGAGGTTGAAGTCATTACATTCCTAGAATGAATATACTATTCTTTTTCCTCATACCTTTTTTGGTAAATTAACAATCTAAAAGTGCTTTAAAAATAATTTAACCAAATAGTCTATAATTTAAAAAAAAAAAATTAATTGACAATCAAACAACCAATAACTTTTTTCCAAAAGATCTATTTCCAAAAGATTTACTTCAAAAAGATCTACTTTTAAAAGATCTACTTGAACAAACTGTACCAAACGAAACCTTATTGTCTTTTCATTTTTTTAGGCAAAATCCAAAAAACCAGCTGAAGTAAGAAACAATTTCCTTTTACAACCCATTATTTCATTTTTATCTAAAATCCCACAAACGTTATAAAATTAACAAAAAATCCTGCAAAAGTTAAAAAACTATTTTAACCTTGAAATGTTTATTTAAAAATATAATAATCATAAAATAATATTTTAAAATGAAAACATTATAAATTAATAAAAACTTATCTTAGATGGAGGTAAAAATTAACACATCAAATTAAAATATTAAAAAATTGATAAAAAATATTTTAAAGTAAAAAATATAATTATCATCATCAATTTGGGTTCTAATGCCTAGAAACCCATAATATCTAAGTTTCCAATCACTAGAAACCCAGATTTTCAGTTGTTGGAAACCTAAATTTCTAGGTTTCTAGCGATTAGAAACCTAGAATTTATGGGTTTTCAAGCGGCTGGAAACCACCACATCGTCAATCATCAATCGTCAATCCCACCCAAAAAAATTATCAACCGAATCATCATCATCAACCACCAAACACCAAACCATTGGGTTCATCGTCGAACCCACAATGCCACCACCATCATAATCGGTCAGAGAAGAAATAAGGGGTAGAGAGAAGCGGGATAGATAAGAGACCAAGAGAGAAAGAGAATCTAAGTCTTCGATGGTAGACGAGATTCGAGTCTCCACTATGGAGACCACAACCTCCACTACGTTGTCGTCACCATCAACATGTCTGCCACCAATTTCACCAGTCAAAGATAGAGAAGTAGAGAGAAGGGTACCGATCAAAGATAGAAAGAGAGAAAAGGAAGAGAGAGAGAGAGAGAGAGAGTTGTGAGAAAAAAAATTATTTATATATCTATTATTTTTTATTTTTAAATAAAACCACCTCATTTTTTATAATTTTATATTAATATTATTTATTATGATTTTTTATATTTTAATTAATTTTTCATTGTTTTTCCCATTTTGTCTCTGGAGTCAAACGGTCAATCATGTCAACCTAACGAAATCTGTGACCATCAAAGGTATTGTCACCATTTCGTACGCCTTCAAGAAGATTTTGAATATCTATATTAACGTCAAGTTGTATTTCGAATAAATATAAGTTGCAAAATAGATATATTTTCATACATCAAATTGTTTTTTGAGATTTTTCATTTTTTTAAGCATATTCTTATTGTCTTTAAGATCATAAAAAATGATTAAACCACATCCCAAGTTAACCTTTATTCTAAAAGCCAGATATCCACCACGTCAAAAATTTAGAATTTGGAGAGACTGAATACTAGTATAGTTCCTCTTCTCTTCGTGTTAACTTATGATTGATTTTGATCCATTTGGACAAAAATGATAGATTTATCTAATCAAAGATAAGTACTCATATTACTTAAAAAAAAAAAAAAACAAACAAAAACCTAAATATAATAAACTAATTTTCTAAATTCTTATGGGAGTTTGAATTGGATTTCGTATCATCTCAAGAGATAGATTCAATTTAAAATTTATTAAAATTTGATAGAATTATTTTTTAAAATAATAGATTTTAATAAAATACATGAATTTCATAGATTTCAAATAAACTTTGTCACAATTCTATATGAATTAAATATATTTGAATTTCAATAAGGTTAGGTTAGTGATTGGGTAAGATAGTTAAACTGTTATAATAAATATCATAAAAATTTCGATTGAATACATCTAGCTTTATGGACTTTTTAAAAGTTGAATTAAATATATTTGGTAATTTTTAAAATTTTTAAATTTTAAGTAACTCTAATTTGAACACATACACCTTCTAAATCCTAATTATATAAGGAGAATTTGATCCTACAACCTCTTATGGCAATAATTGCACATAAGGAATGCTACAACCAAAACCAGCTAAGACATTCAACACCACTACTAAAAAGAAACAAAATTTATATTAAATTTTGTAATTCTTACTAAAATTACAGTATAATCCAACAAATATTTTAAAAGAATTGATTTTCTTGCTCACAAACAATAGCATCTAACTCCCACCAATGTTCGCAGGTAATTTTTTATTTTATGTGGATAACCCTCCCCTGTTTATTGAGAATAGAGTTTGAAGTTCCTACATTAGGAGGTTTCGATAATTATAAGTGTTTGTAATGTCAAAAAAAAAAAAATGATTTTCATTCCTTGCAAGTTGCAGCATCCAAACTTAATATAATCCCAACTTTAAAATTTCAATCATTAGATGAAATCAACAATTGAAAGTAAAAATCATCTTCAATCCCATCATTGATCATCCACCAACCTTCAATTATTAGTCATACTACGGATAAATTCTACGTTCAGATTTCTTCATACAAATCTGAACTTTAACATTCCAATAATTGGATGGAATTGACAATTAAAAGCACAAATTATCTTCAATCCCTGTCGTTCATCATCCATTGACCTCCACCCATTAGATTCATCCTATGGATGAGAGTATAATAATAGATTATTTGGTTATATCATTTTAAAAAATCTATTAAATTATTAAAATGGATATATATATATATATATAATCCGAGGGTTTCTTTTATTAAGAGTTTTCATGTCAGCGATTAAAAATTAGTGATATTTAAGTTAAATACAATTTTAGAAAAAATGTTTATTTAAAAATAACTTTGCTTCATGAGCTTTTGGCTTAATAGATGTTAAACCATGTTATGGATATTTTTCGGATTCAACAAATAAACTGATAAAAACCTAATAGAAGCCCAACATGTTGACCCAATGAAGTGACCCAATAGACAAGGCCGGTCCATGAACACCTAACCCATACGAGCTCTTCAGCTCGCACGAGCGAGTTCGCATTACAGTTACTCACAGGTCGCTGCTAGTATTACTCAGCTCGCATTATGCACAACTCGTTATTCAGAGCGAGGTCTAACTCGAGATCGTCTAATGCAGTCTATAGCTCGTGCAATAACCAATTCAATAAGGAAATCTTTCAGAAAAGACAGTAACTTAAATTAATCGTAATTCTTTTACCAGAATTGGAAATAAATTCAAATTCAAACGTTGATAAATGTAATCATTGATTTTATGGAGCAGATTCCTGATTCGGTGTTAACCGATTAGAAGCGTAGTTAATTCATGATTTTTTTCTATTTTATCTTAACCTAAATTGTAAACGTCTCTCCCTATGAATAGAGACTAAAATTCATTGTAACAGAGAGATAGATACACAGAAGCAATAATAGACTATTTTTCTGCAAAAATTATTGAGAGGAACAGTCGTGAACGTAAGCACACTTGCTGAACCACGTTAAAAATCCTCCTTATGTGTTGTTCTTCTTCTCTGCCTTCTACTTTTCTTTTGTTTTTTGCTATATTTCACATTGATTGTGGGTATTGGGCTTTGAATGGTCGACCGTTTTTAATGTTGACGTCCGAAGATGGTCAACACCTGGTTAGGGGTCGAAACCTCGCCAATGGAATGATTTGTATGGGGCTGGCGGTCGTACCTGACCGTTGAACTCTTTTTGGCCCCAGAAGGTCGTGTCCGGAGTTGAACCCTCAACCTCATAAGTGTTTTTGGTGCATAACTCTTACCTAAGCTTGTGGTAGGAGTTGTGCACCAAAAACACCTATGAGGTTGAGGGTTCAACTCCGGACGCGACCTTTTAGAGCCAAAAGGAGTTTAACGGTCAGGTACGACCACCGGTCTCATACAAATCGTTTCGTTTGCGAGGTTTCGACCCCCAACCTGATGTTGACCGTCTCTGAACATCAACAAACCACAAATAGCCTTTACTGTAATTAAAATAACGTTTATCTCAAAAGTTCAATCAAACAATTTGAAAAATAATAAATAGAGGTTAGTAGAGATTTTAATCTAATAGAATGCCAAACCAAACAAGCACTAAAAGCGTAAATCATCTTCAATCCTCATCGTTCATCGTCCACCAATCTACAATCGCCAAATACATCCTACGAATGAAACTCTACATCTGAATCTCTTCATACAAATTCGAATTTTAACTTCTAACCATCAGATGAAATCGACAATTGAAATTATATATAATATTAGGGTTCAATTATCTTACTGAATCACAAACCTTACTCCTTAATTGGAGTCATTAGATTGAATTTCAATAACTATTTTTACAACCAATTTAAGACTTCAATTAAGAGATAAGGTTAGTGATTGAATAAGGAAACCATACCATAATATTGTATACAATCCTCACCGTTTGTAACTGTCTGTCAGTTCTCCACCGTTAGATTTATCCAACCGACAAAATTCCAATCCAAACACACCCCGAACCTAAGAATCCACGACTAATGAATAGAAGACACGCAAAGAAATAAAACCGCGTGCGTGGCAATAAAGAAGGAGCCACGTCAGCGACGGCCACCACCTACATACATACGCCCTATAAATACACCAACACAGTATTTTCTTCTGAGTCGCAGTTGCGTGACCTTGACTCTTTTAGACGACACCACCTCCAACAAACAATCCTCAATCCACAGGTAACCTTCAACCTTCCATTAATTTCTCGTTTCTATTTTATATTTTATGTTTTTAAATTGATGATCGGTGAATTTTTTATATTTTTTATTTTTTAAAATTTTGTTTAGTTAGGGTTAGGGTTAGGGTTTGTGATGATCTTGGTGTGTTATTGTTGTTGATGACGATAACGTTGATGATTTTGTCGAGATTCGTAGTCCTGCATGTACGGCGACGTTTATTGTGGCGAATTGTATAGATTATTTATTTTAATTTATGCGATTTTTTTTTGTTTTTATTTTTAATTGTGTTGTTGTCTGTAGATCTGTGACTCCAGTGAATTTTTTTTTTTAATTTTTCAGAGGTCTGTTTGTCATTTTTTTTTATTTGTATTGTGTTTGGTGTTTTGTTTGGCTTTGGTAGTTGTTTTTCGTTGAGTATTGTGTGATTGGTTGAAGGTTTTTGCTTTAGTTATTGGGATTTTGAAGCCAAGTTGAGTTTTGGTCTGTTTTCGTGTAGAATTAACCGGACTGTGTTTGTTTACATGAGGTTGTGTTTGGTTGTTGAGGAAAATTAAGGAGAAAATATGAAATTTTCTTCTTGTCTGACCTGTTTGGCTAGTGTGAAAGAGGACTATGTGACAGATAATGATTTGAAGCCAATTGTATTTTATGAATATTTTTATGTGTTTGGCATCTCTTCCATTTCGTGAAGATTAAGGACTGTTGTTGTTTGCTTTGGTTAGCTGTGATGTTGCCATTCGCGGTTTCCAGTGTTTTTGTCTGATTTTTTAATTTAGTTTTACGGGTTGGAAACAGTTTGGTTTTCAGTAACGTTGTACTTTTCAGTTTTTGTTTTTGCAGTGTGTGTTTTTGAGATTCTGTGATGGCTTCAAAACGAATCAACAAGGAATTGAAGGACCTTCAGAAGGACCCTCCTGCTTCGTGCAGTGCTGGTATGGCTCGTCATTATTATTTATATTTTTTTTACTAATTTTCATTAATTTTTTTTGGTATGCAATTGGATTATTTGGGATTGAGAATAGTTTACTTTTTGATTAACTGTGCATCATGTACTAGAGTGTCTGCTTCTGTCATCTGGTAGTGAGGATGGGAGAAAATTTGGGAATAGAATATAGCACTATATTCATTGAACTTCGATTGAGTGATTGCTTCCTGTTGCGTGGGCTACATTATTTCATATTTTGGCTTGTTTAGGTCTGGTTCATTTATCTAAGTTTGCATGCTTGTATTCATATGCTATATAGCTGGATGTACCAGATTTTTTCTTGATGAAAACTTTTTGGGCATATCATTATGCAGTTGTGCCTTTTTTAGCTATAATATTATATTATATTGTTTAAAAGTATTGTATTGGAAAATCCTGCATGGTGACAGGTCCTGTCGCTGACGATATGTTCCATTGGCAAGCAACAATCATGGGCCCAGCTGACAGCCCATTTGCTGGGGGTGTGTTCCTTGTATCCATTCACTTCCCACCAGATTACCCTTTCAAGCCACCCAAGGTAGCATAAACATTATTTGTTTCGTTGAAAAATTATACTGCAGTTGTCTTTAATCTTGCATATTTAACTTATGGTGCGTATCTTCTTGAACTCACTGTTTATTTATTCTAGCATCGGTGGAGTTCCTCTGAGGAGTGAAGTGTGAACTTGAAAAGTGTATTTTAGAGTGAGTTGAGTGACTCCTGTTGTCTAAAAAATTGCCTTCCTCCATCCATATATTTGTTCTGTTTATTTAGGTTTTAGCTTATGTATTTTATGCCAAATATTTTAGGAAAATCAGTGGGGGAGATGTGCCCTGTTTAGTTGACCTGGTTGTTTCGTCCAGTACATCATTTTTTTGTAAGTAATTATATTATTTGTTTCGTGTTTTTGTTTATGTTTTTTTTTCCGTTTTCTACAGGTTGCCTTTCGTACCAAGGTTTTTCACCCTAACATCAACAGCAATGGTAGCATCTGTCTTGACATTCTTAAAGAACAGTGGAGCCCTGCCTTGACAATCTCCAAGGTAATTTGCTTTTTAGCTTCTTCTTGTTCATATGCTGGTTATATGTTTTCTTCACCACACTTACAGTTTGCTCTTGAAGCTTTGTACCATGAGTTATCCATTTGTTTGACACTTTCAAGATTCCAATAATGATATCATTGTATTATTTGTAGGTTCTCCTGTCAATTTGCTCACTGCTCACAGATCCAAACCCAGATGATCCTCTTGTGCCCGAGATTGCTCACATGTACAAGACGGACAGAGTCAAGTATGAGACCACGGCCCGATCCTGGACCCAGAAGTATGCCATGGGTTAGGTAGAGGTTGTATTTGCCAGAGAAAATATTGCAGTCAGTTGGGCGTATTAGTAAATAATAGAAATAAGTTTGTCCAGAGATTAAAAGTAATTTGGTTTTGTTGGTACTTTGTTTGGATGGTTTTATGTGGTGCTACTCTTCAATTAAGAAAATGTTCGTTTACTCTAGTTAACTATAATTTACAACAAGCAATTAAACCGCGTTTGGTTTATTATGATTTACGGTTTTTGCACACGTTTATTTGCTAACACATTACAAGATTATTGAGATTATTGAAATTAAATATTACGTGGTTTGAAAGTATCGATAATAAGGGATGGGGGGTATAAGAGCTATAAACCCACTTCGATAGTAAGGGATGGTGGGATACGAAATTTTATTACGAATGTGAAGAAAATTTCATGAACTATTTCCGGTATTAGAACGTCTTACAAATGTGAAAGAAATTTGCATAAACCATTTCAGGTATTAGAACATGAAGGAAAATGTATCAACCATTTCAGTTATTAATCGACGCGAATGAGCGAGAGCTTTTTGGAATACAAAGCTCATTCGCTTTTTGGAATACAAACTATTGGTTTGCATGACGTGCTAAACTTAAAACACTTCTGTTAAGTAAGAAGTGAACGAATAGGAGCCTCGGTTATCAACTCATTACTAATGGAAATTCATTAAAAGAAAGATAAAGAGTTCGAAAAAAAAATTAATTTGAGTATGATTATCTAATTAATATCATAAACGGTTAATCTTTTATACAAGAGATTCAAATATAAAATTCAGTTAGGGAGCAATTCTCATTTTAAAGGGATAAAAATATTACCACCTAAAGAAGAAAGAAAGTGTGAAAACGATCATTTTAAGAAATGATAATATTTTGTGTACTAACCTTAAGATTTTTTAGAGGACTAAAAACATTAACATAAAATGCATACCAACATGAAATTGAAAACAATTTTTTGCACCGATTATTCTAAATTGATGTACTCTATCTATGTATAAAATTTGGGTGATTTCAAAATTTTTCTGATTATTTTCTTGGTTCTAATCCATATGATGGCTGTGAGGGCAAATATGTTAACATAAAAAGTATTTTAACATGAAATTTGAAATAATTTTTTGCACCATTCATCTTGAATTGATCAATTCTATCTATATATAAAACTTGAGGTGATTTGAAAATTTTTCAAAAAAGACTATTTTTTGTGTACATCTTGGTGAAGATCAAAGATCTCTCTTTCTTTTTCTTTTTCTTTTTCTTTTTTCATTTTATCTTTTTTTTTTTTTTGGTATAATTGAATCTCCACCTTTTTTTTCACTGAATGAATGACAAGGATCTAAAGTTTTCTTTATTTTATTAATTTCTATCATGATTATAATTATAACATTTCTATTTTATTAGAAACAATTCAATCATTTTAAGCATTATAACTGAAATAAGGGACAAATGATTTTTTTTTTTTTCTATCTTTTTGTTTGGTAAACTATTGACTAATGAGAGACACTATTTTGATGTATTTTAGAAATTTTAAAGAAGATTGGACATTTCTTGAATAAATAATTAAAAATGATAATTTGTACAAAATATAGGGGCTGAAATGAAATTTATTTCTACTTGTTCCTATTATAGAACGACAAGTTTGGGCTTTCAACAGTAGTTATTAACTAGACAGAACGTCATAACTGAGGTTTCCATAATAGCAGTTAATTAGAAAAAACAATACGTTTGGGCCTTTAATAATGAACATTAATTTAAGAAACAATACATTTGGAATTTGAATAATACTCCAGGGCAAGTCACATCCCAAATTACATAGACAGTCGGGATGACAAACAAACACCTGATGACAAAAAGCGCAGATGACAAAACTTACACAACACCAGATGAGAGAAAACAAACCAACACCGATAGGAGCAAAATTAGAATTATCCCTATTTTTTTTTTTAATAGGATTATGGATAATTGTTATCAGAAGTATTTTATAAATTGGAATAGTCTTGGTGTAGCCTTAATGAACCAAAATAATAATTTTAATAATAATAATAATAATTTTGGGAATCACAGAAGAAGCTCTAGAGGTTAAATGGTGTTTGTTTGCCCTATTCAGTCACTTCATCCTCAAGCTTGATTGGAATATCCCTCAAAATTGGTTGGATCATCTCAAACTACCTCATCCTGTATCTCACTATGTATCTCCTTAGTTAACATAGTAACTAAAGTCTCAACATGCATTGCAAGAATAGATTCTGCAGTTCAATAAGCATCAAAAAATTCCTATACAGATATAATTACAGGTTCTATATATACAAAATCATATAACCAACAGAGTATCATGTAACTAGTGTAATCTGTATCAATGAGAGAAGGAGAAGGATTAATTAATGTACTGTACAAACTATAACCAAAATGTACAACACGAGAGGAAATTGAGGAGAGGAGGCCTTTAAAAATGAAAACATACACTTGAAGAGCAATGAAAAAAAGATTTTGTTTTAACACCAGGCTGTTGATGCTAAAAGATGCTAGCTACACATTATTTTAGCTAAAATTTAGGAAGTTCCTGAAGATGTTCTAAACAGTTCTTGTCACGATTCAATTTATTATATTACCTACATCATTGAAGATAATAATGATAATAATACAATAAATAAATAAGCAAGCCTCTCACTTGTTTAAGAAAAACAACAGAAAGTTGCAGCTGTATCAAATGACTGATAATCCTCAAAAGTGAAAAATTCTCTAACATCAAACAGAAGCATATCAAACACATCTTTTTATAGAAATAGAAACGAAGTTTTGACATTTGCTTTCAACAGCATGCTAGTTTTAAGACTGCCCCTCAGACTTCCTTTCCCACCACTCCATAAACTTAACCTGTGCAGCCACGGTGTCCATCCTATAAAGTTGAAACCAGTGGTTAGCAACTTCCTGTCCGAATGTAAAACCGAAGACCGCTCCAGCTAAAAGCGATAGTGCAGTACCTGTAATATAAAATAATTGGGATAAGAAATCAAACACCTATTCCCTTTGTTGCATACGTAACAAGATTTATGAGAAAAACTTGATTATCATCCTTTCCGTATGCTTATCTACTATCATCCATCACAATGCTTGACATTATAAATGTTAAAGATCAGCTACAGGAATGGATTGTTCCAAACCAAATTGTCTTTGCCAGTCAAAACCAAATCTTCGTCAAGCAAAAATCATTCATCACGTGCAAATGAACTAAATGAACCATACTTAGCACTGAGAAAGAATAGGAACGTAAACAAAAAACATCTATCTACAGCAAGTTCTATCTCTGTAGCGGGAGCAGATAATTCAAATACTATAGCATGCATCCTATAAACTATCCTCTCTCTCTCTCTTTTTCTTCTTTCATCCATCATACATGTGCATGTGAAATAGCCGCAATTTTGGAACTGCATTACCGCCGATTTAGTTGGACACAAGTTCATTTCTTCAACCAAACCAACGTTCTAAAAAAGGCTCCTATACAGCTAGACAAGAGACGTTTGTCAAAATTAATTAAGCATTATTTAAAGGACTGGGCAGAATAACAAGGGAGACGAAGCTTATAAGCAAAAGAACATATTTTTAGTAATGCATATGATATTGTCAATGAAATATTCTTCTTCGTATTTCATTGATGATATTTAGGTGGACAAGATGGATTTACTAAACTTTCTTTCTTTCTTTAAATGTAAAACAAGTAAAACCAAAATTCATAAAATATCATGAAATTTATACTCTAAATCTTCTAACTTGGAGTAGAAGGATGTGATTCATCCCTTTAGCAGTTAGCAGTATGCAGCAATTTCAGTAATAGAAATAAGAGGCAGTAGTTTACCATGGGGACTCCTGGAATACTTCCAGGCAACACCCGCAGTGGATGCTGCTCCAATGGCTTTTCCAGTGACAGCAAAGTTCACAGCTTCCCTAGCAGTTTTCAACTGGAAAATGGAAAAAGACTAGATCATTCTCTAGAAGAGGCACATATTTTGATACTTAATAAGAAATCTTAAGCAAATCAATACTATAGACAGCAGAGCATGAAAGAAAACACAAGAAAATAAGCTTAAGAGCCACAGTCATTATTGTTCAAATAGGTGAAAATCCCAAATAACAACCAAGTTGATAGCTTTCAAAAGAGTAATTTAACAATTTTGAACAAGTACTTTTACACTCTGCATTAAACTCTGTTACACCTTGCAGCAACAGAATAAAAACACATATACTCTTTGAAATTTAAAGAAAGAATCATCATATGTTCATAAATAGACATTTGAAATCAATCAGTTCTCCAGAAAATATCAGTTAAGAGATAAATGGAAATGTGTTGAAGTCCTGACAATCTCTCCAGCCGTTATGGAGTTGTGTTAACCACTACTCTTTGACCATTGTTTCAGAATTCCACAAACTCAAGGATATGGTTAGAGAATTAAAACATAATGTTAACATCAATAACATTCACTTCAACTTCAAATTTTCCTGCCAGAATCGTCACTCCAAGTCGACAGAAACAATAAGTAATTTAAATGGAGGAATAAGAATTACAGTGGTGCCGTGAATGGGATGGGAAGGCATGAAGTGATCGACATCAGAGGAGGACCAAGAGGGAAGAGGCTTCTCACGGTTGGTGAATCTTGAATAGTTTTCTGCAAACGAAAACCTCTCTCCCCAGAACTCTTTGTATCCCTCCCAATATCTCCTCAACAACCCACCCATTTTCCACTCCCACTCCCACTCCCCTCTTTTCTTTTAGGCTTCATGCATCTTTCTTCCACTAATGCTCTTCATTTTATCATTATTGTCATTCCTTCTTAAAAGTTTACCAACTCCTCTAAAACCGGTCCAATTATTAGTTAACGTATTAGCCATGAAGGGAGCAGGAGATCGTCTATCTTCGTTGAGGAGATTAAATGATCGCCTCCAACATATTTTAAAAGTAGTATTATTATTTTTAACGTTGAATATTATAATTGATATAAAAAGTTAATTGTAATTTGGCGAATTATAAAATTAAAACCCAAGTACCAACCATCTGAGTCTGTATGACTATCTAACACTGGCTAATTCATCTTTGTTTCTTCATTAACATTTAAAAGTCTAGTCTTGGTGATCATTTCAAGATACTTGATAACAACCACCCAACCAAAGCAAAACTAGTTTCCTCTCCCTCCTTGAAGATACTTGACAACAACTTTCGACCAAAGCAAAACTAGGTTCCTCTTCCTCCTTTATCAAATCAATCAGTTGTATTTGTCGTTGAATTCTGAAGCAGTCTAGAGGTTACATGAGTGTAGTGTTGCTCCTTGTAGCAGGGCGGTGTGAGTGCAATATCTGAATTTCCTGACTTTGTATGTGGAGCTTCCTGAAACAGGTAATGGACCTCTGGGCTCAAAAACATGATGATCCCTTAGGCCACCAGCCCGCTCTCTATAGGAATTATAACGATCGGTGTTATAGGCAGCTGCTGTAAGGATCAGCAGGAGGACCTGTGGTGCCACTGCCACTATAATTAGGATAGTGGTCCATCATGGCTTGTAGGTAGTGTTGTTGTCGTGCCTCCTACAGCTTGCATGGCGGGCTCTTAGACCTACTAGTTGGTCTTCATATTAAACACAGGAGAAATTGGCACAAATATATAAATCAGAAAATGCTGCTCATATATTAGAGACTCTGTGTGCACAATCAAACACAGGCATTGAATTTCATGTCAGTATATATTGTATATATTCTTCATTTATTCTTATACTTAGCTTAGGGGTACTTTAGTAACTTTGACCATTGTTTGCTCTAGTATATAAACTAGCTTTTTCTCTTCTTTTTGTTGTAGCTCACACAAGAGAGCATCTCTTGTAAGACACTTGTTCTTGCTTTGAAACTGAATACTGAGTATTTAGTTTCAGCATCAAGTTTGCAATTTCGATCACTTGTTATCTTCAAAATCTTTGGCATCTTCTTGGGTCTTGTTGGCTCTTGTTGTGGTTGCTCAAGATTAAGGTTAGTTACCAATCTTTGCATTATCTTTTCATTACTACTCTTTATAGAGATTGTTTGACATCTTCTTTGGTGGTTTATTGAATATGAATTCTTCCAATAATGATCTTAAGGCTAATTCTGTACGAGTGAATAGTATGAATTACATGTATTGGAATTTTGCAATGAAAAATTTTCTTAATGGCAAGGAGTCGTGGGATTATGTCAATAGTAGTGTTACTTGCCCAAGCTTTACAGATGTTGATCATGATAAGTTGATTCGCAAATAAACAATCAATAATGCAAAGATTCTGACATGGATTAACAATTCCGTTGAATTATTATTGGAATTGACTTAGTAAAGTTTCAAAATGCTAAATACGCAAGGATTATCTTTTTATTACATACAATCAATATAAATTTGATAGGAGGTATCAGATTAACATGGATCTTCGAGAGGCAATACAAGATTATCGATCCATTTAGGAGTTTTATTCCTATTTGACTAAATTATGGGATCAATTACCCTTAATGGATCCTACTGAGTTGTCAAAAGATGTTATTTACCAAAAACTACGAGAATGGCACAAGTTGGTGGAACTTTTGATGGTTTTACATGAGGATTTCGAAAATCTCCATAGTTCTATGCTTCATTGATCACCTTTACCAACTATTTCAAATACTGCCAATGAGTTAATAGCTGAAGAGACTCGCCTTAAGTTTCTCCGTTTGATGTCTCACTCAGGTTCTTCCCAAGTCTTTGTTACAAGTTTACAAGGCTTGATATAGGTTACTAGTAAACCGAAAACAAAGATTGCTATTAATGAGTGTGTTTACTGTCATGAGAAAGGGCATTGGAAAATGTTATACCCATTTTCTGGCTCTGCCCAGATGGGCCAGTACTCACCTATTTAATGTGAACAGAAGCAAGGGCCCAGGAGGCCCAAAGACGGGACCAGCGATTGCAAGCCCAGCTCGCGAGGCCGTCCAAGTCGCAAGCCAGCAACAGTTTTCAGAATGCCTCCTGCCCGTGCCTTCAGCTCGTGAAGCTCGCGAGGTCGCGCAGGTCGCGAGCTCGCTAGGACCTCCAGACCGTCTCGCCTCCTCTCCGATGTGAATTATCTGGCTGACCAGAAGGCTCACCCAGGAGATATCGTGTACGGCAAGTTGTCAGAATTACCAACTCCCATGATTTTCCGTCGGAAACTGCCTACACAATTACCCAGAAGCATTTAATGAAGTGAAAGCCTCTTCAGATATATTTAATGCAGACTTGTGCAGAGAAAGAATGATGATTACCTTTGCAATTAATGCGGTATGACAGTGTCAGGATTAGCTGAAACTAGCCGTTGCCAGTAACGTGTATACCTTTCTTTTGTATTTTTTATTGTGAGCTCCCCTCCTCTATAAAGGGGGGAGACATTTTTACTGTACGAACAAGTTAGACATACTAGAGAATCGTCACTCTGCCGGAATTACTCCAGAGTGGCCGTGGACGTAGGTGCAGTCACCGAACCACGTAAAAATCCTTGTGTTCTTTCTCCCTTTCTCTCTCTTTTCTCTTTAACTCCTCACTGATCACCTTATTAAATCTGACCAACCACCAAGTCCGACATTCCTTCATCCGAATTAATCACCACCAACCTAGAACTTCATTAATTGACCATTTCCTATCCTTCAATCAGTACAATCGACCATTAATTATCAAGTCCGCCGTCTGGGCCCCAGAATCTCTGGTTGACCGTTTCCGGACGTCAACAGAAAGGTTCTTGTCCAAAGAGTCAAGCAAACAAGTCTATCCACAAGCCTCGACAATTTTCTAAACCTGAAGCAGCAATCGTGGCTACTAGTACTGGGCCTTCTTCTTCCACCTCCACAGATAGTCAATTTTCTTATAATATTTTGTCTCTTGCAATAGAGGTAACTCAGATTCTTAGTGCTTCCGCATCATCTAGTGCTATGTTTACATCTCCTGCAGGTTTGTCCAATATAATCCACTCAGGTTTGTCCACTACTTGGATCATTGATTCAAATGTCATACAACATATGACTCCTAATAAGACTATTCTCTCTCATTATATTTCCCTATCTAAGTTTACTTCTATTATGGCTACAAATGGAGCATCTATGCCTTTAGGCTCTATTAATTTAGTTAACTAGTCTACTTGGTCCCTTTCAAATGTACTTTATGTTCCACATCTTTCTGTTAACCTTTTGTCTATTAGTCAACTCACTGATTTAAGACTAAATAGTATATTTTCTTCTTATTCTTATATTATGTAGGATCACACCATGGGGAGGCAGATTGGGATAGGCCACAAAGAGGTCTCTACATTTTGGAACATTTCTCTTTTCCCTCACCAATGGCAACATCTGTAGATTCATCATCTTTTTAATTGTCTACTACATCACCGCTGTTTTTTATCTTTGGCATTCTAGATTAGGACATATGTCTAGCTCTAGGCTTCAATTTATGTTAAAAAAAAGTTTGTTAGGTTATAATGTTAGTTTTTATGATATCTCGAATTGTAATAGTTGTCGTTTGGTGAAACATTCTACTTTACCTTTTGGTAATTGTATTTCATCTACTTTTGAACTTATGCATTCTGATGTTTGGGGTTCAACACCTTCGCCTACAAAAGGGGGTGCACGATATTATGTTTTTGTTTTATGATTATAGTCGATATTGTTGGTTGTATCTCATGCATAAAAAATCTAATTCTCTATCTATCTACATTTTTTTTTAATGTTATGGTTAAAACTCAATTTTCTACTGGTATTAAGTGTTTTCGATTTGATTTTGGAGGCGAGTATCCCAATATATGTTTTAAGCAACTATTGGACTCTGAAAGCACTATACATCAAACCTTATGTCCTCACACACTTGAGCAAAATGAGTTGCTCAATGTAAGCATCGACATCTTGTAGAGACTTATCGTTCACTTCTCTTTTCTCAATCTGTTCCTACTATATTTTAGGGTGAAGCTATTTTGATAACAAATTATTTTTTAATTGTATCCCCTCTTCTGTAACTAATGGATTATTTGCTCATAAACACCTTTATGAATCTATACCTTCCTACAGTCATTTACGGGTTTTTTGTTGTACTTGTTATGTTGTGTTACCCAAATCAAGTCGTTCAAAGTTGTCATCTCAATTTGTAATGTTTGTTTTCTTGGGATATGAGATTACTCGAAAGGGGTATAGATGTTATGATCCAGTGTCTTGTCGCTTGTATGTTTCTCATCATGTTGTCTTTTTAGAGAAGTTACCATATTATAAACTCGCTCCTCCTAACCATCTCACTCCATTTGATTTAGTTCATATTGATCGCTTGTATGGTTTTTCGTTTTTTTTTTTTTTAATTTTTTCCCAAATTATTCGGTTTATACACGTGTCAAGATCTTGTATTACGATTCGAAATGATAAAATTACCCCTGCCCACCATGCTATCGTTAGGTTTAACTATCAGTTGACTGATAGAAAGAGACTAATTTAATAGATTTTTGAAACTTTAGGGCAAATTTAATACGTTTTCAAAACATGATTAAAAATTAGACATTTTTCCAAAACATCAAGACGAAAATTATATTTGCCCTAGAAAATATTATCCAAACTCTAATTTGATATTTTCTCAAATTAACATCTATTACCTATACCTTAAATGGATCGTCCTCTTGAATTATTGGCTTTTTATAAAACCCGAAATAAGTTGTCATAGCAAATGTGTCTTTTTCTTCAATTAACGCCTATTATCGAATCTTCAAATGTGTCATCTCTTAAATTAACGTCTATTGTCGAACCTCAAATGTGTCACCTTTTATAGTTTACAACTATTATCAAAACTTCAAATTCGTCGTTCTCTCGTTTAACATCTATTATTCAAACCAAACCCAAACTCAATTTTCATGCCCCCAAACCCATCCCAAATGGATGAATGTTCCGCTAATTTGAGTCAGATTCGAGATTTTTGTCATTTCCGGTCAAGATATTAATAATTTGGGACATTTGTATTAACTTAGTCACTTAAGTTGGTAAAAAATAAAAATAAAATAAAACTTTGATGGGTGTGTATATTTGAAGTTTTACATAATTTTTGGTTAAAACTTGGAATTTTCTCAAATGCGAAAAAGAATTAAAGAATTAAAGAAAGATTATAAAAATAATAAGACCAATATTGGATTTAAAAATAAATAAATAAATATTGGGTTAATTTGATACTAATTATGGTGAAGAGAGAGAGTATAAAATGGTACAAAATGGGCTGGCCACTCTCTTGCTAGTTGAAGTTGAGATGGTTGGGCCAAAAACTTTTGAGAAGTGGTGCGCTTTGGGCTCTATTCTCTACCAAACCTTGCTACATATGGGGCCATAGACTATTTTTCCAACCTTTGTTCATGTTCAACACTTGATCAAATTTACAATTTGGAATTGTGGGGTTATGGCCTCACTAAAGTAAATAAATGGGTCCAATAAAGTAGGGCATCTTCCAGACTCTAGGAATAGTTTTTTGGGGGGCCCCTCAGCACGTAGCTCCCTGATGATCCGATCAGTCCTATACATTGTTTTCTTGCTGTCTCCATAATTTCATCATTATTGTCAACCAAGGTAGAACCAAAATATTTAATTTCACTATCTAAGAAACACTGTAGGTTTCACTTTTATCTAGGTAGAAGCACCTAAATAACCTATGAACCAAAACACTCCAACTGCCTAGCTGTTAAAAAAAACAAGACAAGGAATTTAAATTTACTTTTGACGGTTATTGTACTGTACTGTGTGACAAGAACAAATTAATGAAGCTGAAAGAGACACATAACTGACCACAGTATACTGCATTGAGATTTGAGAGACAGAGGGGAGGTGCAAACAAAGACTGAGTTAATGAGTCATGACAAATTGAGTGGGGATAAAATCCAAATGACAAAAGCAATACTGTGTGTGATGATCAAGCACCATGACTTTATAACATGTCAACTATCATCGAATTTTTATCTCACATGACATAATATTATTTAATAAAATTTATACAGAAGACCATAGAAAATTTTTTTGGGTAAAATTGGGGACCCATTAATAAGTGTGTCATCCCACCCACCATGACATTGCATGTTATCATGTTTCCCTATTGCATTGTTAAAGTGTTATCACTTTCTACACTAGTACTCTCTCTCCTTCCTCTCCAAGTGTCCCCGGCCAAAAAATGCTCGAAAAGCAGTTGGGGTCCATAGATTCAGTACTGTTTTATCTCTATTACAAATGCAATGTAAGCCATTAATGTCTCTGGATATATAAATCCAAAGTAACCCTTCTGTGAGAGAGAGAAGAGAGAAAATATTGAGGGGGCAGAACAGAAGGAACTTGTATGAGATGTCCCTATTCAGCAATGTTAATATATATGGTTCGATAAAAATCCAACAAGAAGAATCCGTTGTTGTTTGGGTTTTTTGATGATTTGTTGACACTCATACTCCACTATGACCTCTCTTGTTGGCTAATTTGTAAGCTGAGAGAGCAAGCACTTGTACGATTATATACTACTATTTTAATTGTTCTTATATATATTATGTTGTTCTCTGATGTAAATATCAAATATTAATTTTATTTTGATATATCAAAACTAAATTGTTGAATGTAGATATATCAATCAATAATTAATCACTTCTATAAAGTTCACTGTAGAATTATAGAACTTTACTCAAGTGGGATCGAATGATAGAAGAAAAGTTGAAATTGTTTTACTTTTCCTTCTTACATTTCATCTTTCCAAGTAAAGATCACAAATCAAAATGTTGAACTAGAAGTAACAAGAAGAATGGAATACAAGCGATCAAGTTTGTATGATTTCATTCTTGCTTTTTCCAAAAGTTAGAAAGTTTAATGTATGTATACATTTGGATGTTGTTAATTAATATAATAGCTAGTTGGGGATTAAATTAAGTAGATTGGTTTAAATAACTTCTAAGTGATAGAAAAGTAAACACATGGCATTGACCCTAGAAGCATATATCATGTGGGTTGAAAGTAGTGTCGGTAGATCATGTACTCCAATGCGTACTTTGAGGTGCTTCTTGTCATTCTTTAACTATACCCATTTATTATTCACAGAAAGAGAGAGAGAGAGAGCATTCCATTGATTGAAGGTTTTGTTTTTTGGCCTGGAGAAATAGTTTAAAATGAGGTGATTTCTAGAAGCAAACTAATTTTAACAAATGTTAATTTGAATGTTTATAAATTCTTTGCAGTTTATGTTGTACATATCACCATTCTAATTAATTTCATTTGAATATAAATTCTTTTAACTAGGGAACTTTTCTTTTTTATTTTTTCTAAATGATTAAATGTATTTAATAGTTGAATTTTTATCTATAAAAATTACAATAATGTGGTACTTAAAAAAATTAATTTTCTGATCGTACACGTATGTACAAGCCACAATTCATTATTTATAAGATTTATAAATAGAAAAAACATTGGTATGGCATCATGTCAATCGATTAACTAGATTATGTATTAGAAAAATTAATTAGCTAGATTACAAATTGGATCGGAATGAAATTATTAAGGAGGAAGATGAAATGACTGAAATTGCATGGATGTGAAAGGAAAAAAGAAGGTAAAAGGGAGATGTAAATGGGATTGATTGTGATCTTTGGATGATCAATTTGGTTGGGTGGATAGGATTTTAGAGGATAAGAATTTTTTCTCTTTCTCTCTTTTTTTTTTTTTTCCATATGCTAGTGACTTTTGTTGAGCCAAAGATGGAATATATTTTAGACAAGTGGTTTATTTAGATAAGCGGTTTAGATTGCACGTATAAATATACAAAGAAATGATATTTCGAAGGAATTTATGTTAGTACTTGCACAAAGAGACATCAAGTTAAATATATTTTAAAAGAAGTTTTTCCTCTATAGAATTGTAAGATAGTCTAATACCAATTATTGATATCTGTTAATTGGGATTACTTATCAAGATTAAACATTATATTTTTCATATAACTATAAGATAATCCATTACTAATAATATATCAAGAACCAATATTATACGTACTATTCAAAAAATCTATTTTTATAACATCAGGATGAATTTATGATTAAACACCACATGTACAATTCAAAAAGTATTTTTGTTATATTAGGATCTAATCCACTTTCACAATGACTATTAAAAAACTACCTACATATTCAATAAAAAATATATTATAAGACTTGAACCCCTGTTAAGCATATAAAAAAGACATACCTATTCAGCTACTTAAGTTATAAATGGATGTATATAATAAATTATAAGTTGGCAATAATTATTTTCAACAAATTCATATATGAAATAATCAAATTGTATTACTATCATTATTCATTTCAATGTTTTGCACTTTAAAAATGTGTACACCACAGATTTTGAATAGTAAAATCAAGAGTAACATGAAAGTACAGGGAAAAAAGTGTCGACTAGATAACGAATATATATATAGATAGATAGATATATACATATATATATACTGTTAAGAAAATAAAAAAAGAATCATGATCACCGCTATTGTCCAATGGTTGAAAATCACAAAGTGAATCAGTCATCCCACAAAAATAGTGGCACTAGACAGGGAAGATATATTCTGCAAACCACTATGTCTATGCATGCTCTCTCTCTCTCTCTGAGTTTTTGCATGGAACCCAAGAAGACCAATTTTGTCAGAGTCAGTGAGTCACGGGGTTGGATTTGAATCGAATTATTTAATAATAATGAGTTTGGACTTTGCACTAATAGGCACAGCCCCAAATGAGGAATTGCTTGTGTGTTAAAAGTGAAAAAGACGATGGTTTTTGGTTTTGCATTGAAAAAGAAAAATTTTGTGGTGTGCAATGTGAGTGCATCGAATCAGATTCGGAATCAAAAGAAAAGATCATGTCAATATCATCTTCTATTTGAAATCAAATCTTAAAGATAAAAAAGTGGTGGTGCAATGTAAAAAATATATATACATGTGTTCTGTTTAGTGGTAACTTGAACTTATGTATTATTTGTCGGTTTCCCGGAATGTTGTCACGGACATGCCCAGACACTCATTGAGACAAAACCTTGCAATTATATTCATAGGAAATTAACCCACTTGTATTTGCATGCATGCTGCCATGCATAGACAGTGAAAGATCATGAGAGGAGAGGCTAGTCATTGCTCTGCCTTTTTAGTATGTGCAAATTAATCTTAGATATCACACCTATGAACAGCACTTATATGGTGGGAAAATTCGAAATATGTTAACACTCATTTGTAAGTGTATTTGAGTTATCAATAGGTGGATGCATTTGAGGGTTGAAACTCGTTTGATATTCATTAAAAGGAGACAAATTTATAAATGTTCCTAAAAGTTTATGCAAAGTTATCGACCGATAACAAATTAATCCCTGGTAACACTTCACATCGCTAGCCAATGAACTTTCTAGTTAGTGTACAAGTTTTAATTTTCTTAGCAAAATAAATGAATTTTCAATTTATTAAAAAGTGAATACATTTACATGAAGTTTTGACCCAAAGCAAATTTGTGAACAAGATTCTGTATCATTTTTTTTTTTTAAGTCTCTAATAATTATCTAATGATATATCAACATAAGAAAATAAATAGGTTAAAATTATTATATATATTTTTTCTCTTATACATCTCTCAAAATTAAACTTTTCTCATAAAAAGTTTAACAAGAACAAAAACGTAGTAATGAATCCTTGCTTCAAATTTGTAACCAAAAATGACAATCAAGTGAAACCATAAATATATTGCTACATTTCGATTATATTTAAGGTATTTAGTGAGCCACTGACATTTAATTCTATTTGTAAAAGCTAATTAGTTTTATAATATTATTCAATTATCGAATTAAACATTACATTCGGTTATTTAGAATTCCGATTCTAACGAACTGTTAAAATAAGATAAGTCCGGACCACAGCCCACTCCTTCACACAACATTCAACTCAAACGAATAGAGATAAATGGAAACATTCAAGAGAATAGACATACTGTGTGTAATGAAAGTGACAAATGACTGTAACATATTTTCTTGAGGGGTGTAGTTTTGGAATTAGGGATTTTGGTTTTGGTTTAGAGGGATGTGGGACTATCATTTTTTAGAGTGACTTGTCCACCGACGCCCTTCTTGCAGTCTTCTTTTGATCTCTCTGTACAGTTAACATAGCAGCCTCCTCGATAATTGCAACTACAAAAATATCACCATTTTGTATGCAAATTGGTTCATGAAATGTTCCCATCCACCTCTCTCTCTCCCCCATCCCAAGCAGCCTAACCTAAAAAAGTTAGTCTTGTCAATTCCTACCCATTACTCTTTTCTTAAATGTATTTTTCTTCTGTACAAGATTTGCCTTTTACATTCCATCTTCACCCAAATTTAGAACACCCCATTTTTCAAAAATGTTACAAGATGAATATTTTATCATCATTGAGTTGTTAATTCTTTGCTTTTTTTGATTTTGTAAAAGAATAGTATTCCATATGCCAAAAAAGTCATAAAATGGAGCGCATGCCATTGAAAAGTTGCTGGTCTTCTGATCAATTATATATCACTGTAGACCTTCTTTTAAATGTTAAATCATTTGTTTACTTGCATATTCTATAAGGAAAGTTGGTACACATATGGGTATGCACAATTCATTTATTTAGGAAAGTCGGTACACATATAGGCATGCACAATTCATTTATTTATATATAACTATTAGGTAGATAAAATTGGATAGTTTCTATTGAAGCTTCAGCAATAAATATTAGGTGTATATTAGGTGTACAGTTTGAAAATCTACCATGATAATAGTTGGGAGAATTTTGCGTCCACAATATGGAAGAATATTTCTCATCCATATTGATTTTAATACACATGATGATATTTAAACCTTTATAAAAAATGCGAAGGCAAGGTAAGCGTGGTTCCTGACCACTCAATTTATATGACCAAAATCTACCTAATTAAGTTGACATGTTACTCATATGCTTCTTCTTCTTCTTCTTCTTTGTTTTTGTTTTGTTTTTTTGTTTTTGTTTTTTTTTTTTTTTTTGTTTTCTTCTATAAAGGAGGAATAACTTCATGTCTACGCTATGGTAGTGCTAATGATTTACGTGACCACTTAATAAAAACTAATTAACTTTGATAATCAACGAACCACTTGACAATGACATTAGAAGGTTTCGCTTACTTGCAATTAAGGGACCTATATCGAGTTTAATTATTATCTAATTATCAATTGATATGCATGACAAGTAGCGAGGGTGAATATGATCATTGAATTGTTAATCACATTGACATTTGATGGATCGAACTCTTTTCTTTTGTATTGTTTTTATTGCATTAACGTACTGGTATGCAAATGTGAAAAAAATCCGATTAAAAAATAGTCAACTTAGTTTGATTCTCCTACAAATTTCAACGATCCCTTATTAACAGAGTTGAAACTCAATTAATTGGTCATGGTACCTTGAAAAATTATGTTTCTACCGCCCATCAACAAAAAGTGTGATCGATAATTCATCTAATCTCCATGGAATATATGCTATAAATTAATTCTCATGTCAAAACCAACCATCGTGATAAAATATTCCAAAATCTTTTACTCAGATAATCAATTGTATATGTATATATATATGCTTAATATTCTAGAAAAAGCTATACATATGATCTATAAATAAGATAATTATGCATGTAATCTAGACAACTTTGTACACAATTTTTATGCAAGAACTGAGTTTCAAATCTTAGACAACTGCACATTTATCGTGTTGAAATAAAATATAAATCTTGGGATTACAATGTAAGCTGAAGACAATCAAATACATGAATGCTATTTTCCTTCACCTTTTTGTAATGTAGTAGTGTACTATACTATTAATGCATGCACCAATCCATCAAGTTGATGTAACATTTGTATCCCGAGAAGTAGAACAGAAGCATTAAATTTTTCCAACACCAATCAAGAATATTGGTGCAATGATGGCATCATCATCCGCACATGATCAGAATATTCAGTTGTTCACTTCCGTCTTGGTATTTTTCACCCCCAAAATTTCCTGTTTTTATCATCATTATTCATCATCAGATCATCAACGTTATTTCTTTGAGGTTATGTTTATTTTGTTCATGGTCAAAAGACAAAACAGTTGACATCCAACATTAATGAGGATTAAATTCTGAAAGTTACAAAACAAATGCAAGGAGAGAGATCATCAAGTCAGGTTTTGCGTCTGATATATCTGAAATCTGACTAAGGCAGGTCTAGTAATTTCTTTGCAGATCAAATATTGGAAACTGGAATGGTATTTTGATTTTTTTTTCATAGTTTTTATTTATATTTTTCCCACATCATCGTAGTACTAGGATATATCATATAATCAGTCAATAAATGCAACCAAGTGACCAACACAATTAAATAGGGTTTCTTGAAATGTAGCTGGGAATTTATTGTGTAGTGGAGGACACGTGGCCTTGTGGGTAGGTCCTGCAGTATTGGTCCATCCAATATATACACTTCACATTTTTTTCTTTTCTTTTCTGTTTTTTTTTTTTTTCGATTACCTCACTGCACATACTTTGCTTATATTGTTGATTGATATTTGATAATCTATACATGGAAGGAGCATTGTCAATGCAAATTCTAGAAGACTAGAACCAACCAAATTTTCAACTCACAAAGTGACCAAAATTTACTCTAATTTGGTTTCCAAACATGCACCTCCTCATATTTCCCACCAAATATTTATATCTAATTGTTCTTATCATATAATTTATAATTCCATATGTTTTGCATTCATGTTGTATTACCAATTAGGAATTGGCTGACTTATGTTGTCATTGAACAATTGTTTGTTCCTGTATTGTTTTGATCATCTATTTTTTTTCTTTGAAGAATTATTATCTATTGTTGGATGATTACGAAAATGTTATGATATGACCAAATATTTTTAATAAATTATTGTCTCTTGTATTATGCTACAATAATATAAACACATAGATATTAAATTTCATTAATGGTTTAACTTTATTATAAGTATTAAAATTTAGAAATGATACATATTATAAATTAAATGAATATACCATCTAATATGGCTTGATGGTAGAGATTACTTCTTCAAATTGATAATGATGTAGATTCATGGTGCGTTTACTTCATTTGGAGGAATCGGAATAGGAATCGGAATGACTTGGAATCGGAATGATGTATCGGAATTAGAATAAGTTGTTTACTTCAACTGTAGGAATCGGAATCAGAATTAACAGTATTCTCATTAAACTGTTTACTTTGCCTTGAATCGGAATGAATTAATTATAAATTACAAAAATATCCTTAATTAAAATTATAGATTAATTATAATAGTATGAAGTTTTTTATTATAATATGCATTTTTTAATATCAAATAAAAAATTATATATTATAATAAAAAAACTATTTATATTATTTTAATAATCTACTAATTTAGTGTGCAATTTTTTATTATAATATGCAGTTTTTGTTATATCAAATAAAAAACTACATATTATAATTAAAAAAAAAAAAACTACATATTATTTTAATAGTCTATAATGATAATTAAGAAATTGGTGATGAAAAATCAATGATATGTAATTTTTTATTATAATATGCGGTTTTTTTTTAATATAAATAAAATAGGTTTTTTTTTTATATTTTTTAATAAGGGGTATAAAAGACTTTTTATTTTGATAAAAGGAATGAGAATCTCATTCCCAAGTGGGTTGGGGGGAATGAGATTCTCATTCCACAACCCCAAATTGATGTGGAGCCCACACTTTCATTCCCATTACGGAATGAATTTTAAGCAAGTAAACACAATCAATCAATCTCATTCTCCATTCTCATTCCCAATCTATGAAGTAAACGCACCATCAAATAATTGCATCACAAACAATATTTAAAAAAAAAAAATTATATGAGTCATGACGGAATACCTTCCATCTCTTTACTTTTTTATTGTATATATATAAAATCATTCAAACCTTGGTTTCACCATAATTTTCATTTTACAAAAGAATGACGAAACCGTTTTTTGCTGCCTCAAACCAAAAGAATAAGCACCAACAAAAGTTTAAATATTGAGTTAATGACATATATCATAATCCAATATCACAAGAGAATCACATGGCTTTTTAGTTGAGTGGAACTTGGTCATGCAAAGCTTATGAGAATTTGTATGACACATACAGAGCGTTTGTTCTCGAATCTTAACCAATCCTTGTCTTTGAAAAATCTAATCAACTAATTAAATAAAGCATTTAATGAGAATAATTAGTCAAGATAAATCTGTACTCAATAACTTTAATTATAGAGAAGCCAGAGATTCTCTCTCGAGCAGCTAAAAAAAAAAAAAAAAAGGTAAAAACCGGACACTATTTGACCTTCTCAATCTACTCAAAAGTCACCTCTCCCTCTCTCTGTCGCTTTGTGACACATCCCATCTGATAAACACAGTAACTGACACTAACTTTTATTCTTTAATTAGTAAACTAATTAATGCACTATTAATTAACTCTTTTAAATGTCTAATTAGAGTTAAATTTCGCTCCATTATATTATGGGAGAAGAATTGCGGATCACATAATTTTTTTTTGAAATAATCACATATAATTTTAATCTCATGGTAATTGAAATTATACATAATATTTAATGGACTATGTTTTAATAGATTGTTGGTAAATTTTGGACTATATTGTAGTTACATAACAGGAATCGTGAATTAAGGTGATTACACAAAGGAATAGTGAAGTGACACGTTAGCAAACGTCTGTACAAGAAAAGCAAAACAAAGGATTCTCTGGCTTGCTGGAACCTTCAGAGAGAGAGAGTGAATAAAGCAAACGAAAAACAAATACAAACCCAACACACAACACAACCCAGATCTTTCATTCATTTCCTCTTCTCTCTGTTAACATTTCACTTATACAAATCGTATGTTTAGTTCTTAACTGATAGAGAACCGAGTAAAGCTCCAACCTTTATCAGTTTTCTCGAGAAAGTTTCGAGATTTTTCAATTCTGGGATTGAGATCCAGCTGCTGCCATCTGGGGTTGGCTTGAAGTTTGCAAAGGTGAGATCTTTTTGCAGTTCTGTTGAGATTGAATCAAAAAGCTGGTTTTTATTTTTTAATTGGTTTTTGTGGGGAGTTGAATGTGGATCCGTACAGTTGGTGATCAGCATTGTGGAGATTTAATGTGGGAGGATTTTTGGATTAAGTGAGTGAATGTGGTGTTAAATGCTAGGAGTAGAACTGACTGATTCTGGTGTTTGTAACGGTTTCCCTTGCTTGTTTACTGTTATTGTTTTTGTAAGTTTATGGAGCCTCTCTGTATCGTTTTTAACGCATACTATATTTAATGAGCATCAGCTGTTTTAATGGTTCTCTTAGATTTCCTCTACATTTTCGTTTGTTTTAGTTTTAGTTTTGGAGCTGAAATGAAGAGCTTTTTGTGAAAGAAAGCACATGAAAATGGTGAATTCATTGGATAGTTATTGATCTGGATCTGTTGATATTTCATGGTTTGTGATATGTATGTATATGCATACACACACTTATAATCCTTGAAGGGCGGATTTGTTAGTTTATGTGAAGAAGTGGGAAATTCTTAAACTTTCACGGGAAAAGTGCAATTTTGATTTATTAACATGACACATCACAAGAAAGTTGCTTCCTTCTTTCACTTGCTTTTACTCTTATGAGATGCAGCTAGAACAAAGTTTCGCTTGTACAAATAAAGTTTTGGTCATTTATATTTTGGTGCTGGGGCCTTCTTGATTTTTGCTTGTTTTGGTTATATTGGACGCTTAGTTGTTGCTTCCGTTTTTGAAAGGTGTGCAGGCATGTGTGTGTTTGAGTTAGCTGGATCTGTTTTCTACATGTGAAGCTTTGGGCCAATACTGTTCAGTTGCATTAGACTAAAATGTCAGGTATGTTTAGTGGTTTATGTATGGTGTAATTGATTGATTGTTGTATACAACACTTGTATATGAATATAGTGTGTCTGATGCTTGTTTGTTTGAAAATTTGGATATTGAAGGCCTAGAAGGGGTTGGGGCCAGTGATGAAATCAGAGAAAGGAGGTCAGATTTTGAGAACTCTGAAGATGAGAGACGGCGATCAAAAATTGGGAATCTGAAGAAGAAGGCCATAAATGCTTCAAATAAGTTCACTCATTCTCTAAAGAAAAGGGGGAAAAGGAAAATTGATTACAGGGTTCCGTCGGTTCCGATTGAGGATGTACGCGATGCTAGAGAAGAGACTGCTGTCTTTGAATTGCGTCCAAAACTCCTCGAAAGGGATATGTTGCCTCCTCGGCATGATGACTATCATACTTTGTTGAGGTCAGTTTGTTGGCCACTTCAAGGACATGAGCAAATTGGCTGTTTTCTTTTGGATGTGTTCTTCATTCAATTGCCCCTGAATATGAACTTATTACTTCTCTAATTCTTGTAGATTCTTGAAAGCTAGAGATTTTAACATGGAAAAAACAATCCAGATGTGGGAAGAAATGCTTGTATGGAGGAAAGAGTATGGAGCTGACACCATAACAGAGGTCATAAAATATATTCATGCCTCCAACTTCTCCATATAAATGTGTGTCAAATCTTAGTGGCTTTTAAATCTAACTTCCACTGAACTTATCAATACTTAGGATTTTGACTTTGAAGAGCTGGAGGAAGTCTTGCAATATTACCCTCAAGGATACCATGGAGTCGATAAGGAAGGGCGACCAGTTTACATTGAGTTGCTTGGTAAAGCCCATCCAAGTAGGCTTATGCGTATCACCACCATTGAACGATATTTGAAGTACCATGTCCAAGAGTTTGAGAAGGCTTTACAAGAAAAATTCCCTGCTTGTACAATTGCAGCAAAGCGGCGAATCTGTTCAACAACTACAATATTGGATGTACATGGCTTGGTATGTCTACTAATACCCAGGACAATCATGGGAAATTGACTTTTATCAGTTGTCATTAATATATAGTCCATGAGGCACTTGGAAAACCATGTTTCATAATTAACATAAACATCTATGCCTTCCATTTTTATTTGTTTTTATGTATTTTCAAGTTCACTTAATGGAATGAAGGCCGGGTAACATTTTAGGATTTATCAGTGGCTTCTTTAATTATAGTTCTCCAGCGGCTTGTTTTCAGAAGTCTAAATGGTTATAAGTATTCTAATGCAGGGAATTAAGAATTTTACAAGGACTGCTGCTAATCTTTTGGGTGCAATGACAAAAATAGACAATAGTTACTACCCTGAGGTATTTAATTTTGTTTGGTGATATTTTCTTTTCTACTGATTCGTTAGTCTGAAATTGCTTCACATGAATTTGCAGACATTGCATCGGATGTTCATCGTGAATGCTGGTCCTGGATTCAAAAAGATGCTTTGGCCTGCTGCACAAAAGTTTCTTGATGCAAAGACTATTTCAAAGATACATGTAAGTATATAATTTTATTCATACAATTTGGGTACATATCTTGCATTCTTAACTGAATTCTCTAATTTCTAATATTATAGGTTCTGGAGCCCAAGTCACTGGGTAAACTACTGGAATTCATTGACTCGAGGTTTGTTTTCCATTAATTCTATCTCGTTCAGGATGCAACTTATAAAAAATGTGTTAATTGATAGCTTGATTATTTCCCGTTTCAGTCAACTGCCAGATTTCTTGGGTGGTTCATGCACTTGTTTCCCAGAAGGAGGGTGTCTTAGATCCAACAAAGGTCCGTGGAATGATCCTGAAGTGATGAAGGTAAGTGTCCCTCTAAACAGAGCTGTTTTTGTTTTTGTTTTTGTTATGTCTTCGTTTTGTACATTGATCCTAAAGTTTCATTAAGCTTGCCTTGAATATGCTAATTGAATTGTGTATCTAAACCTTAACCTTGGTCTCTGTTTGTAGCTTGTACATAGCATAGGAGCCACCTTTGTGAGGCAAGTCACCAGAGTGTCTGATGATCAACAGAAATATGACTCATATATTCATATGCGCCCGATGAAGGCAAGTTTTGGTCTTATGATGTATGGTATTTAAAATATTCAATTGTATATTATGTTCGCGATAATAAAATGTTCTGGTTTGTTTACCAGGGAAGAAGCAGCAACACTTCGACAGCAGAATCAGAATCAGATATTGATGATCCTTGTTCTGCCAGTGGGCGAAGGAGTTCTGCAATTCCTTGTTTGGCTCCTGTTCATGAAGAAGTGAGTCACAGAATCTGTGATTCATATATGTTGCTAATATCATTCCTACATTTGTTCTCTATCTGCACTGTGTTGCTTGTGTATGTACACTGAAAAACGATTGTAAATTTTTTCAGTTGCAGGATCCAAATGCCTACTATAGTTGTGAGGACAATTTCACTTTTGTTGATAAAACTGCAAAAAGTGATCAAGAAGTGGGACATTCTCAGGATCAATTGAGGAAATCCAATGATATGGTTGCCATTTCTAGTGAGGCAATAACCATCTCGGAAGGTATTTATTGATTCTTTTCCACCATGGCAATAATTCCTCCTTCAAGATATGCTGGTTTTGCTTGTAAATGCTACTAATATGGTTTTTTAGTATTTCTTATGATCCTCACCCTAGTGTTCTATCCCAATCCCATCATGAATTTTAGGCACTCCAATCATGCGTGTGTTCAACAGTGTGAAGGAAAAAGTTGAAAGAGCAAATATCCAGGGTGCTGCAAGAATGCTACTATCATTTATGGTCAGACTGGTTGCTCTTTTCCGTAGTCTGCAATTATTATGGAGAAGGCAGAACGACATACATCCATCTAATTTGTTGGAAAACAATACAAATAGCCATCCACCTGCTGTTGAAGCTGTGACTGAAGAAGATCGCGTCCTTCCTTGTATAGAGCGTCTTCAGAATCTAGAGAAAGTATTTGAAGAACTAAACAACAAACCTACAGGAATCCCATTGGAGAAGGAGCAAGTCCTTATGGAATCTCTGCAAAGGATCAAGTCCGTTGAGTCAGACCTTGAGAAAACAAAACGAGTATGCTGCATAGTCTTTGGCTTAAACTTCTGGAAATTTAACTTTTCATGATGGTAGTATTACTAACAATCTTGTTATCTACTTATCTTGGCAGGTACTACATGCTACGGTGGTGAAGCAACATGAAATTGCTCAACTGCTAGACAATTTACGAGAGTCTCAGTGTCGTGTAAGTTATTTGCCAAGAATTTTAGTGTCTTTAATAGTCTCAGCATCTTTCACTGGGTTCACAACTTCGAGCATCCTTGTTGAGCGGCCTTCACGTTTGGTTGCCTAATGAAAAACTGAAATAACAAGTTGAACATCTCATCTGTTAACAACAGAATGATTAGGGAACCCATAAATGTGAAATCTAAACATTTTGACTCGCATGTCTTCTGCAATTTGCATGTGTCTGCATCTGTAGTTGGGCTTGGTTCAAGTGCCAAGCCAGTCGGTTTAGCACATGAGAGGTGTGTTAAAAAACCTTATGTCATTTGTTAAGCCTTTACATGATAGCATAAGCTTTTGGATTTGATGATTACTAACACAAACAATGAGCTTTGGTTTGTCCTCGGGTGCCCCAAAATATTTTTGATTTTTGACAATTATAGCAATTCAAACTAACTATTCTTGTCGTAGTTCTAACCGTGGCATGACATCTGTGAATATCTTTCTTGCAGCAAAGAAGATTTTTCTGTTGAATATTTTGATGACCAACTTCAGAACAAGGTGCATCTGCCCATATCTGATTTACAGGAGGATGATGCATATATTCAATATTTTGTTGATCTACTGGAGGTTGTGCATACAATCTATATCAAGGGGGACGCCTCCCGTTGCACCACATACTTGGGAGAGGAAGCGCAAATATGTTTTTTTCCCCTTTCCCCCCTTTATCTTTAATCCTTTGTTGACAGTTAGAACTTGACAAAATTTACAGTAAGCTATTCAGCTTAAAAATAGTGTAGAGAGAAGAAGAAAGGAAAAAAAAAAAAAAAATCAATGAAATGTTTTTACAGTGGCGGCAATTATGTTTCCCTTTTTTTTCTTCCTTCTTTTTCTTTCTTTTTTGGAAGCTCCCTTTTTTTTTTCACCCAAATGCATATGTATAGCCATTTACTAGACTGTATTAAATGTATTTTACAAAGATGTACTGTTAAATTAAATTTCAGAATCTAACTGGAAGATATGCTATCATCTTCCATGGAGAACACCCACCAGCCATCTTTGGCAGGCTGTGTAATATCAATGTAGTTTCTTGTGAACCCCAGTTTCTTGTGTAAGCTGGCATGGTTTTGTCTCTCATTATAAGCCTCCCAGGAAAAGCACTCAAAATGGTACTTCAAACCCTTTGGTCTATACCTCTGTGAAACAGGAAGCTCAACAGGTTGCATGTGCAGCTGCTTTTGTGTGCGGAGCATTCAAGTTCTGGAAATGGTAGTGGGAAGACGCATTTCCTTGTAGTAGGTCACCATTTCTTGCATACCCCACTCAAAAAGAGATGTTTCAGAGATGTAATTGTTTTTCCTGATTTAAAATGGCTACAGGGACTGGCCAGACCTTGTTTGGTTGTGGTCAGCTTGGTGTATGCATCCATCCAACACTCCTCTACAGACTAGCCAAGCTCTGATTAACACCATGATGGTGGAGCATTGCTGTTGAAGGTAGTAGGTACATATAGAACCTTCGAATGTGACATTCAAGTCTTTGACAGAAGCCAAAAACACTTGGTCTCCCAGGCTAATTAACTAATCTAATAAGTGAGGGTATGACATTTCTTCATTTGTCTGATTATACAGCCAATTATTAATGAGCTTGATTCATAAGGTTAAAAGATAACATATGCATATTAATAGGTTTCAATGTATTCTTATGCAGTAACCATGCATGTATTTCCTAAACCATATTGTTGGTTGCTCATCTGAAAGTGCAGAAAGTTCATTTATAATAGAAATGTAAAATGTGTCCAACTATATATTGTAGGTTATCTTCACTTTAATATCTTGACAAGCTGTTTCTTAGCTGGCATAAGTCCCAACAATTTTGGTCTAAACCATTTGTAGAATGGACTAGGATTCTTAAAATGTCAAAAGGTTTTGTCCATACCCAACCGTGTTACTATTTTCATTAAATATTCATTGCCTTCGATCAAATGCTTTAAAAAAAAAAAAAAAAAAAATCGAATAACAAAGATTATAAGAGACCAACTCAATCTCCACAAAGATGATTACTGCAACTGCACATTTCTTGTGTATTAATTGTCATCAGCATCCACTTCATTTCCCACTGTAATTCACTTTGATTTTCAAACTTATTAATGAGTAGATTAGTTAATAGCATAAAGACAAAGTCTACTGTGTGGTAGTGATTGTATGCAATGCAACATGATTTACATGCATGCATCTCCCTTGACATCTTGACACTAGAAAACGGCAGTTAAATCGTTTAGGTCTTCAAGTAGTTGTAACATTCACAGTTGTTGTACAATCAACAGTCAAAAACAACCATTAACTTCAAACAATAATTTAGTTTCAACTTTCAGTACATTTAGCTACTCAAACCGAACTTCAACAAAGTCAGGTTGAATTGTTTTCTTCCCTATTCTGTCCTGGAAGTTTCAACTTGTTAGATGTACAAACAATAAGCTTTGGCTTGTCCTTTTGGTGTCCAAAATATTTCGATTGTTCACAATTATTGCATTTTAACTAAATATTCATGTCATAGTTTTGAGTATAGCTTTGCAATTGTGAATATCATTTTTGGCAGCTAAGAAGATTGTTCTGTTGAATATTTGAGGACTAGATTCAGAACAAGGCGCATCTACACATATCTGATTTACAGGAGGATCATGCATACTATCTTTAATATTGTAGGACAACTCTTGTTGCAGCACACATACTCTGGAGTAGAAGGCCTAATATCTTTAATCCTTTTACTTCTGTTTAGTGTTAGAACTTGACGAAATTAACAGTAAGCTATGTGGGGTTTGTTCTCTATTCAGCTTAAAAATATTATAGAAAGAAAAAATGGGTGAAATGTTTTTACATTGGCAATTATGTTTCCCTTCTGTG
The DNA here is from genome assembly GCA_019925255.1 of Litchi chinensis. NCBI lineage: Eukaryota > Viridiplantae > Streptophyta > Magnoliopsida > Sapindales > Sapindaceae > Litchi > Litchi chinensis. The sequence goes on along the minus strand of CM034462.1, from coordinate 31,039,158 downwards.
CACTCAAATGCTTGTGTAAAGCCAATTACTAGACTATATTTTATAGATATGTACTGTTAATGAAAATTCAGAATCCAACTTGAAGATATCTTCCATGGAGAACACACCCCATTAGCCATCTTCCTTTGGCAGGCTGTGTAAAAACAATACAGTTTCTTGGGTACTCCAGCTGACTAGCTAGCAATGACATGCTAAAATTAGGCCCTATAACTACACATGATCCTATTTCAAAATAAATAAATACTACACATGATCCCCCAAGCTCAAAATGCCAATAACACAGAAGTGAAACTATAGAAAAAGAAGCATTATTAAAAAGACAAAATTAAGTCGTTGGCAAGAAAAAATAAATTTCCTTGCTGTTTCAAAGTAAAAAACAATAAGTAAGAAATAATAAATTATTTTGCTGCTATCTTCTTTTTTACTTGTTAAAAGAAGAAAAAATATTACTACTTACTTTACATTTTTGTAATTATTTTGTACTTTTGAATAGTTTGTGAGTCAACTATAGATCATCTCCATGTGATCTCAAATGTGTTTCTTGACCTAATTGAGATTAGAAGAACTATCAATAGGGGTCGGCATCCAAACCATTAAACTGATTGATCCGACCAAACCAAACTAATTAAAGCAGGTTGGTTTGAATTTATAAAATAAAATAAACTCCTTTAATTGGTTACCTTATGACTAAACCAAATTTTCTTAGTTTGGTTTGATTTTACCTTCTGATTGGTTTGATTTGAGTTGTACATTACTAACCCGATTATTTAATGGTTTGGTTTGGGTAGAGTCAAATCCAACCCAAATCAACCCATGCTCACCCATAGCTACGAGAATAACGCCTTCACGTTCATGCATAAATTCTTTGAAACACTTGCATTGTATCGAGGGAATTGCTTTGCTTGAACTTGAACTCAATATGCTTACTTTAAGATGGCTTAGATCTTCCCTCATATGCTATTGCATTTGTGAGCTGCTAGTCATGTGGCTCTGATGGTGCGTTGGGATCTATGTCTCTTATTATGAGCCTGCCATAAGAGGAACCTATGCAACGGTTCTTAGAGGCCTTTGGTTGTTACCATTTACACCATGGGATCCTTTTCTAGCCATGGTCTGATTACAACCTTAATGGTGGAGCATTGCTGTGGAGGTATAATTAGGTGCATATAGAACCTTAGAACGTGACCTCCAAGTCTTGACAAAACACAAACTGTTGGTTTCCAAGGCTACCACACTAATAAAATAAAAAGGAGTTTTGACATTTCTGCATCTGTTTAATTATACAGCCTGTTAATGAGCTTGTTTCACGAGATTAAAAGATAACATATGCATATTAATAGGTTTCAATATTACTCTTATGCAGTGACCAAGCATCCATTCCCTTAATCATCTAACACATTTGTTGCTATCTCAACTGAAACTCTAATAGTTCATTCATGATTGAAATCTTGTTCTTAGAATGTAAAATGCATCCAATAATTGCAGGTTCTTACCTCTTATCTTAAATTTCATGACAACCTGATCTTAGCTGGCAAGAACCCCAACTATTGTATGTTCCCATTCATTTGTAGAATGAATTAGGATTCCCATCAATCAAAGCCTTTATCTATACTTATACATATTAATAGATTGATTAACATTAACTGAATTCAATCCAATAATTTTAAAAGGTTAAAAAAAAAAAAAAAAGGATGAATAACCGAAATTTAAAGAGATGACTCACTCTCCATAAAAGAGTTGCTTAACTAAAAGTTTCTTATATATTAATTATCAAGTAACCAGTTTACGTCTTATTTATAATTTACCTTAGTATTTAAATTTATTAACAATAAATTAGTTAATAACATAAAGTTTACTGTGTGGTAGAGATTTTATCATCCAAAAGTACATTCAATGCAACATGATTCACATGCATCTCACATTAGATCTTGACACTTGACCAAGATTTTTCCCAAGCTTAGAGGTGAACATAAACATTAGCAGTCAAAAACCGTTGAAGTCTTCAACTCAGTGGTAACAGTCAAAAACATCAGCAACATTAAACAACAGTTTAGTTTCCACTTTCAACGGCTGCTGAGAAAAATCAAAAGTAAATAATAATAATAATGAAAAATAACTAAAACAAGTTATTGCATGTTATGGGTTGTACCCCATTACCTACTGGCCTTGTCTTTATATCACAAAAAAATATTTTGAGTCATTTAAGTCTTTAAATTAATGCTCTGGCACTGGCTGGAACTAGTCTTTGGTGTTGATGTGTTGCAAAACCGCGTTAAAGGTTTGTTCTTTTTAGAAGGGTAGAGAAGAAAACACTCAAAGTTGGATCTTTTGCATCAGTGAGAAGATATGATGGAGCTCAGACACTGGTCATCTTCGATTCTGTTTCTGTTTATCTTGGTGGGGTTGTCTTCTTCTGCTTATATTTCAGGTAATTTAAGGTCTTTTCAGTTGGTTTGACACCCTCAAAGTTGTCTTTTTTTTTTTTTGGGGGGGGTTTGTATGTAAGTTGTAATGATATGTTTGTTCTTGATTTGGATTCAGATGATGTCTTTGAATCTCACGCTGCTACTGGGAGAAACCTCCTTCAGGCGAAGAAAGGTTTGATTTTTAGCATGCCTTTTGTTGAAATTTTAATTTTGATCAGTATTTGTTTTGGATCATGTTTTTATAGTGTTTATGTTGGATGCATTTGTATGGGATCTGAGATCGCTGGAAGTTTCTATTTTTGGCTTTTGTTCATGAAAAATTACCTCTCTGTTGTTTCCAATAAATTAGAGAAAAATGTTGTAAAAGTGATGAAAAAACAGCCAGAAGGTGAAGGGAAAATTCTGCACCGTTTTGCTGTAATATTAAACCAGACGATGCAGAATTTTGTTTCGAAAATCAGCCAGAATCAGTCGTGTTACACCCAAAACAGTCAGCAAAAATCACCAAATACTGCACAAAAACAACCCAAAAAACCTGCACAAAACAGTCCCAAAAACTGCAGAAAATTGTAGATGAATGACTCCAAGACACGTAACAAAGTAGCTCTCCTTAAGATGTTATTCGCTTCCACCAATTTTGTGATACACTAAGTTGCAAATACGCCTCTAGGATACAATGAAACCTTTGTTTGTTTGCAATGTGCACTAACAAAGACAAATCAAAACATTGTTGGAATAGTAGTAAGTCTAATGTTAACAATTTTCTACTTCTGCAGAAAGTATAACACTGCTAATATTTTATGAGAAATAAAGGTTTTTGGAGGAGAAAAGAATGAAGAGACGTCAGATATATATTTTTGCAGTGGTTTAGATACATACAGATATGATTTTCGTGAGATCAATAACTATCATAACTACCATTTCAAGGCATAATAGTAAAGGACTATGTCTTTTCATATTGAAAATTTCAAATTTAATTTATTTTAAAAATTTCTCTAACAAAAAAGGAGGTTTTAGTTTGTACAGCTTGTTTGATTGATTACTTCTTCAAATGACATATTTGTGAGCACCCAGATTGTTTCTGTTTTTAATTGAATTTATTGTAAAAGCTGTAACGACATGTTAAATTGACTGCTATGAAAACAAAAATCATTGATCTTTTATGGGGACTTTGTCATATGAGTTTGTAATCTGCCTTACATGTTTGATGACTTGTTCTTGGATCTTGCTTTTGTATGGATTTTGAATTTGGTTTTGTGATCTTTTCATGTGATACAATTTTGTAAGAATGAACAGATTGATGAATATTATGTCTGATAGATATTCTAATATAGGCAAGGAGAAAGCTTTGCATAATTGTGTATTGATGAAGTCTAAATTTCATTTTGCTGCTTACAAACACTGGAGTCTAATTGAGTTTCTGTGTGAACTATAAGCGATGTTAACATAGATGAGTCTCTTTGGTTCGGTTGAATTATCAACTGTTTTGCAACAAGTGGTGTATTTTCAATCTGTTTTCCAGTAGTTTGAACTCGAGAATGAATTAGGATAGCATTAAATAATAGTGAGTTTATAAAGACTGTCTGGATTTTGAAGTAACGTAACTTTCAATAGCAAAACCATTTATAAATCTCAGGGCCTGTTTAGGCAGTTTCTTAATCTCATATTATATGCACATGCTCACCTATTTTGTAACTCCTCAACGACGTAAGGAATAAAAAGGAAGAGAATTTATGATTAACACAATATTATGAAGTCAATTTGTTTTGAATTAAAAATTGAAATTGATGTTCAAGTGGTTCCAAATTAAAGTGAAAGATCTGACATGCTGATTTTGCAGGCGGCAGGCCTTTTGCATACTTCATTAAGCCGTTTTCTGTGTGATTTCCTGCCAAATATTATTCTTAATCAGATTACCTTTAAAGGAGGAAAATGCGGTTGGAATGCTCATGCGTCCATGTGATGATTGGTTGATTGTAATTTTTAGCATGCGATGATAAATTTTCTGTTGTTTCTGTAATTTTAGATGCAAAGATTAAGAAGTTGATCTCATGACAGATTTCACGTTACATATTTGTATGGTGACAGCATTTACTTGCCTTATCTGCAGCTTGCCCTGTGAACTTTGAGTTTCTGAACTACACTGTCATCACTAGCCAATGCAAAGGACCGAAGTTCCCACCAGACGCATGTTGCAAAGCATTGAAGGAATTTGCTTGCCCCTACGCTGATGAGATAAATGATTTAACCACTGATTGTGCTTCGACAATGTTCAGCTACATCAACCTATATGGTAAGTACCCTCCTGGTCTATTCGCTAGTGAGTGCCGCGAAGGCAAGGAAGGGCTTGCATGTCCTGCAGGAGCACCATCATTGTCGGATAGGGCAAGTAAGAGTCAGATCATAACCACTCCATCCCTACTACTTGTGTCGACAGGTGGCTTCCTAGTTTTGTTGTTACAATTACTATGAAGAAGACTCAAATGTCAATTCTTTTCTAATCAAATTCTTGGCCACGTAATGCTAAATCAGCTTCAGTTAGGCATACAGGAAATTCAATCTGTGTACTGCTTTGTGCTTTACTGCCACTACTAGTTTGGTATATGTTTGTATTCACATATTGTATGGAGTTGCTCTAGGCTTTGTTGTCTCATTGGCACTTCAGATTGTAAGTTATGAGCTTTAATTCTACTTCTTTGAAACATCCACATTGTCAAATGATTGTCTATGAATTCAGTTGGTATCGGTCAAAAGTCTTGGCATATTGATATCAATCATGACTATATTGACAGTTGTTATCTTGGTGTCCTAACTTGTCAGCAATGCGCGTTGCATAGGAAGTCAAACCAAGGCAGTGCCAGACAATTTAGGCTGGAATTTCATTGTAATTTGTACATGACAAGGATAGCTTGATCATAATGAATACGTATAACCTTTGATGATTTAGAACCGTGAGGCCATCTATCGCTATCAAGTCTGTAAAGGTCTTGTGATGTATCAAAATTATTAATGGCAAGACTCCCAAGATTTCTTTGGTGATGTTTTTTAGCTACACAAATCTCTGAAATCATAAATTAAAGTAAAATGTCATATTAGTTCTTATATTTTGAACTAACACCCACAATATCAACACCTTCAATATCAACCCACAATCACCAACATGAACACCTTCAATATCAACCCACAATACCAACACCTCAATCAACCCCAAGTTTGCAAGCTCGCTCCATCTCCTATCAACGGATATGTGTTGGAGCTAGAGTCTATGGCCATCCCACAATTGACGATTTGAACTGATAGAGGGATTTGAGGCGACGACAACTCTAGAAGACCCAATTTAAGGCGAAAAAGATGATTTCCGCCACCCTGAGTGATCTCCTCCTTCGATGGAGAAGCTCGCAGCTACTCCTCAATAGAGCAAATCGGTAGACTTGGAGGAGCAAATGCGGGCCATAGCTCGTGGATATCCCCACCGGCATTCATATGTTTTATTATTATTATTTTGAACTTTTTAAATTATGTTAGTTTATTTGGAGATTTTTCATTTCTTTTGTTTTATTTTATTTTATTAATTTTAAGTAAAAGGTCAACGAGTGATGCGAAAATTCATGATTTGTCCTAAATTTTTTAACTCCTATTGTTTAATGGTACATTTACTTCATGGATTGATAAATGAGAACGAAAAATGAGATTGATTGATATGTTTACTTGTTTAAAATTCATTTCGTAATGAGAATGAAAATATGAACCTCACATCAATTTTGGGATTGTAGAATTGGGAATCCCATTCGTCCCAACTCGCTTGGGAATTCCTTTTGTCAAGATAAAAAATCTCTTATATCCTTATTTAAAAAACATTTTATTTGATATTTAAAAAATATATATTATAATTAAAAAACTGCATATCATTGATTTTTCATTACCAATTTCTTAATTATCATAGTGGACTATTAAAATATTATATAATTTTTTTATTATTATAATATAATGTTTTTTTTGAAATAAAAAAAAAACTACACATTATAATAAAAAAATTACACATTAGGTTAGTGGATTATTAAAATAATATACAATTTTTTTTATTATAATATGCAATTTTTTATTTGATATACATATCATAATAAAAAATTACACACTATTATAATTAATTCATAATTTTAATTAAAGACATTTTTATAACTTACAATTAATCTATTCTCATTTTAAAGTAAAGTAAATAGTTCAATAAAAATACAGTTAATTCCAATTTTAACTCTTACAATTGAAATAAACAACTTATTTTTATTCTGATACATCATTTCAATTTCAAGTCATTTCGATTTCTCTAAGTGAAATAAACATACCATTATTTTGGATCACATATGTTGAACTTTTATCAATGGATAAGTTCAAATAAATTTATAATTTTACGATTAATTAATAATAGCGGTAAAAAAATACTTGTTTTATTTTCTATTCAGTTTGATTGTTAAATTTTTTGTCAGTGAGACTAAGCTGATGTATTCACAAAACTTTACAGATGATTTGATGATTTGACTTTACAGATGATTTGATGATTTTTCAAATTGTAGTAAAAAATTTAACAAATTTTCAATACATAAGGACTAAAATAAAATTTATCCTAAATAAAAACCAATGGCTGCAGGCCAGTGGAGTCCAACTATGTTATACATTCAAAACTTTGAAATATGTAATAGTCTTATGACTCTTATTACAGTAAATGAATGCTTACATTGACTTTATGTATTGAATTTATATGTAACTATATATAAAATAAATAAATTATAGTTGGCTTACTTTCGTAAATATCACCTTTCAAGACTCTTACCAAATCTCATATACTCTCAAAAGCTTTGAAGCCAGTTTTTTTTTTTAAAGGAAAATAAAAAGAGAGAGAAGAAATCGGTTGACTTGCTCAATGTGATACAGATTCTGTAACTATAGAGAGATTTTAGTTCACCCCATGAAATTGAATCTAGTCTTCTTCCGGAACTGCTTCTTTGTCACACACCACGTTCCCGGGAAAGAGCTCAACTGCATAAAACCATATCACGAGATTGAAAACCATGCAAATACTTATTCATGCACTTCAATCAAAACATAAATTGAAAATAACGTATCCTGTTGATAATTCATTCATAATGTATATTGAAGCCTACAGTAAGCAAGCAAGGAGGTGAGTATCAAAACCAATCAAATTTTGTCTATACAAACGAATTTATGTAGATAAGTATCTTACGTTGCTTATTAACTTTGCCCCAAACCATGCCGTGTCAGCACCCTTAGGAGAAGGAATGACTCTTATTCCATTGGAGATGGATGCAGGAAAATGCTCGCGGAGTTCTTTCTCTAGCCTTTCTGGATACAACTCAAAAACAAAACTTCATTAATTCACAACATCTGGCTGCATCTCACTCTAATATAGCTATCTAGATCTATCTACGTTCGATTTCAAAGACTCAAGCAAAGAAAATAAGACGAAATTCTTGTTGTGATTTTAGTCTGAACATTTTCCAGGAAAAGCAGAAAGACTCTGCATACAAACTGTGCCTTTACCTGCAAGCCCTGGTAAACATGCAGTGCCCCCAGCCAAAATTATAGTCTTAAACCAAGAATCATCACCTCCCAGCTCTGCAGTACAGCAATGGTCCATGCAAAGTGCTACTGCCTGGTCTAAACTCATAGTTCGCCTGCAACAAGATGAACATGATATGTTAACTAAGGAGAATTTGATTTCATTGGTATGAATATCCTCACAATGGTATGCAAGGAAAATAAGGACTAAACGCCAGAGCCAGGATCATTGTAGAGTTAAACATTTCAACAACAAATGCAGAAACTTGGATCACTAAGATCACTTGGCTATATAAAAGTAATGATATATACCTTCTCTCTTCTTCAAAAGAGAAATAAGATTTAAAAATAGAAAATATAACATTTTTGGAATGTTTTTAAGCATTAGTCTTCAAACAACTATATTGGTGTCTAAACTTTTCCGAGAAGTTAATCTTTATGGGAGTGCTTCAGAACAGAGTTCTATAATAGACTTTTCAAAGACAAGAACTTACACCCCTGCCAAACCCGGTTGAAACAAGATCTCCCCAGTTTCAAAGCGTTCTTCATTGAGGGTGAACTCTCTTTCCCCTGAAATTTTCATTGATGCTCGTGTATCGTTTCTCACTTTCTCAGCTTTGTAATCAGCAGCAACATAACATAGATTCTGTAAGTTCACAATGCCGAATAAGATAAAAAAGAAGGCTTTTCCATAAATTGAGTTCAAGGATAAAGACCAAAAATTCAATTGCCTTCATCAGGAACAAAAGATATGTACTAATCTCTAAGAGGAAAAAACAAAAAATTAATAGGCCTTCCTCTCTTACACCATTGAACTGTTATTAATTTGTTAAGTAGGAAGATTGGTTAAACACACCACTCCTCATGCTCCAAATATCTTTTGGAGCAAAATGTTAAAAGTCATGCATACTACAAGCAAAGAAACTAGAAAGAAACCTTTGCATGACTTTCCCATAGGAAAGGAAATAATGTAATAATAAATTTGATCGCTTCACAATATAACAATACCTCTTTCAATGTACGAATAGTGTACAGCGATTCAAAATTTACATTTTTTTGCTGCAGCTGTGACCTAAGGAATCCTGTAAGTTTTAATGCCCCCAGTCCTATGACTTCCACACCCACCTTGCGCATCACTTTACCATTTAAAACTAATAAACAGAATAGAAGAAAATACATAAATCCAACATCCAATTATTAAAAGCAAGTGAAGGCAATAAAGAAGGCCAAAAAGAATTGACTAATAAATAACAAGAAATTCACAAGCATATAAGTCTCAGCATCCTACAGATTCCATATGCCAGTTAAACAAAATATCAAATCAGTTAGAACCGCAAGCAACAAAAAGAAAAAAGGAAAAGCAATATATTTCGTTAATGGCTGTGGAACACCTTTTTTGCCAACTGACACACAAAAAAGTACCACAGTGGCAATATGCTGCAAGAGGGGCAGCCATTCCAAGCACTTTACAATTTTGCATATATGTCTATAAACATGAGGAGGATCCCAACCAAGTATATAAAAGAAGTATAGCGTACTTGGAACAACAGAGGTGACTTGGAAACCAATATTAACAACAATTCCTGAAGTTCTTCTAGCAGCAAATAAGGCTAAAGTTGCCTGTATATATATGAATAATTGTGACATTAGCATGATTTATCAGAAAAAGACAGGATAATCTCTCTGTAACTAAAATGAATAAGTAATCCAACTCGATTATTAAAATTTCCAATAAAAGGTAGAACAACACTCTCCGTATAAATTAAAAATTTTATATTACAGGTTGCAAAAATTAAAAATTTTAAAAATAAGCATAACAAACTATGGATGAAGCAGACTATCTAAAGCTCTCCAATCCTAGAAAGTCCACCGCAAAGACACTAATCCATTCAAGTTACATCCTTCAGAACTCAGCGCACATCATTTAATAAAGCCACCATTAAGTTCAAAATTTTGTTCATTAAAAAACCCTTAAAAATTAATCATCACTAGACTACACCAATGTGATAAAACACACCTGATTGATGGCACAAACAGCAGGAACATTCATGTCAAACAGTACTTGGTAGATGCATTCCTTAAGCTGCCGTCTAGATGCTTTGGCATTTTCAGTATCTGCCATAATAATAAGGAAAACAAGTCATTGAGATGATAACCTGACAAAATGAAAGGCATTGATATCTTCAACTCCAATAACTAACACCATATAGTCCAAAATCTAACATTACAAGACATGATCAAGATAGCAACTGGCCGCTCTTATTTGGCCACTGCAAGTAGATTGTGAATACATGGAATTGAGACTTCAGCATTAAGATACAATCTGTCCCTCTACCTTAATAAAGAGTACAATTGCAAATAAACAAAATATGAAAAGTTAAAGGTAAATGTGATATACATAGGAAAGCAGGCACAACGAAAGCATGCATCAGAAAGTCATACTAATATTTAACTTATGGGCAAGTACAAAGGTCGTTACTGATCTCATCAAATTATATAAAAAAAAGCTCATCCCCAAAAACCATGGAGCCACTAATTTGTTTCAATTCCACCATAGCCACTCAAAAGCATTATAAAAAAAATTCCAACAGTTCAACATTCAAATACAAAGAACAGGAGGCAGCAGAGCAAGTTTTGTCTTAGAAGAAAGTTACGTAGTAGCTAACCATCATAATGGCAGATTGGAAGAGATACAACAATTGGCTGAGTGGAAGGTTTCACCTGCATTCTATAAAGATATATATTTAGTGTCCTAAATATCAACATGTGAATCAAAATGCATAGGGAATAATGAATCGTGAAAGAACAAAGTACATAAATGATGGTACCTCCATGGCATCCAATATGTTGGTAAATCTAAAATTCATACGACTACAATTAAGAAAATGCCCACCAATATAACATATAAGTTGCAAACACTGATTACATAGCCGTAAGGAACCTCAGTATGCATGATTTTAAGAGGGAGAGAGGATGCATGCGGGACAAGTCAAAACCTGGTATATATAGTTGTAAAAAAATGTCGCATTCTAGGATACATAGGAGACTCGATGTTACCAAATTCCTGCAAACCAAATAAATCTCAGAGTCGTTAAAGTAAAATTTGGGATGGCTGAAGGACATAAAATAGATGGATAAAAATTCCTGTTAATGTAAAAACAGGTTCAAAGAAGTTGTAAAAGAACTGCCACTTAAATAAAAAAATCTCACCAGGAATGTTGCTGATCTCCCAGATGGAGAAGCATACTTGCTCCACCCAAATTTGCAATATCCCGAACCACCTTGAGGAAAAAAAAAGCGTCATTAGTTAGAAGAGTAGAGACAATTTCCAAGCGAGTAACAGCAAGAGGCTGAAACTGATTGTTTGAATCCATCACATAGCCTCTTATTCTTGTATTTAAACAAGATGAACACCTAATTAATGATCCATTAACAATTTCCTTGAGTTAAGTACTAATACTCCAATGTAAAAATAGCTACCAAACTACAATGGCATGTAAATGATTCACTCTCACTCTCACTCACCATCAATAATAACAGAACCGACAACCTGTGAGCGTTGTCCATAAATATGCATGCAAGACACCTCACTCATCTGACTAGGAACCATTCTGCAATCAAAATCACAAAATTCAAGTAAATAGCATCAGACGAACAAAACCCATCCCCCAAAAACAAATTTGTATCAAAGCTTGCACTACACCAGTCATTCAAATATCAAAAACACTAACTGAATTGGATATCCAGATCGAAGCATGGTTTCGCCGAAGAAAATGGAGTCCCAGGACTCATTCTGCTGCTGTAGAAAGTGAATCCAGAGACGATTATCAGAGACGACGAATCTCCACGCCTTGCTCACCACGCTCATCCTCGCTGCCTCCTTTGGACCAATCATCTTCACTATCTGCATCACTATATCCGACGGTAGGTAATCGAACAGTCCCAGAGACGAGGAAGACGATGACAGAGACTCTCCTTGACTCGACCGACTCAACGAGTCAACGCTCGAACACGTCCTCGTTGATACCAATTCCCATACTTTCCTCAACAGCATCGCCATCCGGCCGGCGATTTGTCTGTTTCCTTGTATTTTCCCGGACAAAAACCTCGCTTTTTGAAACAAACAGCGTTGAAAGGTCTGGAAAGTCGAGACCGCGACTTTTATACGAGGATTGGATTTCCGGTGGATCAGGTAGCTAGCCACTGAAAATGTGACACGTGTGAGGGCTCGGTGTCTTCAGTGGTCGGGTGCACCGCGTGGAAATGGTGCCTGGTGTACGGGAGATTTGCTTGGCAATGGATACGGAGGGAAAGCGAACGCGTGCTGATGTAGGAGAACTGGGTTGTACACGTGGCAGCGTTATTTAGTTTTGGAGGGCACGTGTTGCATGTGAATGACGTCAGAGGTGAGCTGACGTGTGGGAACTGGTGGTGTCGTGGAGATCATGCAGCTGTTTTGACAGTTGCTAACTGTGTTTCTGTTGCCTAACATGCGAATACACAAGCTGATGTGGATATATGATGTCGTATATAATTAATGCTTATATTTTCCATATTTTATATCTGATCATCCAAAATTTCTTATATACGGTGATTAATTTGATGACCTGTGTTTACTCTATTAGTGTCTCAAATTTATTTCGGTTTTAGTGTTCACTGACTAGTTGGGGTGTTGTATCTGTAGCCATCATCTATGATGGTTGTCTTTAATGAAGTCTCATATTTATTAAAAAAATAGATAAATAACATAATAAGAATGTATAAATAAATTACATAATAAGAAAGTATTTACTTCCAAAAAAATTAAAAAAAAAAAAAAAGAATGTATTTACTATTCAAGAGTCAAATCAAATGATCAAATTTTATGTTAGAGGAAACTTATTCTTTGGGTTGAGGGAGGGAATCAAATTCTCTTGTTATGAGGATTTTAATTCTTTAATTAAATAAAAAGTCTACATACTCTAATTTCTAATAGGTTTAGCAAACAATTGAATTATGAATTAAAAATTAAGTTCTTTTTTTCCTCTCCAGATTGTTGATTAGTAAACATGTCATAATTAATAGAAGAATGACAAATATTTGTTTGTTTATTTTATGCTTTTGTTTAGTTTGGGATTTATTATTTTGGAGTTGTTTTTTCCTTTTTTTAAAAAAATAATCTTATTTGGAAGTTGAAAGTTAAAATTTGTAGTATATTTTAATTTTATTTGTTTTAAGATTTTTGTTGGAAGTTAAATTTAATTGGATTTATAATGTTGAAACAAGTATATATATTAGAATAAAAAAATTTAATTGTATCGTATTTTATTATTGTCGATAAAATTTGAAACTAATTTAAATTTTGCTCATTGGTTTTATTTTGGGATATAATTTGATTATAGACTTATATTAAAAAACGTTAAACAAAATTCGTGGGTTAATAGGTGGGTGCAGTTTAGTCTAGACTCACAGGTGCAGGTTCAAGTTTGGTATATAATTAATGAGTGATGATAGTGAGTTCTAATACGTTACATCATAATTACATTTTTGTAGTACTTTAGGATTTAATTTAATTTTTATTTTTTGATGCATGATATTAATTTAATTTGGACTTTGCTACATTTTGAGAATTTATACCGATTATTGTAACTCTTGTATGTGATTAAGTTGAAAATAACACTATATGGTCATATATATATTCCCAGTATATGCCTTATAATTGTATTAAAGTTTTTTTTAATTATAATTTAGTGATAATTTCATTTAAAAAGAAAAATCTAAAAGTAGCCACAATAGAGTATTTTCAACATTGAACACCTTAAAGACTGATTTATCGAATCAAATGAAAGATCAATTATTAAATGATAGTTAATAACATATAATGAATGACATGTATTCAAAAACATTAACAACAAAACTATTGCGCCAATTATTTGAATATATGTAATTGTTTCGGGGACAATTATAAATGTATTAACGGTTATAGATAAATATTACTATTATTATGGTTGTTTATGTTCCAAATTTTTGGTATGTTTGAAACCAAGTTCCATCGAATAAAATTTATCTCCCCGTTCAGGTATCAATGTTGTACATTTTTTAGTTAAAATATGCAAAATCAATTAAGCAGATGGAACAGATTTTGTATCATCTATTTATTTATTTCATTTTCTTTTACTGGTTTCCATTTCTCTCTCAAATCACAATCAATCCAAGTGCAAATCATCAACATTATGTATTAAAATATTAGAGATATCAATGCTGTACAACATTTTAAGTCGAAATATGTAAAACTCATTTCAGCAGATTCAATAGACTTTGTATTTTCTATTTATTTACACAATGGTTTTGGGCCTTTTGGCCCTTTTTGTTGGGGTTTTGAGGTGGTTTTTGGGATTTTCGGGTATTATTTAGTTGTGGTTGAAATAGAAGGGACTATGAAATTTAAAAGCATGAATGATTTTAGAATATTTTTATATTTATCATGATAATATTAGGTAGCATGTGAGAATACAATGTACATTATAATTGAATTGTATTTATAAGTTTGATAAGATGGGTCTAAGGTGTCTCTTTCTTCCATCTAAATGGGAAATTGAGTGTAACTTAGCAAATAATTTGATCGGATGCTGGATGGACCCAAAAATTAGCTAAAAACATTAAATGTTAAGAGAAAAATCTTCTTGAGTAGTTGGAGAGTACTGTATTTGTTTCCCGTGCATTTGTTGTATAGGACTGAATTGAATTATTTTTTAAATATAAAAATAGATTTGATAGAATAGGATAAGATTGGATTGAAAGAAAAGAATTAATGGATTTGATAGAATTGGATTAGATTGAACTAAATTAGAATTTGGTATTGTAATAGTAAGATTTGTTATATATATAAGTATTAAATATATTTATAAAATTCAATTTAAAATCCATATAGATTCGTTTAGATCAACTGAAATGAAATATATGAAGTTAATAATTTTTTTAATACATCTAGATTTTATTGGATTTTATACAAATCTGAATTGAATATACTTAGATTTTAATGGATTCCAAATAAATATAGATACAATACATTTAGATTTCAATTGAATTTATTAAAATCTAAATTGAATACATACAAATTTTTTAAATCCTTTAAATTCCAATGAAATATTAAATTAAATATACTCAGCTTAAATCTAAATTTCATTGGATTTCTTATAAATTTAAATTGAATGCACTTGGATTTTATGGATTTTATACAAATATGATCGAATATATATATTTTATTTAAATTCATTTAAATTTAAATTGAATACACCTAAACTTTTAGAGCACCTTCAATGTTTTCATAGATTATATTTTGGAAAAAAAAAAAAAGTCATGTCATCAATGTCAATTAATTTATTTTCTATATGATATAAATATCATTTGATAGACAATCAAATTGAAAAATTGTTATCTAATTCTTTTATGCATTTCCCTATAATACTTAAATGTATTTCCATTTAATGTTTTCATATTTTTCATTTAATTTTTTTTTCTTTCAATTGGATTTGAAAATTATAAATAAATAATTATTGATTTGTTGACATGACTATTTAACACACCATTTGAAAACTAGATAGTCACGCGATAATGTTTTTTGTGTTTTTTTTTTTTGGCACTTTAGCTTGATATTGATGATTAATAATTATATTGAAAATATTTATTTTAACTTAATTCATTCATCTTATGTGATATGTAATTTTTTCACAATCCATAAGAGTATTAGAAATGTTTTAATTCATGAGAGCATTGGATATTATCAAAACATCTTCAATACTTTTATGGATTGTGTTTTGAAAAAAAAAAAAAATTACGTCATCAATGCCAAGAGATTTACTTCCTACATGATATATGTATTATTTGGTAGACAATCAAATATAAAAATTATTCTCCAATAATTCCATATATTTTTATTTAATGCCTCAATATATTTCAATTTAAAGCCTCCATTTTTTTAATTAAATTTCATGGATTGTATTACATCATTAATATCAAAAGATTTACTTCATATATGATATATATCATTTGATAGACAATCAAATATAAAAATTAATCTCCAATGATTCTATGTATTTTCATTTAATGTCTCAATGTATTTCCATTCAATGCTTCCATTTTTTTGGCTTTTAATTAAATTTAAAAATTAAAATTAAATAATTATTATTTTGCTTAACACCTCCTCTAAAAATAAATAGTCATGTTAATAATATATATATATATATTTTTGTTATCTCATCTTAACATTGATGAATGATAATTGCATTGAAAAATTTTATTTTAACTCAATATTTATTCATTATATGTGATATATAATTTTTTTATAATTCATGAAAATATTAAAGATGCTTTTAGAATATTTAAATTTCAATTAATTCTATATTAAATACGTTCGTCTAAATTTCAACTTCTATAAGTATTAGCCATTAGATTGCATTTTTTTTAAACACGTTAGATTGCATTTATACAACTCAATAGTCTCTAATATCTATATTCTAAACCATCTCGGTCATATCTTCGGTCAAACGATTTTGATAATAAGCTTATTATTGAATTATATTTGTAAAATTGGATAGTCTGTAGTGATGCATTTTTCTCATTGGATTATATTTATAGTTTTAACAATTCAATATATATATTTTTCTGGGAGTCAGTCAACGGCTTGGTTGATTAGCCATTGACCTTCGTAATTTCTTGTCCAACGTTTGAGTGTCAATGTAGGCAACTTTTCCCACACCATCATAAGTTATTTTCTCACTTTGTGTAGATCATTCTTCCCACTTATATATGAGTTATTTCCTATCATATATATGCTACATCTTGGATCACACTATAAAATTAAATCCTGTTTAATCATCGATGATCCTTAGATTTGTTCTAACCATAATTAATGTATATATTCTAAAAAAAAGTATAAATTGTAATTTAAAAAGGAAAAAATCTCAAAAAAATCTATTATACTTTTAAAAAATATCTATTTCATTGCATATATATATATTTTTTTGTTAAAAATTTGTCATGATATTTAAAAATGAATAGAAAATATTAAATTTATCTTCAATTATTTTATCATTAATTTGCACCAATTGGAGGTATTTTTATTATTTTATATATTTTTAGGGAGTATTATGAATACTTTATTAATACGAGGGGGATGTTAGATAAAAATGGAATGATGGATGATAAACCTAGAGTTATCCCTTTAAAAAGAAAAACAGAGAAAGGGCTATATAGAGAAGCCGTCTCTTTCACACGTAGCACGTTAGCGTCAAATCGGTGGATAAACACAAATCCCTCTTCCTTCCTCTCCCTTCTTCCTCTCTCTCTCTCTCTCTCTCTCTCTTTCTTTCTCTCGCGTTTTCTCTAATTTTTCTTGAGTTCTCGCGATCAATTCAACTCGCCGTCAAATCAATTTCTCATCTCTATTTGCATTGACATATCTTCATGAGACAATCTCTTAAACAATCCCTTTTCCGTTTTCCTGCTATAGCGATTCCCAGATCGGAGTGAACCCTAATTGGCAAGGTGAATTTTTGTTTCACTTCTATATTTTGCATATTTTTATTTGGGTTTTTCTTTTTTCTTTTTCTTTTTTTTTTTCAATTATCTAATCATGATTTTGTATAAAGTTTTTTTTCTTTTAATTTTATGATTATTGATTGTTTAGTGTTTCTGATTTATGTTTTTAATTTTATTCTAGACTTATAATGATTGTAGACCATGTTGTTTGATTGTGCATGTTGTGTGTTGGTGTTTGAAATTAAGGGAAACGATGGAAAGAATGGATTTTTTTGCGTTTCGAGTGTTATTGATATTTCGGCGTTGGCTTCTCTTGGTACCGTTGGTGTATGGGATCGGATTTTTAGTGTGAGAGTTGATTTTCGAGTTGTGTGAGATGGTTGGAACTGTTAATTGTTTTGAGAATCAATTCAAGTAGATTGTGTATTTATTCAATTGGTGTTACGCGGCGCCTCGCCGCTGCAGGCATACCTCAGACCCGAACCGCGTCGACTTGGTCGTCGGGTCTGAGGAATTTTAGAAAAAATAGAATCTCAGAGGCAGGCTCACTTTCTCTCTGTCTCTCTCTGAACCAACAGCCCCAAGCTTGCTCTCTCTTAAAACCAGCAGCCCTGCTTTCCAGATGAGTATCCAACGATGTTTGAAGCTTTCCGGTCGGTCGCCCGTGTCGGATATGGCAAAGGTTGAAGAGGGTGGAGGATGGCGGTGGCTGCTGCTAGAAGCTTCTGTTTTAGGGTTTCTCTTTCTACTCTTCATATATATATAAAAGAGAAAATTGCAAACGTGAAACAACCCCATAATTTTTGACAATACATCAAATAAAACATTTTGGTTTGAACAATAGGCAAAAAAGACCTTTACAATTAACTCTTATTTTTTTAATTATTTAATTTTTAATATAATTTTTGATTACCACACCGCCTCATGGACTTTCGAACCTTGGTGTTACTGATGTTTTTCTTTGCTTAATCTGCTTTGTGTTTTTGTTTAACCATAATGGTTGTATTTGGGATTGCCAAATGTTTTAGCATGTAGATTTTAGTTTGTGAGCACTTGTTTGGTTTGTGTTTTTCTGGGGTAGTTTGTGATGAATTTGTCTTTTTTGGTTGAAGTTTTGATTTTCCAACTCGAGGGGCACTATGTCGAATGATCTATACCCATTTGATTTGAACTAGCACAAGCCTTTTTTAGTACTTGACTAATATCTGTAAGCTTAGACATGACAGAAGGGTAATACCTTGAGATTCCAATACATATTGATGAGTTAAGATGTTGTCTGATGCAAGTCCATTTCGCATTTTCTCAAAAGCTTTTAAAGAGCTTAAATGATATGTAGGCTTTGTTTTGTTTTACATGTTGGATGAAAGTGTTGTCTCATTGTCCTTCGATGAATTTGCTTTGGTTGATGTTGTTGTAGGCACACATTTATCAGAAATTATGTCCAATCATCAAGCGGATGATGATGCTGAATACATGGCAGATGAATATGATATGGAAGATATAGATGATGAGATGGATGATGAATTACGTGGCAGAGATATGGCTGGTTCAGATTCCGATGTTGACGAATATGATTACGCGGTTTGTGATACTTAACTTTAAGCAGTATCTTTTATTATCATTTTAGCTGATTTGTAATAGCTTCTCTATGTCTCAAACCCTTTCAAGTGTCTTTTGTAAGCAATGTAGAAATCCTAATGTGGTTTTGATTTGACTGGTTCAGAATAAAACTGCTGATACTACTGCTGCTCAAGCAAGAAGAGGGAAAGATATCCAGGGTATACCATGGGAAAGACTTAACATCACAAGGGACAAATACCGGCAAACTAGACTAGAGCAGTACAAGAACTATGAAAATGTTCCTCATTCGGGAGAAAAATCAGGAAAAGTATAAGTTTTTACTTTATACTTTTTTCATCTTATTTTAAGTTCCATGGGCAGTGTTTGTCTTGTAATAGCTTGTTAATATTGAGTTTTCCCCTTCAAAATGAATGTTGACAGGATTGCAAAGCTACTAAGAAAGGGGGTGCATATTATGAGTTCAGAAGAAATTCAAGATCTGTGAAGTCAAGTATTCTTCATTTTCAGGTTAGCTGAATACCATTTTGACTGTCATGCCCATTACGCCCTTTTTTATTTGCTTAAATTGATGATATTTTATCAGCAATCCGTTTGCCTAATCAGTATAGTGAATTACAATGATTACTCTTACAGTAATACTTCCTGGTAGGGCTCTTTATTTGCTCAAATTAACAATAGGGCATAAGTTGCAGTCGTGACACAGTTGATACTTGCATTTGATGTATGAACTATTGTTGCATAATGGTGTTCTGTTGTGTCTTTGTCTGACTTCATTGTTTCCTGGTGTTGTAGCTTAGGAACTTGGTTTGGGCTACATCAAAGCATGATGTCTACCTTTTGTCACATTATTCAGTAGTTCATTGGTGTTCGCTAACTAGCAACAGGTCTCAAGTTCTAAATGTTTCAGGCCATGTGGCACCAACCGAAGTTAGTGGCTCTTCACCTTACTTTGATTTGAGAAAAATGCCTCACGTTTCTAAATCTTTCACTTTGTTATATTTTCTCATCTTGTTCTTGAAATTATTTTTTTATGTTTTTCTTCCTATGTAGAAACATCCTGGCAGTCTGTTGGAAGGATTTACGCAGACTCAAGTTAGTACCCTTGCTGTAAAAGATAAGTTGTTGGTCGCTGGAGGATTTCAGGGAGAACTAATTTGTAAGGTACAGAATGTAACTTATTTTAAGTTTTTTATTGAATGAAACAAGGAGATATTGGAAAATGGGTGAGCATTGGGATAGCAGTTCCATGCTCACTCATTTACATGGCACCGGTATTTTCTTGGATGTTACTTTTGTATTGGAGTGTAATGCACTCACACCTAAGAGTGCCTTTGAGTGACACTGTGTAGTATTTAGGGGGTTGATGTAACAACCTATGGGGTCTGATATCTGTGCATTGCATTTGCATAATAGTGTTCATGATGCTACCATCTCAGATTTACTGAGAATTGTATAATCAGTTTCTTGATTGACAGTGCACATCTAAGCCTTGATTGTTTCTTCTGTTTTATTGTATACAGCATCTAGATCGACCTGGGGTCAGCTTTTGTTCTCGGACAACTTATGATGATAATGCCATCACTAATGCTGTTGAGATCTATGCCTGTCCCAGGTCGTTCTTCTTTCTTGTGCTTTGGTAGAACTATTAACTTTTAAGCTGAGCCTAATTGAGTTTGTTCTCTTAATTCTCAGTGGTGCAGTCCATTTCACTACCTCAAATAATGATTGTGGAGTAAGAGACTTCGATATGGAAAAGTACCAGCTCACTAAGCATTTTCGTTTTGGTTGGCCAGTGAATGTAAGTAGCTTATGCGTTGAATGATCCTGCTATCATGTTGCTCATTTAAGCTTTGGTTCATTTTGTGCTAATTACAGTCTACGGTGAATGTAATGTTATTAGTCGACAGTATGATGATGTGCATGAGAATGGCTGCTTTGAAAGTCCTGTATAAATAGATGATGAATTAACTTTTTAAGTTGATTAGGCTTCAAATCTGAAAAATGAATATCAAAGCTTCATGAAATACAAATGGTTGATGAAGTTGTATAACTTAATGCTTAAGTAAGAGCTTTATGCTATGAACTGTAAATTTTATAGTGCAGATACCTGGTTTCAATTGCATGTTTTCCTGTTTTTTATGTGCAGCATACTTCACTGAGCCCTGATGGTAAACATCTAGTTATCGTGGGGGACAACCCAGATGGCTTATTGGTGGACTCCGTTTCTGGAAAGGTAATGTATCCTGGTTCTTTTTGAGTATTGATGACTTCTCTTTTCATAAAAAACAAAAGATATTAGTTTGTATTTGGGGGTTGATGAGCAAGATGACATGGCAATGAGCTGATCCATGTACATGTGGTGCTTGGAAAAGTAAAGCTTATATTGATTAGAATATGCCATCTTTGCAGACCATTGCGTCATTGTCCGGGCACTTGGATTTCTCATTTGCGTCAGCATGGCACCCGGATGGCGTCACAATTGCCACTGGAAACCAAGACAAAACCTGCCGAATTTGGGATGCAAGGAACTTATCTAAGTCAGTTGCTGTTCTAAAGGGCAACCTTGGAGCCATCCGGTCCATCCGCTACACATCAGATGGACGGTACATGGCAACAGCAGAGCCTGCTGACTTTGTCCACGTCTATGATGCTAAAAGTGGGTACGAAAAGGAACAAGAAATCGACTTCTTTGGCGAGATATCTGGCATATCATTCAGTCCAGACACAGAGTCACTTTTTATTGGAGTTTGGGATAGGACGTACGGTAGCCTCCTCGAGTATGGACGTTGCCATAACTACTCATACCTTGATTCCTTGACTTGATGAGTTTGGATGTGCAATTTGCAAATAAGAGTGTGTTGTTGGTGTGGGTTCAAGTTGAGGAAAAAAAGTCTAATGTTGTAGGAGAGGGGTCTAAGTGTAAATGTAATATGATGTGCAATCGAGGTTTACAATGGTTAAATCAGTTTTCGGTCCACCTTTTGTGGAAGCTCATCATCATAAGATTGTGTTGAAAAAAGGGAGGGGGGGTTATACAGAAGGTTTTGTCTCATGGCTTCCTGGTGAACAGAACAATGTTCCACGAACGATTCCTGCCTTTGTTTTAATGTCAGAATTCTTGGAAGCTGTCAATGCTCATGTTTGGTCTCTTTGGATCTCTTCGGATCTCTTCTCATATTCTCAGTATTTATTGCTCCTGTAGTGTTCATTAGGCCAGTACAGTACCCAATAAATCTAATAGCAGAAAGATTAAAATGGGTTTGTAATGATCGGAAACCATAAATTACTCTCTGTGCATGTCATCTTTTAAGAGAAAACTCATCAACTTTTCTCTAGCTGGCCTTGAAACACGTCAAGTCTTAAGTTTAGACTTTTGGACTTGGTTATTAACATTTCAAATCTCATATTATCGTCTAAAGTTCTAAACAATATAATCTTATGGTGCGTTTACTTCACTTGGAGGAATCGGAATAAGAATCAGAATGATCTGGAATCGAAATGGTTTGGAAACGGAATGATATATCGGAATCAGAATAAGTTGTTTACTTCATCTGCAGGAATCGGAATCGGAATCAACAGTATTCTCATTAAACTGTTTATTTTACCTTGGAATCGGAATAGATTAATTATAAATTACAAAAATATCCTTAATTAAAATTATGAATTAATTACAATAATATGAAGTTTTTTATTATAATATGCATTTTTTAATATCAAATAAAAAATTATATATTATACTAAAAAAATTGCATATTATTTTAATAGTCCACTAACTTAGTGTGCGATTTTTTATTATAATATGTAATTTTTTTTATATCAAATAAAAAACTGCATATTATAATTAAAAAAAAAACTACATATTATTTTAATAGTCTACTATGATAATTAAGAAATTGGTGATGAAAAATCAATAGTATGTAGTTTTTTTATTATAATATGCAGTTTTTTTTTAATATAAAATAAAATAGGTTTTTTTTTTTATTTTTTTAAAAAATGGTATAAAAGACTTTTTATTTTGATAAAGGGAATGAGAATGAGATTCCCAAGTGGGTTGGGGGGAATGAGATTCCTATTCCACAACCTCAAATTGATATGAGGTCCACATTTTCATTCCCATTACGAAATGAATTTTAAGCAAGTAAACACTATCAATAAATCCGATTTTTCATTCTCATTCCCCAATCCATGAAGTAAACGCACCATTAGTGTCTATCAAACAAAAATGGTATAAAGTTCTAGACAGTTTTATATCTATTAAAAACATCGATTCAATTGTGGTTGGCAACTGGCTCCGTTGGTTTAGGCGCTAGGAGCCAGCTGCCCTATGCCAAATTCCTTGGTATGGGTTTACATATGGGAGATCCTAAAAAATGTGGAAGTGTCTGCTACTTACTATTTCTTTTTCTAATGTGAGAGTAGTCCTTCCACCTATGTATAAGTCTATTTCTCTTGTATGGAAGTCGTTCTTCGGATCGTGCTTTCAGTGTTTAATTACACTTGGTTCCGATTATCTTCTGTATCAGTCTCAGTGATATAATGTAATAAAAAAAAAATTAATCCAATTATGGGGGTTGAGCCCCACAAGAATCGAACACGCAACTTTTGATCTGGAGTCAGACGCGCTGCCATTGCACCATGGATCCTAAGTGTTGGATTCACAAGTGAAAAGATATTTTATGAGTTGTGACTACAGATTGTGTTGCCAAAAATCTCTGATCCAGAAGAGAACCAATGGAAGAAAGCCAAGTCACCGTGCAAAATCTTGTCTACTCATTCACATCCTCACAATTGTGCCTCAGCCTCTCGTAACCATGACTAGTTACGCTACATGATCTATTTGTACACCGACCACTTCTCTTCCACATAATTTTATCAACAACACAACTCCTTCAATTCCCCATCAAACAACCATGGCAGCAGCCTCCTCCTCCTTGTTCACATCCACTTTCTCCCCCACGACCATCCAAAAACACCACCAACTCTTATCATGCAACATCTCTTTCCAAGGCCTAAGACCCCTCTCCACCAAGGCCAAAGCCACCAAGCTCACCACCACCACCAACAACAAGAGTAGTAGCTTTGGCGTAAAAGCTGAGCTCAGCGCCCCACTAGTGATCAGCCTTAGCACAGGGCTGTCACTCTTCTTGGGGAGGTTTGTGTTCTTCAACTTCCAAAGAGAGAACGTGGCCAAGCAAGTGCCTGAACAGAATGGAGTGACTCACTTTGAAGCTGGTGACACAAGAGCCAAGGAATATGTGAGCCTGCTCAAGTCCAATGACCCTGTTGGCTTCAACATTGTTGATGTCCTTGCTTGGGGCTCCATTGGCCATATTGTTGCCTATTACATCTTGGCCACCTCTAGCAATGGCTATGACCCCAAGTTCTTTAACTGATCATCATCTTTTTTAATTATTTTACTTTGCATCTCTCTCTCTCTCTCTCTCTCTCTTTGTGTCTCTTTGTGCCTTGTAACATCAGAGTGTAACTTTGTATAGTTTCATTAGATCTTTTCTTGTTTGATTAAGGTTTTGATGGGAATCATTTATGCAGTTTGTGCATTAATTTGTGGTGTCACAATGTGAATCATGTAATCTTCTGTGATCCATCTCTCATCACTCATCAAAATTCACTAAACAAGAAGGAATAATTTGTCTTTCAACTCTTTACAGACAAAATATTTGTATTATAATATGTTCATCATGAATTCAATGCTTTGAACTTGCAAGTCAATGGGAAATGTATATTAACAAATATTTCAGTTTAAAATAATGTAAGAGTTTATAACATCCTTTGTAGAGGAAGTTTTCGTTTATGTTCTTAACAATTCCAAGAAATTGAATGAAATCTTCCCTGAAATCTTAACGATTCAGAGGACCATTAAGTCTAGAGTCTAAAAACACTAGAAGGTTTTCAAGTTGTGGCCAAATTTCCTGTCTAGTGCATAAAATAATAAAATTCTCAAAACTATATGATAATTATTGCTGGGGGGGAATAACACTGACTTTGGCATATATATTTTTCATTGGAGAATTTACATAATGGCTTTGATTTCTACAGTATTAGTGATAAAAAAAAATTAATTTATATAAACTATTATTAGTGGATCAATTCATTAAATTTAAATTCAATATAATATAACCACCATTTTTCATATGAATAATGTTACACGGAGTAAAAGTTTATTCAAATTTTATGTTTGCAATTGTGATCATATATTAATTATAAGATAATATCCTGATAATATGTAATTACAAAACAACTTGACATGTTATTTAGGAAATAAATCTTTTTATATGCCCAGTAAATTTCGAAAACTTTTATAGTTGGATTTTTTTATTTACTTTTAGGTGAATCACATTATAGTGATACTTAATATGGAAAAAAAATAGGTGATATTTGTCAAGTTGTTTTGGGAAAAAAAAAAAAGACACTTCAGTTTTGTCAACGCATTGCCACATAAACTGGTAACTGTATGCAATTTTTGGAAAATTATAATTATATTACCATATAAAGAAAATAAAAATATTACATAAACTTTTAAAACCTTTACTCGGTCTTACCAAAATAGTTTTCTTTCTTTTACAACCCTACATGATGACATTTTTAGACTTGCATACCTAACATAATCTCGGCTCTTGAGGCGTTAGACAAATTTATTTTTAAATCAATTATTAACCCCAATAATCAATTTTTTAGAAAATTAATTTATGATTCAAAAAGTTAAATATGATTTGAATTTACCATCTTCTAACACATAGGGCGCCAAACTTATTACTAAATAACTATTTCAATTGCGATGAACTTATCACTTAATTATTTTACTTTTTATCATCAATTATTAACATTAGTAACCAGTGACTCTTGATGTATGTTATGTGGTTTTTTGATGTGTATTATATAGTAATTTAACTTTAAAAAATTAAATAAAAAAGGGGTTTAAGGAGTTAGAGTAGATAATAGAATAATATAAAAAGGTGGTCACCATCGATATCTTGCTTTAACTTTACCCTTCTTATGACCTAATTAATCTCCTCATCTCTTGTTCAAAGTTTCAACCTTTTTACTTCTCTCTCTCTCTCTCTCTCTAAATTCTTTGCTTCTTTCACCAAACTTTGTATTTGATTAAAATTATAACTTATATAATATAAAGTTTTTATATACCATCCATTGTTTTGGTTTTATTTATCACCCTCTAATTTCACCATAACCTTATATTAGGGAGAAATCTATTATCTATTGTCTATCAATCTATCATCTCTCTCTATCTTTACCCATCTCTTGACTAAAAATGTCTACCCATGTTGTTATAAATGGCCAAAAATCATCACTCACTACCACCAACTCCAACTCCTCCTCCAACCACTACCCTCCTGCAACCGCCAAGTACCAGGATGTTGTTCAAAGCTCTGATCTTTTCTTGGCTACTCTCAAGTCCTTCCTCAAGTCTGCTGGCATCAAGTTCAAGTATGTAACTTTTTGCTTTTTTCTCCTTAAAGGTGCTGCCTTCTGTGTTTTTGACTCGTCTTGTTGTGTTTTTTTCATCTGGGTTGTTTTGTTTTATGGTTCATTTGCTTCTTTCGTTTAATTTATTGTTGTTGTTATTGTTTTGAGATGTTTGGTTTTTTTGGGGTGTTCATGATTTGTGTCTGTTAACTGGATAGGTTCTCATTATGTTTATGGATTTGTTTATTTTCTGAGTAATTTATCAAATTTGAAAGTTGTTAGAGTGAGAAAAAAATAAGTATATTCTTGTTTGCTTCAGTTCTGTTTAAAAGTTCTAAGCTTTGTTGTGATTGAGAGAGAGAAGTGTGTTCTAATAGCCCATGTTGTTACATCTGAGACAAATGGCACAGTTTCATGGTGGTGCACTGTTATTTGATGTATAATAATGCCTCGTTAATCTTTTCCATAGATGCAGTGCATCAAGTGAGGATTTTGCTAAGGCAATGGTTCAATCCTTAATGCTCTGATGCCAAAACTAATAACACATTTATAGCTCAACGATGTTTTGTAACTAAATTTGTTTTCAGCTCAGGGAGACTGATGGAACTTGTTAGATAAATAGGTTTGTGATCTCATCGGTTCATTTAAATACGTAATGAACATCCATGTTATGTAATGAACAGCCATGTTCGGTGCACTGGTTTAGTATGATAAGCTGATTGCTGGTTTGATTATGTTTTCTCCATGATTTGACTCTTTAGATTCTTTGTATCATGAAGCGTATACCATTCAGCAAATATTTGTGATATGCTTACTTTTCTTATGTTTCCCTAAAAATTTCATATAATGTAATGTGGTGCAAACAGAAGCTAATTTGTACTTTTGAGTTCATCCGTTGTTCCTTGCTTTACTTCATTTTACTTCTTTTTTAAAATCCTTTTGGCTTTTGTTTTGGTAAGTTTTTTAATCTGTCCAAAGTCCAAAGTTGGGGCGATTTTTTCTTTTTTCTGCTTGTGTTCAACAATTATTATTAATCAATGGTCCAATGATGCATCTCACGCTTAGAGCTGTCTTACCTTATAAAAACCAGAAAAACTGATTAATCATCATTTTTTTTCATCCTATAGGATTCCTACTGTAGGAGGAAGGGAGCTAGATCTCCATCGCCTTTTTGTAGAGGTGACGTCTCGTGGTGGCCTTGAGAAGGTAAAAGTTATTATGCGATTCATGATTATATAGGTGGATGCAATTTGCAACAGAACACTCTTAAATCTTGTGACAATAACCTATTGTAAAAAAATTGGCCTAGGATGACAGGGACATTCATGTTCCATTTTCTAGTTTGATTCAAATTTTCAGTAAGGTTAGAAGCTCGACCAACGATTTTAGATGAGTGTGATTTGACTGATTTAGGACTAAGGTTGATATAATTAAAAAAAAAAAGAAAAGGACATTATTAGTTTTCCATTTTTGTCAAGTGAGATAACTTATCTTTTAATTTTTTAATTGCGTTAAAATGGTTGCAGGTAATTAGGGATCGTAAATGGAAGGAAGTGATTGTGGTTTTCAATTTCCCAACAACGATCACCAGTGCATCATTTGTATTAAGGAAGTATTATCTGTCGCTGCTTTACCATTTTGAGCAGGTTTATTACTTCGGCAAACAAGTCCCATCAAACTCAGTGCCTGGTACTTGGAAACATGAATTACTGATTTTTGTGGTTGGAGTTTTTTCATTTAGATCTCAAACACATTTTTTTTTATATATATATATTTTTTCTACAGATATTGTGAGTGGGAGCCCGGACAATGGATCAGCACCTCGAGAGGAGGGTACCCCAACAAACCAGATAGGAGGTCAGGGTATGTTTTACTAGACCATTTTTGAAGATTTTCTCTTCTGTATTGGGTTGCGATTTTTTAAACTGCTATTTATGTTTGTGTTTGCTTTGCTTGTGATTCAAACTATCATGTGTTGTTCGTTATAATCGTTAAAGAGGTAAAGATAATATGGTATTGGGGATCATATGCTTTGGTTAATTGGTTCTATGTTTGAGTCAAAGGTATAACCTGATGTATCTGCATGCTGGATTTTATGAGGTATCAGATGATTTCAAGCCGTGTGACGTTTTTATAATTTTAAAGGTCTAACATCATATATTCTAGATAGTTCACAATTCATCAAGGAAAATATGTGATAATTTATTTAATTTTTCTTCGAGTTTCTCTGCTGAGATGGCTTTGTTTAATTTTAGTTTAACTATGTTCTTTTCCATTTTTTATCTGCTTGGCAAGATCTATCATCCTTATGTGTGCATGCTAGATAAGCAAGTTACTCAGCATCCAGGCTTAAGTATTTCTTCATGCCTTTAAGAATGTTTTGGATGAAGTTTTTGATGTCTACCCTTAGGCAGTATAAATCTCTTTGATCATTATGGAGTACTAGTACTGCTTGATTATGTCTTCAACTTGACTTGCAAGGTTTAAGATTTTCGATTATATTTTCAAGTTGCAGTTAAGAAAGAAAAACAGTAGTTGAATTTTTGTTGTGTTTATTACATGCAGAGAGTTCAAATTTGCAGCTTGGCTGTTCAGTTACTGGAGTTATTGATGGAAAATTCGATAATGGATATCTGGTAACTGTGAACTTGGGTTCTGAACAGCTTAAAGGCGTTCTATATCACCTTCCTCAGACACTTGAAGTGGCTCCAAGTACTAATAATTCTGGTGCACCTGCTCACCGGCGCCGGAAGAGATCTCGTTTGGCCTTACGGGATCCCTCTAGGCCCAAATCAAACAGGAGTGGTTACAATTTCTTCTTTGCTGAGCACTATGCTCGACTAAAGCCTCAGTATCACGGGCAAGAGAAGGCCATCAGCAAGAAGATAGGGGTTCTTTGGAGCAATCTCACAGAGGCCGAAAAACAGGTAACACAAACTCCATGTTAAGTTGGATTCCTCACTGGCAATTTTTCATATGTTTATGTGACTCAATAATATTAGTTTTAACAATGCGTAGATGGATACTTAATGGTTTTATGCCAAAATCTCTTTGGTGGATGCTGCATGCTACTTGGGAAATTTTTATTGTTGTATCTATGATTGCATTCACATCAATATTTCTCTCTAGTATGCAACGGAATGATGATAATTACGTGTTTATATGTTCGTATAAGAGTTATAATAAAATAAAGTAGGCAGTGAAGTTGGATGAAGGGTTAGAGTATAAAATCTAAATTAGTCGGCACTTATCGTTTGTTCCTTGCTCTCTTTCAAGTCCGCTTCCACATGATTGTCGAACGGCTGACTCAATTGAACGGGGTTTATTATACTTCCCAAGTACATTAGAATAATGACAAGATTCTGAGCATCCTTCTTCACTCACAGCAGCTTATTTTGTCCAACAAAACTGCTTGGTTGCATTAAGCTTTTACTTTGAATCCATTTTTGGATGTTTTATGTAGACTGGGTACTCAATGCACACTAAACATGATCAAATGAAAACTATGATTGCAATCTGAATTTGCTTTGATGTCTAACATGCTAAACTATTTCAATTAGACTGATTTTACATTGTAACCAGAGTCTTCTCTTATATATTACCATATTACCGTTATGCAGGTTTATCAGGAGAAAGGTGTAAGGGACAAGGAGAGATACAAGTCCGAGATGTTGGAATATAGGTCCTCCAATGAGCCAGTGGCTCAGTAGGCGGCTAATGTTCGGTTGTTAGGAAGTCATCATCGCGTAGGACATAATATTTTCCGCTTCTCTGCTAGCTTTTGTAGTTGCTAGAAAGATGAGCTGAGAAGATGTCCCATTACAGAAACTGAGGGGAGGTGGTTTATGGGGGGCATCTCTGTAACATATGTGTTACATTATATGTACCATCGTTGAATTAGTAGACACAGTAGCTGCTTTTGCACTCTCTATAAAAAGACTATTTGCAAACCTTCCTTCAAGAAAAAAAAAAAAAGAATTTTAGTTTTCACTTGTCTCATAAGAGAGAACGTCCCATCTTACTTGCTTTGATGAAGTAAATATTGGTTTTGGCAAGTATTTTTATACGATAACATGAATATTATCGATGTGATTTGGTGGTAAAAGGCAGTCGGCCAGGTTGATAATATTCTCGGTTTAGTTTTGACTTTTGAGTCCTTCATCAGATGTGGTACATTTAGAAAAAGTGGATCCAATCTGGAAAGGAACTGAACCCGACATGAATTGGACACGCAACATCCATTTTGGAAAGGAATTGAACCCGACATGAATTGAATACACAACCTTCTGATCGGGAGTTAGGTGTGGTACCATTGCGCCATGCCTTGTATGAAGCAATAGTATACAAGACATGAAGTTAATGTGATTAAATACAGAAATTAATATGATGTCCATAGCTGCTCTATAATCATGCATAAATTAGTTTGACCCTTTTATATATATATATATATTAAAAAAAAGAAACCGTGTAATTATCAGATAATCCAATCCTTAAATCGTGTGTTTATCTGTTTGAAACTTAAAATCTGTATATATGGTAAATACAAACCCAGAATCAATCGGTCAATCAACCACTCCTTGATGTTTGTAATCACATTAATGCAGCCTTTTTAGTTGACCAAAAACATTGAGAGTCGTCCGGCAACATATTCATGTGTTTCTCACAAAATGGTCCAACTTTCTTTTTCTCTTGCTGGAGTTGGTCAAAAATAATATGATTTGGAGGCTTGGAATGGAGTGCCTTCTTTATTAGAATTGTTGGTCTAGTATGACCCAAGAATTGCCAAATTTTCTTTGTACACATTGACTCCACTGCTCACACTCTTCATGCAAACCATTTGATCCAACCACATCACACAATTTTTTGTATTTAAGTTCATTCATGTAAATATATGCTTAATTACCACTTACGATAAATTTTTATCAAATTAAATTGATTCATGCACATTCTGTTTAAATGGACAACCAACAAAGATCCTCGTGTATGTGTCCATTTTTGAGGGAAAAAAAAAAATACCAATTATAATTTTGATTTTAAATTCAAATTTGTTTATAAGATAATATAGATGATGTGTTATAGGTTCCAAATTGTGGTTTACAATCACAATATTTTGTGTCTAGGTCGTTATAAGGTGATTTATAAGTTTTAATAATAATGATTTTGTGTGATTGGACTTGACTAAAATGTGGAATATGAAAGCTCATGGAAAGCTGTTTAAATGAATAATTTAGTGATATTACCATTAATATTAATTAGAATTAAATTAATTATTGATGATAGCAATGACAGAAGATAACTACAAAATTAAAAATCAAATCTCAACACCTAACCCATGAGTTTCCTTTTATTAATATAAAAGAATATCTCCCCGCGTAGTGATTTATTTTCCATAATCAATTTAATTACCCTACAAATTTTACTCATTTTAGGTAATTAATAATCAAAAGAGATCATGGAGATATTGGAAAATCCCCCACAATGCCCATAGTAAGGAAAAATGAAAATCCCCACTTATATATTCTATAAAATAAAATAAAATCCATGCCGGATCCAATCAACTGCAAAACTAGCGGTCTATAAGAGAGGTTTTATGTAAAATTTGAAACAAGGTATTTAAGATATAACCTTTGGAAATAAAGTTAGAGAAAGGGGAAATTAAGTTGGAATAGGAATGTGACGGACGGTCAGTGAGTCAGTCAATTAGCCCACTACAACTAGGAATGAATGACTCCTCAACACCTCTTACAACCTTTTCGCATTCTTCTTCTTCCTCTTCTTCAATTCCTCTATTCTTCTTCATCTTCCCTTCACTTTCTTGGTTGATTGAACCTGATTTGGGGTGATTTTATTTCATTTTTTTTACCAAGTTGGTCTTCTTGATTTTAGGAGAAAATATAGGAAAATAAAAAAATGGGTCGGTTTGTTTGTTGATATATGGGTAAGCTAGTAGTTTCTTAGTGGACAAGGAGTGCTTGTGTATGTTCACTAAAAACCTAGGACTTGAGTTGAGATCCAAATATTTAGTATTTGCTTCGGTTATAGTTTTTATCAATCACAGTCACTACCTTTTTAACAAACACTGACACTCTAGTGACGCAAATCACTTTCAAGATTGGATTTTTTTTCTTTTTCGATGTTGAATGGCTCAACCTGAAGAAACCCAGCTAGGATCCTCAGCGGTTGAACGTGAAGGTATGGCTTTTCATGGCGGGATGATGAGGAGTTGCAGTGAGTGTGGTAAGCAGTTTAGCTCGGGGAAGGCGTTGGGAGGTCACAAGAGAGCTTGTCTTCAGAGCAAGAACAACTTGCCGAGACTCAAACCAACAATCAAGATGGAGGGTGTTGGTGTTGGTGGTGATGAAGAAGAAGGTGGTGGTGGTGGTGGTGATGATTGTAGGTGCTATGTGTGTGATCAAAGGTTCATTACTAAGAAGTCTTTGTATGGACACATGAGAAAGCATCCTGAGAGGCAATGGAGAGGGATCCATCCACCACCACAACACCTGCATCATGTTCATGTTAGTGGCTCTTCTACTATATCTAATGATCATATTAATATTAATGATGAGAATGAGAATGATGAGGAGGAGAGAGGTGTGGCTGTGGACTTAGTTGAATCACTCAAAGGGTGGCCTGTGAAGGATAAGAGAGGTAGGAAGTCATCGACCTCTTCTGATACTGCTCGTCCTTCTTCCAATTCGGTTTCCAAGGAGGAAGAAGAAGTTGATCCTGTCGACAAAGAAGCTGCTAGTAATCTTTTCTTCCTTGCTCAGACTCTACACAAGTATCATGATGACTCCAAGAAAAGGAAGATGGATGAGGTTGGTCATGGGGTGTTGAAGATCAAAGAGAGGAGGCCTGAAACTTATCAAGAAAGAGAGATGATCAAGCAACAGAAGAAGAGGAAATTGATTGAATTGGAGCCAACTACTTACAAGTTCCATTGTCCCATTTGTAACAAGGGTTTTGACAAGCACCAGGCACTTGGAGGTCACGTGGCGAGTCACAACAACAAGACCAAGAACCTTGTCAATACCATGAAAGAATCTTCCGCTTCTGTGGAAGAAGAGAGACAGGTAGCAGCAGCTGCAGCAGCATTTGATCAAGAAGCGTCTGGTGGTGGTGATGATGATCGATCATCCAGAGTTAATGGCGAATTGGGTGACCAACACCAATGCAACATATGCAACAAGAACTTCCCAACTGGTCAGGCTCTTGGTGGACACAAGAGGTGCCACTGGACTGGCCCAAACTATCCTGAGGCCATTTCAAGCTCAAGTCAGGTCACTACATCAACTGGTGAAGTCTCTCAGACACCCTCAAGAACACTGCTTGGAGGCCTTGACATCGACCTCAATGATACCCCACAGGAGTTTTATCAGTTTTATGGGTTCCCGGAGCCCACCCAAGAACGTGAAGCTGGTGGTGCTGCTGGAGCTGGCTCCAAGGATAATCCGATGAGGTAGTGGCCCACCTTGTAGGTTAGAGAATTTGATCACCAGTAGATAACACAGTTTGTGGTAGTGTTTCAGTTTTTAGGCTTTTTAGCATAGGTGGTGGCTGTAGTTTCATTTGAACTCTCTCTCAATTCTTGCGTACTGGTGATCCCAGACAGTTGCAAGGAACCCACTTGGTTCCTTTCCTGCTTTTCTTTAGTGGGGTCTCTGCAACTTTTGTCTTTTATGTGTTAATTTTTTCTTCATGTAAAGCTTGATGGTCCATTAGGCTTTAATGTGAAGAAAAAGCTCACAATTGGCTCCTACTTTTTTCTCTCCCTCTTTTTTTTTTTTTTTTTAATATTCTTAGCGTTTGTTGATATACAGAACCTCCATTTACATTACATTTTGTTCTTTTATTTTCTTATAATTCAACCGTTATTTTCTTTAATATAATTCTCTTCATGTTAGATAATATTTTTCTTAGTTGACTGTCCAATGTAGACTATATATGATGATGTAAACTGTTTGAGGAAAAGCATGAAAATTCCAAGAAAAGTTCCTTGTTTGGAGTCTGGGAGCAACTTGGCTCATCTTCCAACAGAAACCATTTCTAGGGTCATCTATTTGAAAGGGTCTTCTTTTATAAAGATGATGAGGAATATTTTATGTCTTGCAAGTCGCTCATATCCTTATATTATACAAGTTCAGATAGGAAGAAATTTAATGGTAGTTTCTTGTCAATGTCCATCAGTTTAGGTTGCATAATTCCAGCTGAATCCCCACTCCACTTGCATGCTGTTGTGACTTGGGACCAAGTCATTTATGAAATAAACAAAACATAAATGATATATACATATTACCTCCCTAAGGATTAATCTAAATTACATCCACACTTGAATAGTTTAGAGGACGGTCAAGTTACATATGACTGTATCACTCATCGCGATTAATCAAGTTTTAACTTTGAAGTACATGTTAATTTGAAACTGGAATATTTGACCAAATACATTTGATAGAGGAGATTTAAAATATTTTTTAGAACAGTAAGAGAGATTATTAATAGATTTCACAATACTTTAGATTTATCTGTATTTTAGTTAAAACGAAGAAAGTTTATAGTATGGTCAAATGAGTTTACAAATTCAATTACATTAGCAAGTATGGAGAGTGCGTGGTAATTTGAGTTGGGAATATTTGGTCAAATACATTTATTAGAGGAGGTTTATAATATTTATTAGAATAGCAAGAGAGATTATTGATAAATTTCTAAATGCTTTAGATTTATCTGTATTTTAGTCAAAACGAAGAAAGTGTGTGGTATAGTCAAATGGGTCTACATTATTAAGCAGAGAGAGTGGGGTTTAGTAATCTTTCTTTGGTCATGCTCAAAATTGTGCAGTCTCAAAAAGCCAAAAAAAGAAATGAAGATAAACTGTTGTTATGAGGGTGTAATCAGGGAAAAAAGGAAGAGCTAGCGAATAGCTCTCTCACCTGTTTTCTTGACAGATTCTCGTGAAGTGGTGATAGCAACTGCTTCTCCATTACACGAATCATTTTTGACTTTTAAACACATTAACACCACCCTCACGCCATACTCTTTACTCCGTTTTGTACTAGGGTATCTTGTTATGCACATGATGTTACTTTACTCTTTGTGGGATTGAATCTTTGTATTTAATTTCATTTCATTGAATGTTTATTATATACATACATACATATATACATAGTCAGTACATCTAAACTTTTTAAATATTAAGATCATTAATTTTAATCATTCATTATATTTTATCTTTTAAAAATATTATTCTTTCTTACTTAAGTCAAATGTAATAAATAAAAGAGATTAATGATTTTAATAATTTAAAAGTTAGGACGCATTAACTATAAAAGTTACGATATATATATATATATATATGTTCCAAGTGATTATTTGGACCATTTAGTTGATCATATTATTTAATCGTCGGATTATTATTTATGAAATCAAATTTCATTTAGTAAGCAAAAGATTTTTCGGTAAAAATTGACATGGATGGTCGATAATTGTTTGCTCCAGTAGGGATTCTCTAGTCAAGTGCCACGATGACAGTTAGAAGCTCATATTAGAAGAGGATCATTCATTGATGCCAGTGAAACTCAAGATATTACCGTTTTGCGGTTAGAAAGCATGGGCAGCTGCCTTTTATGTGCGGGATTGTCACTTGGGATGGCACTTTAGTTTCTTCTTCCGGGTATCGTGTTAAATAAGAATGTTAGTTTCGAAATGGATGGCATAGAAGCAACTTTCAAGATTAAAAATTAGAAGGTCCAAGTCTCAGACATAAAATTGGAAGGAAGAGGAAATTGAAGTCTGTTCTTTTCCAAAACAAGAATCAATAATCAGTTATTCATGTAAACATGTGCTTGTGAATCATTGATGCTTAAATCACAGACGCATCAATCCCAAATAAAGCTGCCATTATTGAGTTGCACATGCTTCCAACATTACTGACCTTCAAGCCAGTAAAACTAATTAAACAAGTGGTGGTGGCCTTGAGGAATCGTCCCACATACATGAAAATGAAACTACCAACTACCATAAGCATGTAATGTACATGTAGCAATACAATGCAGTTGTTTTATTAGTGGCCAATGAGGATGATGACAAAGTCAGTTACCAGTTAAGTAAAAGTAAGGGAAAGTTTGTCGGCCGTTGGTGGTGACTTTTTGGCCAAGTGATGCCAACTTGAAGACCCCATCTTTGCTTTTCCAATTGAAATAGATTGAAGAGGACTTTCCATTATAATATACACGCCATAACCTCATTGAGAATCCATTTTCACATTGAATGTGTTGGGAGAGAGGTCATGACGATTTAATCAGTAGGTGAATGCACTATGGAGGTCGAATACGTGTAAGATAAATGGATTTGGATCCCCTGCTGATAAGCGATGTAATAGCATAAAGTTCAGTAAGAAACAAAAAGGAAAGAACAATATTGAGATGCTCTACCCCAAATAAACACTAATATTGATGAATTATAGATGTGAACATTTTAATAACAAAACACCATTAAAACTGTACCTCATCCCCCTTGACCCTTCTCACAAAAAATAAAAATAAAAATAAAGGAAGAAAAGCCTCTACTTGACCACGATAAAATCTAATATTCAAATCTTCACCTAAAATGTTGCAAGTACAAAAATACAAAAAGTCCTTATATATCGAAATTTAGGTGGGTACAATCACCTTTGGTCGGGGTGAAAACTGCCAGACACACAGCCAAAATACTAATCCCAGCAATATCAACTGTATCATAAAATATGAAGTAACCTTACATACCCTCTTCGGTATCTTCAGAGCTACTTCAGTCTCAGAAATATCTTCCCAATATTTTTCCAACTCTTCTGCTTGTGTCTTTAGCACTGCAGCCTTGTTTTCAGCTTCTCCGAACTTGTTTAACATCTTTGTTTTCTCCTCAGCCAGAGTTTCTTGCTCTGCATAAAGTGTAGCTTGATCACCTGCAGCAGCTCTCAACTTCTGTATTGTCCTCATTAATGTCAAATACTCAATCTCAGCCTCAATCTTTTGACAGAAGAGACCCTCAAGCTCAGTCTCCATATCTCTACATTTTTCTGGCGGAAACTCAATAGTGCTCCCTGATTCTTCCTTCAGTGGCTTGCTATTGTTTAAAGCAGCTTCTAGTTCAGCAACCCTTGATTCCTTCACCTCAACTGAAGCCCTTGCCTCCTCCAGTTTGCTTTCCAAATATTTCACATTCTGTTTCAAGTTTAATACTTGCACTTCCAAGGAACTTGAAGCATTCTCTCTTGTCTTATCCGATTGGTCAGAAGACCTTGTTCCATTGACTGCCACATCTGTAAAAGTGGCATCTGCAGGTATATTGCTACTCTCAAATGAGTTTTCATGCAGTGATTTGCCATCCTTCCCAATCTCCCCGAATTTCAGAACTTCTGCAATTGACACATTTCCATTAGAGTTGATAAACAATCGTATATAGTTTTAGCAATTACAGTAGCACTTGCAGAAATTGGTACTTAGATTGTGCATAAAACAATCTACGACATGGACTGTTAACATAAAATTTACCAGTTATTTTCACAACATTGAACATAAATCACCCAACTAGAAATCAGAAGAAATCAACAAAATGAGTAGAAAATATCCAACATTGGTAAAAAAAAACAAAAAAACAAAAACAAAAAAATCCGACAGATGTATGTTTATATTTAACAACTGGGGCCAATGGCCTGAATTAAGAACACCGAGAGGAATAAAAGTTCCATGAAATCAAATACCAGATTTCCTAAACCCTGTTATCAGATCTGGATTACCAAAACCAAAATTCTGAAGCATAACACAACTGTAAAATAAACATAATTCATATACAACTAATATCTGTTTGAAATCATAGTACACCAAAATTCTTTCTTTACACAAAATACATTCATTCCAGACAACAATCTCTGATTATAGTCTATTCCTCACAGCTAAAGATAGAGTTACAAAAGCACAGCAAAACTAATATTTCCCAATTGAATAAATCATGTAAATCATCTTTTACAATGATGTGAAATTTATGTACTTAGTCATTAACCACATTACCCAAAAAAAGTTGAACAAAAACACAGTAACAGACGTCTAGTTCTTCCACATGACAAATAATACAGGATAATGAGAACTACAAATACAGTTTCAATTTGACAATTCGAGCTACGAACAACAATGATTTTTGTTTTTGTTTTTTTTAAAGATTACTTGAAGCAACAAGGAGAAAGTAAAATAAATTTTTAAGATTCCAATAAATCTTCAAGCTATATCTTCAAGGATGGCCACATAAACACTATATGACAAATTTTCATGATAAGGAGACATTCTCAGTTTGAAAAGCAGCGTAGCACTACCTTTTTCAAGGGCTTCCTGAACAGACTGGAGAGTAAGGATCGACTCAATCAAAGGATCCCGATCAGTTGGGGGGCGACAGTGATTTTCTTCCTTAGCATCCCAGGCTGAGTCTGCAGCTAGATCTTCTTGCGAATGATCTCCGACATTGTCTTTGCCATAACCAGTCTGAACTTCCTCATTGAATTGTTGTTCACATGCATGAGCATCATCGCTATTTTCTCCATCATAATTCATTGACCTATCGCTGGGCTTTCCGTTACTATTCACAGAAAAAGCACCCTGCATAAAGACAAAGTTGGAGCTTCTTGAGTCAGATTCAATGCTGGAATGAGAGTTTTCTTTCTCGATTTTGACCTTTTCTCCTCTTGGCTTCTTACTGCTTTCAGCCCGATTTTTTCCCTGTTGGACCCGTTGAGTGGGATTACCCCCACTTTTCACACTCAAATTCTTTGTCCTGCGAGCGTTCCCCGTCACAGCAGGCAATTCATGTCTCATCTTTGGAGCACTGGCTGCTGTAGAAGACTTGCTACTTCTATCCTCACTATTCTCAGAATCAGTACCAGCAGCAAAAGCAGACCCAACAGCTAACCTCGAATCCAAGCTAAAGCCACGCATTGCAAATCCACCCACATTATTTACGACATTCATGGATCCAACAGAACCTTCACTATTCTGCCTGATGTCAAGTGGTGACATATGCAACGGCTTACTCGGATTAACCCCACCAGGCAAACCTCTCTTCAAAGGTTTACCGCTGTCCACACTGGGAGCAGCATCCTTAACCACATCCCTCTTAATCCTCCTCCACTTTTTCAACCCATACCCTTTCGTGGATTTCACCTCGGCCAAAGGAGTAAACTTTTCAACACCCTTTTCGCCACGATCACCATGGGGGGCTGCATTGGCATCCCCAACCCGGCTACCACCCAACTCATTCGAACATGATCCATTATCCTTTACACTTCCTCTCTCCACTACTTGATTATCTTCCACAGAAAATTCAGTCTTCAAATCCATGACCAAGAATTCTAAAAAGGGTATATCTCAAAATTGTTCAAAGGATCCAGCTAGATCAAGATCAAGAACATTAACCATCATTCCAGCACTCCAAATTTAGTAAAATCTGAAAAACAAACATCAAACCAATCCATCGTTCCTTGAATATCATCTAATTACATGAAATCCAATTAAACATACAGAATTTGATCCCCATCAATGAAAAAAAAAAACAACAAAATCTAATACAGTTCCAAAATTGAATTGGTAACATACACACACACACACACACACATAAACAAGACAAGAAAAAGATATATGTGAAAAAGGACATACCTTTTGAATGGGGTAAAACTCTTATCAACCCATAATGAAGCTTTGAAATTGAAAAACGAAGATAAAATCAAAAAATCAAAAGGAAATGGAAACCCTTAACTGTGGTTGGATTCGGAGTTTTATAGCTGATTTTTTTTTAATCAAAAATGAGAAAAGTGAACGTGGTTGATACTGAGATGACCA
Organism: Litchi chinensis; assembly: GCA_019925255.1. Classification (NCBI taxonomy): domain Eukaryota; kingdom Viridiplantae; phylum Streptophyta; class Magnoliopsida; order Sapindales; family Sapindaceae; genus Litchi; species Litchi chinensis. Next base: position 30,998,756 of record CM034462.1, on the reverse strand, counting down.
CATGGAGGTGGGTCACCCCAACACGACACACAAGTGGCAATTGGTCATTGCTGGCATCCCCTTCACTTTTGCTTCATCATTTCTTACAAGCTCTCGCCTCTTCCAAATTACTCAACTGCCCTTTCTACTACTCTCTCTCTCCTTCCATTATTCGTCGCAACACAAACTAGGAATTTTCTCAATCACCACCCGTCAACTTAATGCACAGAGCACAACATTGTAAATTTGGAATGTTTTTATCTTCAAAACATGTTAAAATAAGCCTAGCATTTACCATTTGTTTAATAGACACCATTACTCATAACTTAATTGGTTAATATATATTTTACATTCATGATAAAAGATCTAGTTTTTTTATAAGTATTTATCAATATGTCTTTTCATATTATGAAATTAGATTTTTAAGTTGAATATATAGTTATAAATCTCAATATGATCTAATAAATCTATGATCATTAATTGATGTCAGATTATCTTATAATTATACGTATGAAAAAACAATATATTCAATGGAAGTTGAGGTAATATATGGTGATTTGTCCACCGTATTTACATCTATAAAATTATGTGTTCAAGTACTATGTGCCCCTTCTACAACTATTGAATTTATTATAATTCATAAAACATATAATAATAAATTGTTTTGTAGTTAAGTAAGGGCCATGTTCAACAATTCTTACAATTAGTACATGGCCGAACTGAGGGTGCAGCTATAAATGAATGGAACTAAAACTTTTGAATACATTTACCAATGAATGAAGAATCTCTCTATTGTGAAGTGAGGTCTCTTATATTGTTTGTTGTATATAGCTTTAATATATGTGTAAAAAGGTAAGGACATTGTTTTATAAGACAATAGGGCACCTCCTTAGAGAAAAAGTGATGAATCCATTATCATAAATTATTTATTATTATTAGAAAATAACATGGCAAATTGGCAATGTTAATTCTAAAAGGGGGAAGGAATTTGAGTGTATTCAACTTCAAGAACATTTCCCCTAACTTTCTATATGCTGCATGAAAAATTAAAATTTTAATAAAATGAATATATCACATCATTTATGTATCTCATTTATTTAAAAGATTACATTATTTATTCATTAATATTTTAATTTATGTGATTATAATGTAAAGATACATGATAAGACTTTAGATAATAAATATATAGATAGCGAAACGTGCTCGTTATATCAGAGGTTTTATCATTTTCCTTAATTGTCAATAGAGAATGATTTTTAAGAGTGGATTATATTATACAATATCATTCTACAATTTCTTCCACTAACAAACATCTAATCAAACTTGTAAAACACAATAGGAAAGGTTATTTAATTTCCCAGGAATTAAAACCTCTTCTAATAATGACCATACATATCCCCATTGAGACAAAGAATCCTTACTCATCTTCTCACTTCAATGTTAAGTTTACTATAATATATATTCTTGTCAATTCTCTAAATGCCTATTATTAATGCATCTTTAATTTTTGTATTAGATTTAATAATGATGAATTGACTAGGCTACCTGTCATCTTATTATTAATTTGCGGGTGCAATGCTGTGTTGCTATCTTTTTAATGGTGTATTTCCCACTTGTGAACATGATTGAAAAATCAAGAGCACATGCCAAAAGAGATTAAAACCGATACCCTTCTTCTGGTTTCATACATAGTTTTCTGTGGAGTAATTATGTGGCAATTAAGATAAGTAATTATCTCATTGTCGTATTATCTACCTCCCCACAATTTTATATGGTTTCAACGGATAGACTTGGCTCTATTATATATTTTTTGGCCATCTTATCTAGAGAGCTCTTAAGAGGAGGCTTTTAGTATTTGACAATCAATTTTTATACTAAAGCAAGAGATCCCATAATGACTTGTATGTAATGTAATGAACTTGACTTATATAATGGCCACAAAGATGATAATAATATCAGGTTTTGTGTATGCTTAGCTAAGATTACACTTGGCTGCAAATATTGTATGGAGAGCTGACACATAAGCGGTTTGATTGAGGACTAATGTGAGGACCAAACCAATTAATTTTAGCTACAAAGTCTAAAATTGCAGGCCAGTGGATGTTATTGTATCCGATGATAAAAAGGGGACCATTAATCAATCCAAAAAAATTGCATAAAACGGAAGAAAACTAGAAATTAAAAAAGAAAGATACCAAACTTTAGAGGAATAGGGGACCAAGGACCCTGTCTCAGGGAGTCCAAGTTGTCACATTTTGTGCGTCTGAGTCAGCGCAGCCTTCCAGCTTGGGCCAATCACTGCACATATAATTTATATTACAAGAAAGCTTTTTTGTAGCCACATCCACACATGGTATACTTGATTTGAAATAACCACTTTGGCTGGCTAAACAACTAGCTTAAATTATACAATAAATATATTAGTCCAAACGCTTTGCATATATTTATGTATAAAAACGATAGCACTTTGTAATAAAAACCCCTATCAAGTTTTCAGGAGAGGAAGATGATGTTGTTGTTGATAAGAACAACAACCATCCTTGTGTGTACCACACTATAATTTTTCTCTGATATATAAATTTCCAATATGTGCATGGGTGATAGAGCATCGGAGTTGGTGCCATACCATTTGAAAATAATTGAAATATATATTAATTATGGAGATGAATAATAGTGGTGCTGGTACAGTATTGAGGTTGGACTGGTCTTTGGTCCAATTTCCAGTGCAAAAATAGTTTGAAATATTGTCAGAACGAGTACACATACAGAGGGAAACCAGCCATTGCATGTATAACAATAATAATATTAATAATTATAATAAAAGCAGTGACTGCTTTTTATTTGTATTGCAAAAATTTGAAAGGCTTACAAGTTACAACAACAAACAACAAGGTGTGATGAGTAAGGGGTAACTCTCCCAATGCCCCCTCCACCTTTTTTGTCTATCTGATCAGTCTCACTGGTTTCTGTGACAAGTGAGAACAACCCCATGTTAAGATTTACAATAGAGAGAGTAATGTGTACATCACATAAAACAAAAAGTACTAACTCTAACCCCAACACAAATTATTAAACAAGTCATTATTATTATAATGCTTACACCATTGCGTCATTAACCCTCCTCAGCTTCTTTTTAAGCACTTACACATTATTTTATGTTCAAACCACCTTGCAGGTCCAACCCATACATTAGATTCCCTCCCCCCCTTCTGTACATACATACAGACTTACAGCTTGTGTTTGAAAGATAGATAGAGTTCAGGATTTGCAGCAGAGGAGGGCCTCGCTTTCCTGTTTGCTTCAGGTAAATTTTCTATAGGATTATTATTGATCACTTGAAGTAGTCCATGAAGAGTTATTGTTTTCCATTCTGACTTACTATTTTTTTTTCTTTTTATTACTAATAATAGTTGTTTTTAAAACATGTTCTCTATTTAGTCTATCTATAATAAAATCATATGTATCATTTGATTGTTCAGAGAAAAGATTGAATGCTCTACCACTAAGTGATAATATAATCACAAGAAGTCTGAAAATGAATGTTCTTGTCTTCTTGTGTTAATGCTCTTGAGTCAAATCCACTCTGAGAAGCAGAAGAAACAGGTATATTTATCTATCTCTGACTATATAGAGGCCCCCACCATGGCAAGTGATAATACATCACATGCAGATTTTTCCTGTATCAGTTATGCGACTGTTGCATTCATCTTCTGCCTGAGTCTCTCTCACTTAATTGTTTGTGTCAGCAGAAATTGAATCACAGTGAAAGAGAGAGAGAGATGTCTCAGCAGGCTCTTTGTTTCCTCTAAAGACTAAAATGGTTCTTGTGAAGACCTTCCTTCATCAACTTGTAGTCTGCGGTGATATATTCCAAGTACAACCAACCACTTACAAGCTGTGTTCAAGAGAAGAAGAGCAGCATTATCAGCTTCAACTTTGTTAGAAGAAGCTGAGATCTGCATACTTGAAAACAAATGATTAATGGCCATGGCAGATGAAGAAGCATCATCACCAACTGGCCTCACCATCAAGACTAGTTGTTCTACTCCTAGCCTGAAACCAGGTAACAACAAAGACACTTGTTGTTCGTCAACTCCTGCTTTGAGTTCAGATTTGCCTTCACCAAATATAAAAAGTTCAATAGAATCATCTCCATACAACTCTCCTCTGGTGTCACCACCATCATCAGCATTTGTGTCAGCTTTGCAATCACCATATATTTCACCAAGAGCCACAACTCCCCAACCCCAGGAGAAGCCAAAGCCAACTCCAACTCCAGCTCCAGTTACACTTGCACTTACACATCCAATATCACCACCTGTCTCCTCCTACCGTGGTTCACAATCTGATGACATTCCAAGCAGTTCCTACACACCCCCATCAGACCAATATGAGTACTCTGACGATCCAGCTGATCCAAAGCTCAAATTTGTAACTTGTGTTCAAGTTCCAGATCCTGCTCCCCCACGTGTGTCCTTTTCTTTTCCTGTGCCTAGAATTTCTTTTGCAAAAGGTCCTGTGTCTCCTGCTTCTAATGCCAAACTCAGGAGCTGTGATGTTTTCATTGGTTTTTATGGCCAAAATCCAAACTTGGTGAGGTTTTGTAAGTGGCTCAAGTCAGAGCTTGAGCTTCAGGGGATTGCTTGTTTTGTTGCTGATAGAGCTAAGTACTCTGATAGTCAAAGCCATGAGATTGCTGATAGAGTTATATGTTCAGTGACTTATGGTGTTGTTGTGGTCACCAACTCTAGTCTTCTCAATAATTCGAGCTTGGAGGAGATTAGATTTTTTGCTCAAAAGAAGAACTTGGTTCCACTTTTCTTTGACACTGGACCTAATGAGATCATGGGGCTACTCAACTGCAATTCAATTGATAAGGAGTGCAAAGAAGCAATAGATGGGGTAATGAAGTGTCATGAGTTCAAGTTGGAGGCCAATGACTGTAATTGGAGAAGCTGTGTGGGGAAAGCTGCTGGGATATTGAGAGCGAAGCTTGGGAGGAAGAGTGTGGCTGAGAATGAGTTGGAAGGATTTGAGGAGCTACCATTTCCAAGAAACAGGTGTTTTGTGGGAAGAGAGAAGGAGATAATGGAGATTGAAGCTGCCTTGTTTGGAAGTGTGGATGGTTTTGAGCAAGATTATGGTGTGCCAATCATCAAAGGAGAAGCAAGTGGGCAGTCTGAGGGGCTTGCTGATGAAGAAAGTGACACAGTTAGTGGTAGAGAAGGAGGGAGGTTTATCAATTTGGAGTTGGGGAAGTGCAAAGAACCAACACTGGAGGCTGGGGTGGAGCCTGTTCTGGGAAGAAATTCATTGAAGAAGTCCAAGTACAAGAAGTCTAGGAGTGGCAACTACAAGAGCTTGGGAAGCAATGTGATATGCATAAATGGGGTTCCTGGCATTGGCAAGACCGAGCTAGCACTTGAATTTGCTTACAGGTATTCTCAAAGATACAAGATGGTGTTGTGGGTTGGTGGGGAAGCTAGATACTTTAGGCAAAACATATTGAACCTGTCACTCAACTTGGGGTTAGATGTGAGTGCTGATGCAGAGAAGGAAAGGGGTAGGATTCGAAGCTTCGAAGAGCAGGAATTCGAGGCATTTAAGAGGGTTAAGAGGGAGCTTTTCCGTGACATGCCTTATTTATTGATCATTGACAATCTTGAGACTGAGAAAGAATGGTGGGAAGGGAAGGATCTGCATGACTTGATACCAAGGAACACTGCAGGCTCTCATGTGATCATCACTACTAGGCTATCAAAGGTGATGAATTTAGATATAATGCAGCTTCCTCCATTGTCCTTGCATGATTCAATGGTTTTAATGAAAGGAAGGAGGAAGAAAGATTATCCATCTGAGGAGTTGGAGATCTTACAAAGATTTGATGAGAAATTGGGAAGGTTGAGCTTTGGTTTGTGGGTTATTGGATCATTACTTTCCGAACTTGGAATCTCTCCATCACAACTATATGAAGCCGTGAATCAGGTTCCACTTGAAGAATGTTCGACTTCTCCTTACATGAGCATCAATGAAGAGCAATATTGCAAAAACAATTCTTTCCTAATGAAGATTTTGTGCTTTTGCTTTGCCATCTTGCAACAAATAAATGGGAGAAGGAACTTTCTTGCCTCAAGAATGCTTCTTGTGGGTGCTTGGTTTGCTCCTGCACCAATTTCTGTGAATTTGCTCGGTGCAGCTGCTAAGAACCTGCCTCGTGCTGGAAACCAGTTGAGAAGATGGAAAAAATGCTTGAAACTCACATTCGGTTGCTGTCTTGGTTGTAGTTTGGCACCCCAAAGTGAAGAAGAATCAGCCCTTCTTCTTGTGAAGTTAGGACTGGCACGAAGAGCCAACAAACAACCACCCGGTTGTTGGATTCAGTTCCATCCTATAACTCAAGTATTCGCCAAGATAAAAGAAGGCTTGTTGGCTCCTAAGGCTACAATTCAAGGAATAAGGAAAATTGGTAATCCATCAATGAATTCTGATCATCTTTGGGCATCTGCATTCCTTGTTTTTGGATTTAAATCTGAGCCCCCACTAGTCCAACTAAAGGCCATTGACATTGTTCTATACATCAAAAAGATAGCTCTTCCTTTAGCTATCAGAGCCTTCACAACATTCTCAAGGTGCAGTTCAGCTTTGGAGCTTCTAAAAGTGTGCACAAATGTGCTAGAGGAAGTAGAGAAGTCATTTGTGTCACAAATACAAGATTGGTGCCATGGTTCTCTTTGTTGGAAGAAAAAGGTACATGGCAGCAACCAAAGAGTGGATGAATATGTATGGCAAGATGTGACATTGTTGAAGGCTACACTTCTTGAAACCAGAGCAAAACTGCTATTGAGAGGCGGGCATTTTGACAGCGGTGAAGAGCTATGCAGAACCTGCATTAGTATTCGGACGGTTATGCTTGGACATAACCATGCACAGACCTTGGCAGCTCAAGAAACACTGGCAAAGCTAGTGAGGATGAGGAGTAAGATATGATGTTCACAGATGGGGAAGCTCAGTTTTGTTAATGATGTAATCAGTTTTTAGCTAGAAATACAATCATCAAGTTGCTTCCAACATTTTAACTTCTTTACCACATTTATGCAAATGAAACTTGGTGAAATTAATCAGCTCATATTTTTGAGTTTGCATTTGTGAGTTCATGTTACATTCACCAATTCAAAGTAACCAATATAATCAAGTACAATATAGTATAATACAATGCTACATCCTATTTTAATGGACTGGCCTAGAAGCTTACAAGATATGCTCGTGGTACATTCATTGATGGAGAGGCAAGCCGTTATTACCATAGCCATTAGGCCCATTACAATGCACATTACATTCTGGAATTAGCTATACAGTTGAGATCCAATGTGAATGCGATACAATAAAAATTTGACATTAAATTGAACTTACTTTAAAGGTCAATAGAAGCTGATGTACAAACTACAAGTCAAACCAGAACCAAAAATAACACAGTTTGATACTATCCATCTAAAAGTAGGACGAACATAGCAAAAATGCTAGCCATCTGATCTGTGTTCCTGAAGACCCCCACTTTAACTAAAACAACCAAACCAGAGCCCAAAACCAAACCCGACAACACAATTTGATAGGTGGTGGTAACAGGGGCGGTGGCCACGATGGATGGTGCTTGTGTTATTATGCTATTGTCTGACCAACTTCTGTTTGTTCAAAAGGCTTGGTTGTACTTGGTAGGTTGGATTTTAAGGTGTGGTCAAATGTGGACTACTGGCTTATGAAATGTGGGCTACTGGCTTATGTCATCCATTGTACAATGATCTCAAATAAGACTGATGTTAATTTATCAAGTGTGTAAACATATGTACACACCATTCATTTAAAAAGACTAATTCTTCGTCCTAACTCTTAATGATCTCAAATGACTAGAATTTCTTTAGGTTATGTTGGAATAGTTTGGTCAACAAAGAGAAAGGATAAACTTTCTTTTCAACCCAAAACTTCAACTTCAAACTCATTTTGGAGTACTTCAACTATAATGTTTATACACTTATAATCATCAACAAAATTTGGAGGACTACATGACAAGTTTTAGACTAGCTAGATTCCTGAAAGATCCTAAGATGAAGAGGAGGAAGACGAATAATCATTGAAATATATATATATATATATATATAAGTGTTGGATGTCTCCCCATGGAAATCATTAGTTGTTGAGGTCAGAAAGGCACATGGTCCTAGAGTTCAAAAAAAATAAAAACTAAAAAATAAAGAATGAACATGGTCCAACCAAATGGGAACCCTGAGACCTTTGCGGACTCCACTTAATGCTCACAACTAACTATAACCAGCTGCCTTATATTTCAACCAGTTGGTACTTTTAGTGTCCAAATTCTAACATTACAAGTTCTGAGTATATAATAAAGAATGAATGTATATGTGTATGTGTATGTATATATGTAATGTAAATTTTTTCTTTTTTTTTTAAAACAGTATATATGTAATGAAACTTGTATATGAACATTAGTGGCTTGAATTTGTCCACGGAATTGTTTAATAATGAGTTCATTAGAAATATCAAGATGACAAAGACAAGCTAGCTGTGTACAGAGAAGACACAAGTTGATGGCAATGATAAATTCTGTTGATGGCTTTAGTGTGGTCTGGTTACTATTGAAAAAAAAAATAATATGGGGGGTTAATGGTTAGCAAATAGGAAGGATTGGTCAATGGTGTGATAATGAACGAGTTTGAAATCTCTAGATTCTAGTGATGATAAGGACAAATGGAGGGGGTTTCTTATAACAATAATAAATTTAGTCTTAAAAGTAAATAATAAAGTAGGGGAAGTGGATGATGATGATGATGAGGAAGTAGAAGCAGAAGAAGGGAAAGACAAGGAATGGCCCACAAATTGCACAAAAATAGAGCAATCTTGTATGTTAAAGAGTAAATAAGGAGTCCAGCTTTCACCATGCAAAACGCACATCCCACGTTACATCCTTTCCAACTCTTCAAAGTACCACTCCCCACTTGCTTCACATTAAAAACAATTCACCCCACCGATTAAATATATATATATATATATACGGTCTTCAATAACACACGAAAAGTAGTACTATTAGACACATCACACATGACATGAGGCTATTGCTTTGAAAGCAGATTGCTGTATAATGTTAGTGTGTGTAACTGTTACGTGCCACTACAAGTCTTATATTGTATATACTAGTTGACACCCTTGTCATAAAATCATATCCACTTGATGTAAAAATGTGAACAAACGGCCTTTTATTTTTTTGGTTTTGTAGTCTTCTGCTTTGATTGCTTTGACTCTTCTCTCTCTTGTATTGAAAACTCATGTACTATTTGTTTCTTTTATGATATGATATCAGTGGTGTAAGTACCTGCCCTTTTTTCATTCTATAACGGCTATATTTCATGGTCTGCCAGACTTCCATGTTCTCTCTGAATACAACATTTGAGTATGTGCCTTATTTCGCAATCTTGGTAACAAAAGCAACGAGAACCTATATGTATATATAAAGGAAAAGCTAGCTTGCACTATCTATTGATGACAACAAAAACTACAGCAACTTTTTTTGTGTTCTTTTACCTTGTTTGGGGTCCTACACATATGGTACGTATTTTACCCCACATGAAATTCTATGTGTTTTGTTTCTCTTTGCAGCTCTCTCTTTTATTAGCTATGTTAATGCAAATAGTCATTAATTAAAGGACAAACAATGAAGATATATATGTGAATTGCGATCTTCTTGTTCTTTATCTAGCATATATTTAAGGCTCTTGGTGTCATTTTATGTGGGTTTGCATTGAAAAAAATTAATCATCAATATAATTTTATAGACTTGGTTTTATTGAATGATTTTAGGTATAACGGAATGTATCATGTATCGTTCGTTACGATGGTAATGTATGACAAAGGAGATATGCATGCATACTGCTGTGCAATCAGTACATGCAGACTTATATCTTATGTCTAATATACATATACATGTACAACGACGCAGAAGAACAAATATGAACATACCTGTCATTTCTATCAATCACTGATGATCACTGTCTATTTGTAAAAAAGGCATTCTGCGAGAGCATGCAATCTTTTCCATGCATGCAATGCAAGGACTCGTAGCCTGCTGGGTTCTAAAAACCAAATACATTGGCATCAACTCATCTAACTGCTAGCCCTACTAATTCATCCATGCACATATATCTGATTACCATTAAACTGCAACAATGAGATCTATTAAATTCTACCAATTTCTGGTCATTTTGAGCTTATTATATGTAAATTACTCATCCAAGCTTATGTAGAAATGGTGATATATGGTCAATCCGTCAGTGTAACTGCCAACAGAGAACGATGCTAGAAACAGTATCATCGATCTTTTGGGATCGATAAAAACATTACTACTTATTTAACTCAAACATAGTTGAAGTAAATGAAAATGGCAATTCTGATGAATATTTATATATATAGAGAGAGAGAGAATGGTGAAAACAAAATGAAAATTTCTTTATAGGAACACTTAACTCCAGTGGCTTTGAGCCAAGGTTCCTCTTCCACTATTATTCAAGGATTCCTTATACATTTTCTAGTCTCTGGAAGAGCTTTTAACTTTCGCCTAAATAAGCAGAAAATTCTCAAGAAAACAGCATAAAGTTGTTCCAACATTTAGTACATCAAATATAAGTACAAACTCTATTCCGAGTGATCTTGACACTGAACTCCTGCAAGCTGTCTTTCATCACACCTCTATTATTTTTTGCTGTGAAATCATTTTTCAATCCTTAAAAGTTTCTGGCCATCAGTAGTCAAGGAGAAGCTCAACACTGAGTACAAGATCAACTAATGAAAAACCTGATAATGCATGGAACATCTGAAAGCAGCCATCCCAATTCCCAAGCAACGCTTCTGACTATGATAAGCTTGGAGAATAATACAGCGTAGATCTCAAAGGACCTGATGAGTTTGATGCAGCCATGTAAGGACTCCGCTGGAGCACACCTGAGCCTTCTGGAGTACAACTCCACCTAACAGGACTTGCATTGGGTAGTCTGGATGGGATCGCATAGGAGTTACTATTATGCACCACAGTAGCAGGCGATTCACCCAAGACAGAAGGATCCTGTGACTGATAACAAGAGAAACGATTCACATGCCTTGAGTTATAACTGGAAACTGTTGAAATTGAAATGCCAGAAGAAATCATCGGGTTTCCCCTCAAGCCTTCAGAGTATTTTGCGACATCAGCTGTTACATTGGCTTCACTCTCAGGAACATCGTCGATGACAATGATTTCTTTGAAGGATGAATTACAATCTGCATTCTTTTGTGGGTGGTCAAAAGTTGTATCTTTCTCCATTATATTGTATGATGAGGACACCTCACTCGATCTGATCTTGGGTCCATTATGTCTACTTGATAAACTGTAAGCAGCTTCATACATGTGGGGCTCCATTGATACGCTAAAACCACCATTGATGAGCTGATTTGGAAACAGGCCTTCTGAAACTTGTGCAGGCGTCTGTGGAGTCCTTGGATTGGAATAGTTTTTAAAACCACTTGACAACCTGACATCAAAAGATTGCCCCACTGCATCATATGGATTATGACCGTAAATTATGGGACGTTGAGAAGCCATATGAGGGAAGGAACGACAGTCATGATTTTGTACATTGCTAGGAGAAACTCCAGAAGATGTTGGAAAGTGCGAGGGCGCATGGGGGTGGTGGGACTGTCCAAGAGGCATGGGTGAATCTTCCTCCTTGTTGACCACCATTAAATTTTTACCCATAAGCCTGAGTACAGGATTAGAAGTAGATGGACTGGCAGAATCAGGATCACCACGACCTAAAAACTTCACTCCAGCTTCCAGTGATCCCCTTGAAGGAACTGAGCCAGCTTGAGACTTCGTCACAGGGAGAACAACCTTTTCAGATCCTATATTCGGGCAATTGTTTAGAGAGAATATTTCAGGCCTCACCTCCAAACTGTTGAGTCTGACACTAGGATTACAACCAATTTGCTTTCCCATGGCAGGTGCTGACACAGAAGCCATTGCCCTTCGCTTTAACAGTTGTGACTCTTGATAATTTGGAGCAATATCCTGTAAAACTCTCTCCTTCCTTTGGCAACAGCACGGCTGACCATCATTCTTGAAACTGAGAGGTCTCTTTTCAATAGATATCTTACTGATTTTAAATTTCTCTTCATCAAAATAAGTCTTTTCAGCTCCTGTACCCGTCTGTGGAACCACAGCTGCGCTTTCTACAAAGGGATCAATGCTTGCAGTACAGAAGCTCGACCTCATCTTGTCTTGGACTGCATGATTTTCAACAGATTCTGAACACTTCAAATCAGATCTAGTTTGGGTGGAGTTAGATATTGTTGACGTTGCAGATATAGGCGAGTCTGATGAGTCTCCATCGACCAAATCAAGTTGATCCTGAGAAGATTGAACCCGGCTTGTGGTTAATGACGAGTTTCCTTGAAAATCATCGGATCCCATGTCCCTTGGACTAGGTAGAAATGACCCTGGTGGTCCCGGGATCGGTATTGGATCAACTTCAGGAAAAGAATTGCCTTGCCCAACATCAGGATCCAATCCTGGACCTCCTGATCCCATATGAGCATTTCGCCCAATCATAACATTCCCCTCTTCATCCGAACAATACATCTCTTCTCCATCAACAAAGCCTGGGTCAGTTGGGCCTGTCAGCGTTTCACCTCCATATAACATCCCATTATAGTCTTCAATAGAATGCAAAGAGTTCGAATGGCTCCTAGAACGATTACTCAGCTTGAGGGCATTGGTATCTACAGATTTACTCGAACTAGTAACATTCCCCGCAACAGATTCCAGGACATTAACCTTGTCAACTAGATCATCACTGGCTCTAGTAGAAGGATCAGTGTCTTCTTGCTCATCAAAACCATAACATTGAGGTGCTGAATGCGAAGTCTCCAAAGACATTTTGTCTGTAACCTCTCCTCGTCCAAGATTTTCAGTACCATTACACATCAAAGCATACTGTTGTTCAACCTCAGAATGCCAAACCTCTTCATCACCTTCCCCACTTGGGTACAACTGAGTGTTCTTTTGAGCTGAACATTTCTCATTAATATCAGGTTTGGATTTAAACATGGACAACTGACTGCTAACAGATGAGCCATTTTTCCTTGATAACGTTCTCAATGCTTTCGATGTAAATGCATGTGTACTAATAGAGGGTTTGGCGCCAACACTTGGAGAGGTATCAGAATTAGTAACTGGCCCTCCATGGATACCAGCTCTCTTGTTATTCAATGAAGACACAGAATTTCTATTTGAGTTAGAAGGTTCAAAAGTAAGAGTACCATGTATGAAAGAGCCATCTTTACTCCCATTTTGCTTCATTGGTGGAAGAGACCTCTCCGTAGCATCACTGAGCCTGGCTCCAAGCAATGGACTACCTACTCTCTTTCTCCCGGAAGAACGCTCCCACTTTTCACTAACTTGGGCTTTGTAGAATGGCTTTTCCGTCTTCTCACTAATTTCCGGAGAAGACATCAGATTCTCAGACAAATTAGCATATTTCTGAACACGGTTTCTCTCCACTATAGATTCTCCTAAACTTGACTGATGATTCTCAACCAGCAAATCCCGGGCAAAATGCCATTTACATCTGAAAGGTTGATGACCATCTTGATTGTTGTTGACCTTCTTCGCCAGACCCGTTCGTTTAGAACACACCCATTGCCTCAAGGTACCGGAATCATTGGAACTTATTTGCTTCTCCGTCTGATGTTTCTCCTTCTTCCCACTTTCTTCCACCCCATAATCTCCTTCTTGACCCCCACATACCTGTCAAAAAATACTCAGTAATCATATGCAGCTGAACTTCAAACTAAATAGTCTATTTAAAAACTTGTGAGTTGAAGTGCCAAAATCACTGCAAGAAGCACAACATTTTTCACATCCAAATTTGCAGTGGCTTACGAAATCTAGTTGAAACTAGTTAACTGTCATTGAGAAATTGATTTTCAACAAATAAGAAAGCACCAAATATAGCGATCCAGTTTCATGACAGAGAGCATGCAACATGCATTTCACTCTGAAGTACTTGAGTGTCTCTAACAGCTACTAAACCATAAATTTGAAATTTCCTCTCTTCAAACTAGACCAAAAGCACTCAATGAAAAAAATCAATAAAGGTGGCTTTTTTCCAAAGAAAAAGATTGGTAGAAGGCAAGCAAACATGTAAATAGTAAGTACCTGAGTAGAAGCACGGGTTTTGTGAGAGAACAATTTCCTGCTTTGAGGAGCAAGTTTGAGATACTTGAGGTGTTTCTTGGCATGGCGCTTTTTCTTTTTTGCTGATATGACTTTGCTTTCTTTGCCTTCTTTTGAAGGATTCCTTGGCGGAAGCTCCTCCACTGCCGCTGCTGCTGCATCATTAGACTTGGATAAAATCCGAAGCTTGGTTCCATTTGCATCAATATAAACTTCACCAACTTCTCCAGCATCCTCAGGATGCACTTGTATTACTCTTTGCCTCTTCACTTCACCAGGAACCTCAAGCTGCTTCTCATTATCCTGCGGGGCAAGCAAGCTTGAAACTGTGGCCCAGCTGGTGCCATTCCTTTTATCAAGCTCTTCTAACGTGCACCGTTTGGCTGTGGAATAAATATCCTCCATCAGTCTCGTCTTCCTCGGCTTAATTCTGTGCCTGGTAAGTTTAGAATCGGCTGTCCACTTAGGTGGTGACTCTGCAGAAAGGCACTGATCAATGTGTGCATTCAAGGTGGTGTTGGATGAGGATGTAAAAGTTTTGCAAACAGGGCAAACTTTGGAAGCCATTGTTTCAGATACAGCAGTACAATTGGAAGCAATGTCTTCAGTTGAGTTACGATCAGAATTTCCACCGAATTTGACAATCAATCTGCACTTTTTAGCAGGGGGACGGAGTGTGTTCTCAGGCTTGCGAGAGATGGGTTGAAGGGAAGGTTCCAATGAAGGCTTTTGAATGGGAAGAGAGTCTATTTCAGACTGAGAAACACTTGTAGTTGTAGAAGGGAAATCATTTTCAGCAGCAGATGCGGATCTGCATGAACTAGTGTCTATGCAAGGAGTATTATTGGATGAGTCTAGAAGAAGGTCATTATTGTTGGGGTTGGGCCCAGAAGGCTCTCCATCAAAATTGGTAATGTTTTTCTCCTCAAGTGAATTGGATTCATCAACCGTACATCCTTTAAAAGATTGAGTCTTTACGGAAGCAATAGCCTGAAATGGTGGCAACACATCCTTCACGCCATGTTTCAAACAAAGCTGCAGATTCTTCTGAGAGAAAGGCCAATTCTTCTTGATATCTTTGCTCCGGCAACTAAATACATAATCTCTACAGTTTCAAAGAACCATATGAGCAAACTTTGATCAATTTTACAACATACTTAAACCATCATTAATGATAAAACTCAGACTTTATTAAAGGCAAAGATGGGGAAATCAATGAGACCCCTCCATATTGTATGTTCAAACTAATCAAAAGAAGACATGGACCACGGGGCTCAAAAGAGAAAACCACATCAACAGTAGCGAAACAGCCAAGAAATACCCAAGATTCGATGATCTACAAACTTAGGAGAAGTCTTTGAGTCTCTGGCATCATATGGCTATAGTTGCAACAACAAACAAGTACACACACACACACACAATTTAGCCTGGTCTGAAAACAAATCTATAGACTTTTATTTTTAGCTGGCTTCAATGAGTCAGAAGACTTGATCATACAAACTCACAAGACCACACAAGAGACAAGATGGGGTTGTCTTGTGTGTTGCAACACTGGATCTGACCAAAGATGAGATCAACCAAAAGAAAAATAAAAATAAAAATAAAAAAAGCAAAAAAGAGAGAATGAGTTACTGTTGAAGATAGATAGCAAAAAGAAAGAGAAAGAGAGAGAGATTACCTTATGGAGAACTTAGGAAGATGATGATGAAGAGGCAGATCTAGGTGAGAAGGAGAGTCATGAGTGGAGGAAGTTGGATTGAGCTGACAAGAACATGAGGGATCTGATGATGATGGAGGGTTTTCAATGGATAACATCTGATGGAAAGCTTCACTCTTCTTGTGCTGTTGATGTCCAAACAGTCACAAGCAGCAGCTCCTCTTCTTCTTCTTCTATCGATGATGATGATGATGATTCTCCTCCCACTATTGCTACTAGTACTACTAGTAGTAGTTGTATTATCTCCTCTACCACCTCCCTTAGCCTTCAGCATATAGATATACAAATACTATGCCTCTTTATCTCACACACATACACACTCTTTCTACCTCAACAAGCAGCAGAAGAAGGAGATGCAGAATCAAACAATCCCACTTGAATCCTCATCCATTAAACCCTGAAACAGCAACATAAAAGAGAGAGATGTGAGAGAGAGAGAGAGCAGGAGAGTAGCTAATAGGAGATTCTAGAGGAGGAAGCAGGTAACGTTATTTTATGTGAAGGAAAGGAGTGAAATTGAAGCATCTATGTTTTGATTGATCAAGCAAAGCACAAAATAAGCAAAGAACAAAACCACACAAGCTAACATATTCAATAAAACTTTTCATTTTTATAGCGCGTTATTTTATGTGAACAAACCCAGAAAGACGTCTCAGAATCCAGACTCGGTTGGACACACACACCCCATTAACAAATACCTCAAAAAATCATTTCTTTATAAGGTAAATCATGTGATAATAGCATGCTATTCAATCTAGAAACAGAAAATTCAACGCTTGGACAAGAAAAGTTAAGAAGTGAGTAAAAGAAACGGCAAATACAAGATAAAAACCGAGAAAAACATGCATACTGAAAATCAAAGGGAATGGAAAAACGAGAGATTTGAAGGTAAAAATTGAGAGAGAAATGGTGGGGAATGGAAGTGAATAGTTGAAACTGATTATAAAAAGAAAATCTAGACTATAAACACAAGAACAGACCAGAGATTTTGTCTACTTTGTTTGGCACACAGTCTTCTTGTTTCTCAGTCTAAGTCTGCCAACATAACAAACTCAAACTCAAAAAAATATATATATATTTTCAAAGAAGCTTCTTCATTTTCTCAACAACCCAGAAACACAAAACACACCCCAGATGGAGAGAAATCAAAACAACAACAGCAACAGTAATAATAGTAAAAACCATAGCACACAAACACAGACCTTGTCGTGTTTGGAGAGAAGATTTTGGAGAGAAAAATGAAGTCTTTGAAGAGAGAGAGAGAGATACAGATAGAGAGAGAGAAGAGAGAAGAGAGAAGAGAGAGAGAGAGAGTATATGTGTGTGTATATGTGTGCTTGTGTGTTTTAAGAGAGGAAAACAGCACCACCCACTAGCACATCAAAAGGGCATCAGGTTCTCTTCTCTCTCTCTCCACCAAAAGCAAAGAAAGAAGCTTGTGTTTGTTTTGTACCATTTAATCTCCCACGATTCACCTCCCCTCTCCTGTGAATATGCGCTTCATGAGAGAGAGATAGACATCAAAATATAAATATAAAGATAAAGAAAAATAAAATAAAAGCCAGAGAGAGAAAGAGACAAGACACACAGAGAGATAGAGTTGTATGTATAAATGTGTTTTTATTGTTAAAGTGTTGGTCTTCCATTTTAATTATGTTACCATTTCAAGTGTTTTAATGTTTATTTATCATGCGGATTTAATTTCTACCATGCTAATTCAATCTTTATCTTCTGGATTCGAATTTTACCATGAGTTGAATTTCAAATCTGAAAATTAATATTTTATAAAACATTAATTGATATATTTTAAAAGCAACTGTAATAATGATAATTTTTACTTCAAAAAAAAATAATGATAATTTTAATTCGAAGAATTTTGTTTTTTTTTTTAATGTATTTCACAAATACAAAGCTGTCCTATCCTATACCTAACCTACAAAAACCTTCTCATTTTCTAGGCTTTGTTTATTGTTGATTTTTTTCAATCAAATTGTGGCATTTGAAATGTCCTTTTTGTACACATACTCTCACTAAACGACAAAACCTTCGCTGTTGTGTTGACAATTATCACCACCCCAAGCCACACCACCATTGAAGCAAGCTTTTCATTTCTTACGTATATATTTATTTTTACCCTCGTCTTCCTATTCTATTATTCCACTCCAAAACTCTCCATAAATGTAAAATTAAAAAAGAACAAAATAAAATCATTATTGTTATAGTGCCGCTGTAATGTAACTACAAAGTTGTATAAATATCAAGTACTGCTCACCTTCCACGTACGCCTGCTCTTTTTCTTTCTTTTTCTATCTTCTTCTAGATTCCTCATTTGCAAATTTCATTCAATGCATATCTCTCCCTTTTTCTTCAATTTTATGCATCACCTTGATGGTTGACATTACTTGATAAGGTCACTCTCTTTGATTTGGGTTGTCTAAACTTTTATCTCATGATTTTATGGTCGTTAACCTTTGATTTGGCTTTCCAATTTGATTTAATTAAATGCTCTTAAGGGTGAGCACAAAAATATATGATTTGTGGAACGATCCAAAATCCACCCGAACTAAGGTGTTAGGTTCTGTTAAAAGAAAACCCATTTTCTTTTTTTCCAGTTCGGTTCGATTCTGAGTATCTAGAACCGAATCTACCAGAAAAACCAATCCAATAAGGGTACATGCATAAATTCACATGTGTCCTATATAAAGGGCAACTCTAATCAGACCTAAAACCCTATTTTCGTTTCTTTATTGTATCTGACCCCCATTTTCTTCTTCTTCTTCTTTTTTGCATTGCAGCCACCCAATCCAATCATCCTTCTCCAACAACTACTGATCTTCTTTTTGGCATCGTAGTTTTTTCACTTGTTAGGTTTAATTCTTAGGGAAGAGCTTTGATTTAAAATTTGAAATCTATAGGGTATTTTTGTTTTTGATTTGGCTTACATTTTCCTTTTTGGTGTTTAGTTATAGGGAAAGAGCTTTGATTTTGTAAAAGTTTGCATTTTTATTGATTTTTTTTCTCTTTGTTCTTATGTTTTCCTTCAGTTTCCAAGTAAACACAAAAGGGTTAAATCCCAGTTGGCTTATGAGAAAATGCAAGAAAAGTTTAGAGAATCGAACAAACCCGAATTGAACTGACTGTGTTCGATTTAAATAAGTTTGAACTCTCATTTTCTGTATGTTCAATTCTCAATGTTGAGAACTGAATATGATATTGTCCACCCTTAATATACTCTAGTGAAAAGGTGTTATTACACAACCATCCAACGGTATATATGTATGTATCACTATTGTTTGTTGTTCAATTTCATTTGATTACATGAATGTTAATCTAATTTCACTATTATTGAGTCTATTCATATTAATAGTGTGTTTATTTGATGCATTAAAAAATAGAAATGAGTAATGAACATGTTTGTCGGTGTTTGCTTGATCTTAAGCTAATTAGTAATAAGAATAAAATTATAGGTCCACATGAATTTAGGGTTGTAAAATAGAAATCCTATTTCCCTCATCTCACTTGGAAAACTTATTCTCATTCTTTTTTATAAGTTAAAAAGTTTTTTATGCATTTTATTAAAAAAATACTTATGGGGTACATAATTTTAATTAACATTTTTATAACTTGTAAAATTAATTTATTTTGATTCTAAAATAAAGTAAATATCTTAATGAAAATATTGTTGATTTCGATTCCGAATCTTGTAATTAGAGTAAACAATTTAATTATTCTAATTCCGATACATCATTCTGATTTCAGATCATTTTGAATTTAGATAATTGCGCTTCTAAATCATTTTAATTATATGCAAGTAAACACACCTAAAGTTATAATAAAACTATTTCGATTGATTAATTTAAAAGAACGTATGAAAATTTTAGTTTAACTTGTTTAGGTTCTTAAATTTAAGGTAATTATAAAATTAAACTTAAGGATATTGTTACATTATTGACCATCGTTTATTATAACAAATTAATCCAAACATCCTTTGCTTTCTCTTGATAATATCATCTGTTCTAAATTAATCATCTTTTACCTTTTTTTTTTCTATATTATCATGTCAAAGTCTCACTCTTATTCTAAAACAATTTATTCAAGTGGTACTGAGTTAGGTTTAAAACATTGTGAGACAGTTTGATATGGATAATTTTTTATGAATTTAATCATTCTTCCCTCAAAATAAGAAAATAATAAATAAATAAAATAAAAAGTTGATAAAACTTTCTTAATTGTTATCGCTTGATTGTATGCACTTATCATGGAGAAAATGTTGACTTTGCATGAATAATGTCATAAATTGATGGATCATTATTTTCAAAATAAAGTTTGATAAAATAAAATTACTCACCTTTAATTAATAAAGTCTCTAAATTCACATTATATCTAGTTACGTAGATCAACGATGAATAATCAAAATTTTTCCATCATGCAACAATTTCTTGGAACGAGAAAGATGTGACTACAGAAATCACATGTGGAGTTGTGAAATTAGTCTCAAACTTCCACAATCTATCTTCTCAATTTCCAATACTCTAATAAGTTTTTAAATTGGTTTAAACCAATTAACTTCAATAGTTTTTCATGTCAAACTAGGTTTTGTTACACCGACTTCTTCAAAGTATCGAATACTTATCAAGTTTTTGTGGTGAATTTATTAGAAGATTAAAAAAAAAAAGAGAGAGAACTATTGACATTTTATAATAACTAAGATATTTATAATATATTTGTTTTTGGAAAAAATATGGAGATCCTCCATTTATTCTAATGGCTTTGCTTTATAAAATTTTAAATAGAATCACTAAAAGAACAAGAAAATCAGCCATAGATTTTGGGCATCAGCTTTTATTCCAGCATTCAAAATGGTGTAAAATAATAAAAATTGGCTCAACAACTTTTGTCAGCATAAGAAAAATATTCATATATGCCGTTGGACCATAAAAAAATAAATAGGAACATGTATACATGTTCTATTGCTAGATTTGTGATTATTATATTAAGCACCTTACTTATGTATCAAAAAATTTATATATGAAATGGGTTTCTTTAGCAGCTAAGATGGAACATTGAGAGACCCCACCAGACTTTAAAGTTGGTCTAAGAATGATCAAATGTTGAAGAAAATCGAGAAAGAGAAACCATATAATATCTCTCACAATATTATTATTTATTTTAACTTTGATCACCCTCTCTACCTCGCACATTTCTATTGAATTTCTATTGAATTCCCTTTATTTGTCTTGTAATTTACCATTGTCATGACTAAAATATTTTTTGAAGTGCTGCTACGTGTCATTTAAAATACGAGTAAACTTCAATTTTATCTGTCATAAAGTTTGACGTAGATTATGAACACGTTTTCAGCATTTGAAACTTCAGTCTTAGTATTGTAGGAGAAATGTTGTATAAATTTTAATATTGAAATCACAAACAAGCAGGATATATATACATGTCTTCAAATAGTTTGGTTTGTTATTAAAGCATGTAAACCTAATTAAATAAACAGAAACTATAAGAGCGCGTCGAACAACGGATCGGATGGCATTTATTAGAGTAATAGAAATGATGTTTTATAACTAACTATGATTAAGAATAAATTGAAATTAAGGAAACTGAAGTTGGTCTTGCTGCTTTTGCATACAAAGATAGAGTTGGTTGTAATTGTACCTATAATAACGCTTGGCTTCAAGATCAAAATTAAATTAGAGTTTTAACTATTACGCAAGAATTGCATAGCTAGTTATTGAATAATCGAAAGTACATACTTTTAGTTTTTCAATTCTTACATTAAGTGATTTGATTAACAAACAAATTATTTGATATCAACATATAGTAAGTTTCTTATACATTTACATTATAAATGAGATGGTATTACCTTCACGGTAATTAAATATGGATGGTAAATAGTTTAACTTTCTTTGAAAACAAAAAAAATGTAAGACTGTATAAAGGATAGTCGAAAGCAAAAGGAAGATAGATATGAAGCATAACAAAAGCGGTATTGAATGTAATGAAGGTAGATTAATTGGCAGACATGGAAGAAGAAATGTGTAGGAAGAATGAAGTGAAAAAAGGATAGTGAGGGAGGTGGGGGGGTTATTTAGTTTAATTAGTTGTTGGTTGGGAAAACGTGTACGAGTAATTAATAATAAGTGAAATTGGGATTGGGAAGAGCAGGAGGAGCGTATAAAGGAGTGGTGAAAAGGATCTGACGGTTGGATCTTACATGGTCAGTGGGGTCCAACTCTACTTTATATAGAGTGGGTGTCCACGTGTACGGAGATTAACGTTCTCTGACGCCACCCTTTACGTTACCACCACACCATCTCTCTCTCTCTCATCTTCGCATTCTTTTTTTTTAATTTTTTTTTTGCCTTTATATCGACTATAAATTTGAAATTCAAAGAAGGAAGCATGATCTGAAACTGGCAACATATAATTTCATTAATATGGCTAAAAATTTTTTTTTTCTAAACTATCTCAACTTTTATTATTTGCACGTATATATTTCATCGTTTAAAATTTACTTTTATATAGTTTTATAATTATTATAAATTTAAAAATATCAATAAAATACTATACAAATTTATGATCTCATAGAACATCAACGTGAAGTGAAGAGAGAGATTATCATTAGATTATTTTCTCATCGATGCTTGTGGGCATAGACATCTTTTAGTTATAAGATATATAGTAATATTTAATTTCGATAATGACTAATAAATCCTTAACCGATTTCGTGTAAGATTTGGAAATGAATAAATAAATTAAAACTTCCTTAATGTCTTTCCTTCTTTTTCATCAAGATAAGGGTTTTTTTTTTTTCATAAATAAATTAAAACTTTTTTAACACCTTTCTTTCTTTCTCATTGGGAAAAAAAGTAATTTTTTTTTTCCTCACGTATGTTGCTTCATTGCCTATTCCCACAAAATTGGACTTTGTCCAATGATCAAGTCAACAATCCAAAGGAAGAATGAATCAGACCCACATTGTGGAATTGAAGATGGTTAAGACTAAAGACCGGCCACCAACAACAACATCAAAATTTTCACTCTTTGATGAGGTTCATTGCACACTCCCTATAAAACACCCATCTTGATTGTTAAAAATTAAATTCTAAATTCTAAAGGTCCACTACTCACCTCAGCTAGCTTGTATATTGTACACAAAATATTCCCACATATCATGTTCAGTTTTTTGGTGTTTTATTGATATCCCATCCACAAATAATTGCACGCTTTTTCACTCACTTTTCACAGGACATTTTCCCATCAAATTTAAACTGCTAGTCATCACTCAAAACACATAAAACGAAGAGGTGGATCATGTGGATGCAACTCTAAAGAATGTGATCAGCGTGTGTATGTGTATCATTTTTATTATTAGTATATAAATACATCTAATTATATATGTATGTCTGTATGCATGTCGTTTTCATATGGTGTGTATACGGAGTTTTTCTCCTATAAGAAACTTCAAAACCCCCCCATGTCTACACCATGCAAACGCAATGCATTGTGTTGATGAGGCTATGATGAGAGTGACTTGTAACCATGCCCCATTATACATTTTCCCACATCATCCAATCTCTCTCTCTCTCTCTCTCTCTCTCTCTCATCCATATATAAGCTTAATACTAGGTTCAAAATAAAGAAGAAAATAGCCAAATTTAAAGTTTCTGCAGATTTTAAGGCAGTTAAATCTTTGTCATCCAAGGCTAAAGTGTGTGCTTAGAAAACGGAGTAATCAAAATACTCGCTTAGATTTATGTCCTTTTATTAACTCTTACGCGTAGGTATTGTCCTTTCGTTAATATATTCTCAGTCCCTGGTGATAAATATAAAGGAATTAGAAACATACTACTTGATCGTTAGGATTTGATTACTACACAATGAGTCAATCAACAATTGCTTGGCAGATGAACAAAAAGTAACAAACAACTGACAGTGAACATGCTGTGCAACAAAATCGCACTGTAGCATCATGTTGCCTGCCCACCTATTTCAAGGTAATTAAACTTAACACATGTGTTTCAACAAGTGTGCTATTTGCATCCATTTATTACCTGTCAACATTCAAACCTCCTTTCTTCTCATGATTATGAACAACCTTTATTATCTTGATATTTGATGTTGATTTCACAATTAGTATTATCGAGATCCATCA
The DNA here is from genome assembly GCA_019925255.1 of Litchi chinensis. NCBI lineage: Eukaryota > Viridiplantae > Streptophyta > Magnoliopsida > Sapindales > Sapindaceae > Litchi > Litchi chinensis. Next base: position 30,974,624 of record CM034462.1, on the reverse strand, counting down.
GTACTAAAGATATATAAATATATGTATACAAGTCATAAGATGACTGGTCCTCCACTGATCCAAATAATAAGACTAAGGTTAGCAAATAGTCACCTCATTCCTATGATGCAGCACATAAGGAAGAAAAAAAAAACAAGAATGAGAGAGAGAGAGAGAGAGAGAGAGATGTGCCTAAATTTTGCCGCCAAAGGGGTACTAGTTGCAAGGACTTTGCTGTGCTAATTGTACATGAATCAGACACACACAAATGGGGACAAGACAAGTGGGAATCATATTGTATTTCTATAGACTACAAGGCCAAGGCAAGTGGGTCCATCACCATCAAGAATTGAAGATGATAATCACCCTCCTCCTCCTCCTCCTCCTAGACTTATGGATGTACAGCTACTAGCTAGCTGCCTTAATTTCTAGTCACACAACACATCTATATGTATCTATGTCCAACCAAATATCTTACTTTCTTTTATCTCTCAGCTTTTAAATTCCTTGGACATATCTTCACCGCCTTTCCAAGTTGTCTTTCTTTTGTCAACCATTTATGATTTATCCAAGTGGGGTTGATGGGGAAGAAATACATACATACACAATCCACAGTTCCACACAATCGGGGGCATTTGATATGTTAATGGTATGAGGTGAAAATGAGGTCAAGGTCCTGTAATTGAGTTAATGCACTAAGATCATCCGGCACCATTTGAAAACCCGCATGATTAGTCTCTAAGCTAGTCTTGGGCTGAGCCTTACAATCTTGGTAATCAGAAAACAAGTGGGTTATGATTTCACAGGCAAGTGGCCCCAGAAGAAATTGACCCACATTTCTTCTTTGGAACCAAAAGGACTTTTTAGCACTCAACCCACCCTTAGGGGCAGAAAAATAGAAAATACTAAACATGATGGCAATGGGTACCATTTATGAAATTGTCCAACATGAAGGATTTCTCTTCATTTAACAATGAGGTGCAAGAGTCATACAAGGTAACAAAGATTTCACATTTTGTTACGAGAGGAATACACTTGTCCTCTATGAACAAGATCAAAATAAATCCAAAAGCAATTTTTTAAGTTTGATACAATACAGCTAATTATTTTGCAATACAACAACCCCTATCTATGCATACCAAGTACTACTTTCTTCTACATTTTCAACAAATGCTGAATCGAAAGGGCTTCTAAAACTCCCGGGGTTGCGGTGGCTGCTCCCATTCCAAAAAACCTTCATGCGTGACATTGCATTGTAAGGTTGTCAGAAAACAAAACAAAGTAGAAAACTTCAATTAAACAACTGAAAATTACATATTGGTTTTGAGCATAGTATAGCTACAATTCACAAAACAAATGCATCTTCTTGCAAAAATTTGAAAATTGCCTTGTTCTTTACCAAAACAAACCAATACAATGATAATTGAGATACAACATAAATTCACAGCCAAATCTTTCTTAGGTACGAGGAATCAGTACTGGATTCCTCAACTTTTCAAATTAGCAAACTAAATTTTGCTTCATCTGATGCATAAGAATCTAAGACCTAAATGCAATGGCAACAAAATTTAAGAGCTAATCCCCCCAGCAATGCACTTTACCAACTAAACTTTGCATGAAAAACCTGCATAGGATAGATGTCATAATCTAGTTTGAGGTGCTTAATGTCATCCTCTATGATCAGTTTCCAAAAGCTACCAAATATTCTAAAGGTAATTCCGCCATACTGACTAACTCAATAAGCAATTCCTCAAAAGACTGTAAAACACTGTAACTATTAAAATAACCTTAAATTTTCACCTTCAAGGCTAGCACTCTTTGCAAGCGAACAGTTACATAACAAGTTATCAGTAATGCCAGAGAGGAAGACATGTCTGAATATCCATGAACACATGTATATACAAAACATGTTAAATGCAACACCACAGATCATTAATACCCCCCTGTTTGACTAAAAGCATGCATCAAATACAATGGATATGAGGATCTAAAAAATATGAAACACATTTTCTTAAAATCCTTAGCTTCCAGATGAATGCTGAAATTAACAATGGAAACAAGCGAAAAATATGCCAAAAACAGCCAGAAAAAGTCAACCGTTTTTTAGGTGCTTTCATTGTCAATCTATTATTCTTTCCAAGATCTAGATTCAGTCATGGTTTTGCAGATTTGTACATACTAGATTTGGCACAAAACAAGTGATCCAAATTGCATACGGCTACCAACAATTACCTCAGCAGTTATTTGATGCATAAAATACACTCATTAATACTCAATTTGAACATCATTGCAAGGAGATCAGCCATACAACCCTAGATTTATAAGAAAACAAACCATGAAATTAAATTTCTGGCATACTTAATGGAAATTCTCCTAGGGACATATATATTGAATCATCGTCACCAAGATTCCCCTGAAACAACCAGTAAAAACAATTAGTTATTCATCAGCTGAAATGAAGGCAAACAAGAAATGCCTTAACGTAGCTATCTTGAACGATCAAATTTAACAGAAGTAAACCAAAATCAAGCATGCAGAATAACTGTCAAAAGACACAACTCATAGGCTTTATAATTAGGTTAAAAAACCAGCATGTTGCCCAGTGCATGCATTAAAAATTAGAAAGATTTCTTGATTAAAAACCAATTCTTATCAAAATGTGTTGTTACCTCTCCATTGTGCAGGCCCATCTCATTTTGCAAAGGATTAATATCCACCGGTACTGCAGGACAATCTGAAAAGGTATTGAAGAATTGCGTCATCATAAGCCCTTCATAATTATCCTGAACATCAGGAATATGACCGGCATTTGGTGCTTGGTTAGGAAAGCCTTCCAGGCTTGTAAACATAGCTTCCGCCCTGCATAATTAAACCATTTAAGATGAAAAGGTCAGATGCAAGTTAGAGATGCAAAAATAGATCCCCAAAATAATTTACCATCACTCCTCATGTATATACAAATAATTGGACAAAAAGAGTAATAGAAGAAGCATAGATAAGAGAAACATACTTTCTATCTGAATTATCAATGGCTTTGTCTTCTTGGGCAGAATCATTCTCTAAATCAATTACTTCAATTGCTTTACCATTGCTTATTCGCTTATTGTATTCACCAGACATATTGGAATTACTCATTGATAAATCAACATCAACTGGTGTAGCTTCTTTTTTAGGAATAGCAGGGTTAATAAGAGATGGATCACTATGGTGATTATCATTTATGTCTTCTATGAGATTAAGATCGAAAATCTTGAATGAACCTGGAAGAAGCTGTTTTTCTTGTGCATATCCTACACAAGGCTCAACACCCTTTGAAAATTGATAGTTATCAACTGAGCTTCCTTGTTCAATACCCAGAGATACCTTTTCACAAGGTGCAGCTGTTTCTTCTCGAGAACTCTCTTTCTTCTCACTCAAAGTAGACACGTTGAAGCATTCATCAGGTCTAATAGTAAAGGGTGAAAACCATTCTCTTGGTTTCTTGGTTTCCTCACTTGAATCATTCTCTTCCATAGGTCGTTTTTCACCTCTCTCTTTGCCCATGGACATTGATTTTTGAAGACCTAATAACCCCTGACTAAATTCCTGCTCATTGACATGCATTAAAGCTCTGTCGGGAAAAGACTGAGACCTCGTACATTTACCTTGCTCAAGGCCAGCATCAGTAGCTAATGCTCCCACACCCTCAACAGACTGGACAGGCAGGCCTTTTGATATTTCAAGGTTGGGGTAATCATGAGTTTTGTTTGACGGCTCATCAACAGCAGAGCTATCCAAAGAGTCATCTTCAACTGAGACTTTGGATCCTTGAGATAGTTTGACATCCAAAGTGTTTTCCTCATCATTATTTGAAACCGAGTCAACCTTTATGCCTTTATATGTCAAAGAAGAACGGGTTCTGGTTGGTACCTTGGCAAATTTGCAAAATTTTAGTAAATCAGTGTTACCATTGCCCATAGTATCACCCTCCATAGCATGGAGCTCAATGGATGAATCTTCCTTGGTATCTGGTTTCTCACTTTCATCTTCATCTATGCCATCCCTTAGCTCCCCAGTCTCCATGTCCTTGTCTTTTGAATCCTCAAACCTCTTGGAGAATTCCCCATCAGCCTCATGCACTAAGTCTTTCCCAACACTAGAAGAACCCACCCTCGAGTTCATTTCATCCTGGAAGTTGTACTTTTCCAATTCAGGTTCTGAACTACCAGCTTCCTCACTTTTCAGTGCAAATTCATTTGAGCTAGACTTCTGAAAACTGTTTCCTACATCTTTACCAACTTGTTGATCCTCTTGATGTCTAGAGTAAGAATCATCATCAACCTCCATATCAAGGGAAATCCTACTTCTCTCAGACCATGAACCGCTCCTCCCATATTCTCTCCCCGAATCCAAAGCCACAACTTCTATAGGGTCCTCCTTTCCTCCTTCCTTTCAGATAATTCCTCAAACCCATTGAGTTATAATCATCAGTGTACCTTCTTCGACCAGACCCCACATCAGTACCTGAATTCCCAAGACGGTTAAGGGCTGATGAACGGCCTTCTGGTGGAAGATGCATATCTCCATCTTGTGACTTAAAGGTACCATTCTGCCATTTACCAGAGAGTACGCTAGAAGACAGCATTCCCTGAGAAACCAAATACTCAGCTGCAAGTCGACCAGCTTCCATGAAAATATCGCCTTTTCGTGGTGTTGGTGGTGGAGGTGGTTGATGAAAAGACTTAGGTTGTCCCTGGCCCCGCCCAAAACCACGATTAAAGCTCCGGTATTCTGAATTGTAAAATCCATGGCCTCTAGCTGAACCTTCTGGGTGCATACCACCCATCCCCATCGAATTAGACCTATATCCATTCCCAGGATTTCGATGCCTAGGATGCATGGTGTCCCAGTCAACCTATAAATACATATGTACACCACAACAGTCAATTGGAGTTCAGAAATGCAAGAGCTCAATATGTAGTTCTGCAAAGCAAACAACACACAACTATAACCACTTCTTACACTCCAGAACCATAAAAACCAAAAACAAAATCAACCTTTAGCAATTATCTATAACCTGAATTTAGTAAATAAAAATAACTTGTTCTAATATGTCCACAGAAATGAAAAGATCCATGAGCTTGTTAGCACCTCTGAGGGACAAACCAAGCTTGTCTTCCCTCGCAATACAAACATTCTCAACTACCACAAAAATCAGCATGGTTCAAGATTGCAGTCAGTCACACTAACAATATAGAATCTGAAACCCCACCAGCAAAATTGAATCATTTAACGTCATATAAAACAACTAAAAGAAAAGCCCTCAATAGAATATTCAGTTCAAGGCACAGAAATGAAGACAGCTACCTTTCTTTGTTTTTTTTTTGGTTACTTATATGAGGAATTGTACAAATCTCATCAAATGTCCAGTGTGAAGAAAGATCAAATATACCAAATCCAACAAGTAAGGCAAAAGATGAAGGGCAATCTTGGGTTCCAGAAGCAGTGAAAAATCTAACCTTTATATCCCTTTTTGTGTTGGTTCGATTGAAGAATAAACAGATCCAAAGCTCAGGTCTTTTTAAAGGGTATCAGATGCAGTAGCTCAGATTAACTCATCTCATCCTCCATATCAAAACCCTAACACCATCTTCTTGTTTTTATAGCTCAAGTAAAGCATTCTTGGTTCTGATTAGGCATGTTCACTAAATAAGGTAAAATGCTATCTGGGTTGTCAATGGATGGCGATAATTGTCTAGTTTCCTTGTCAAAATTGTATCTTTAAAATCTGATTCTGCACAGCAACCAGCAGCTGAGGGTTTGCTGTTTGTTCCTCTTAACTTGATTTTGATTTTGATTTTTTTTTTTTTTTTGTTTTTTGCCCTCTCTCAATGTCCCAAGAAATGAGTGCTTTTCCACAATTCCCCTGTTATTCACACGACCCCCAGTGGGATCGCGTGTGCACGCGCTTGCCGCCTTAGTCAATACCAGCCAATTCCTGTGCGCCAGTTGAGTAAGTTTCATAGGGGTTGACTATCGTTGAGTTATCTTACTAATCAATTATAACAATTGAATTAACTGTAAAGATATTTATTAAAATTAATTTAATAATTATAATTGATAAATAAAATTATGTAATTAATAAAATAGTAAAATCTTTAAAATAATAATTTAAAGTTAATAATTGTTTATATATATAGTAATTTTATTATCAGTATCTCTTACTTTTTAAAAATTAGAACGAATTAATCAAATTTATTTTATCTATTGTATTTGAATTAAATATATAGGGATAATCCCAATTTTTCCCTTGTAGTTTGACGAAATAGCTAAAATCCCCCTTTACATTCATTTACTTTAAACGATTTTTTAAAGTAAGGGGAGATTTTAGCTATTTTATCAAACTACAGAGGGAAAATTACGATTATCCCTTAAATATAAGAGAATTTATTTTAGAAAAAATGTAATAAATGAATTTAATTGGTTTATCCTAATTTTTCTAAGTTAGAAAATACTTATAGTAGAATTAATATATATATATATATATATAAAGAAAGAGAGAGAGTAAAAATGCTTCTATAATCGGTACTTTCTAATTTTGAATGAACCAATTAAATTCATTAATTACATTTAAATTAAAAATAAGAGAGAATTTATTTTAGAAAAGATAATGCAATGGATGAATTTGATTGATTCGTTCTAATTTTATAGAAACTATATATATATATATATGTATGTATATATGATAAGATTTTATCAGATTCTACCTATATTATTATTATCTTGTTTTTTTTGAATAAATTGATATTAAATAGATGAAAGGTTTAACATGATTTGCTTAGATAGAGCATTATATGCTTAGCAAAGATATATTGTCTAATGGGAGATATCAACTCATGTGGGTTTCTCCCTCACCCTTGTGTGGGTCTCTCCCCCACTTCTGTGTGGGTGGATCTATCCCAATTGAGAGTAGTTCTCTGGACCGCACTACTAGTATTCTATCTCGGTTGATTCCGATTGTTCTTTGGGTCAGTTATAGATACAATTTTTGCACTCAAAAAAAAAAAAAAAAAAAAGAGAGATATCAACTCATATTGTCAGTCTAGACCTTTAAATTCTTTCTACATTAAAATGTGTAGGATGATTGCAAATAATCACTTATCTAACATCTGTTCCATAAATAAAATTATATAAATGATTTATTATAAATTTATAATAATAATTTGAAATTAAGACTCATCTTAATACATATGCGGTAAGATTTTATAATAATAATTTGACACTGCACCAGTAAAGAGTCAATCAAGACTTGTCGATATCAAGCATTACTTATTCAACCAAAAATTATTTGTTGTGTTCCCATTTGTTCACCCAAAGTGAATGGTTTCAAACACATGTTTAATAAATAAAATTCTATTAAAGACTTACTCTTAAATTAAAGCCCATCTATAAGTAGATATACAATGAAAATTTATCAGATTTGTTTCATAAGATCATCTCAATTTCTATTTGGAGAAGTGAATTTACATTTTAGAAGCTAACATCAATGGATTGGAGTTATGTCAAAATCACTATAAATCAATGACTATTTATGCAATCAAAATATATAGTTTCATAAAGGAGGATATCTATTTATTTAAAGAAAAAATAAAACTCCTTATTTATAGTTGAAAAATACGCATGATATGACACATTAACTACCATCATTTTATTTGTTTGAGAAAACCATCGTTCGACTTTAATATTCATTGATTCACTAAAATCGTATAATCCTAAGTAATCTAACTTTATATCATAAATCGAGTAAGGTGTGAGTTTTATTACGTTGAAATGTGAATGTACAAATCGATGGCAATATTATCTCAATTGTGGCATGCAGATTTTGTCTAACTTTGAAATAGGAAGTTTGAAATGTCTAACATTGCGATAATCTATACAATGTATGATTGTATTGTCTACTTTCGAAAGAGAGCACTTTTGGAATTGAAGTTGCCAGCTATCTATTAGAAAAAGCATAATGTAGACATGCCAACCAAAACGCGATTATTTTTTGATTGTTTGTTTGGGAGTAATAACATTTAAAATAAGATGGAAATTAATCAATACCTTCTGTCTTCAGCTTATCATGTTTGGATTTTTAACAATTTTGTTTGGTGAAATAGGATCTCGTATAACAAATCATATATAATTACTTAAACTTACCTAGTCAAAAACTTGTCTATAAATAAACTTATAAATTTACATGTCATCTATGATTAAGACCAATGATCTTTTTGTAACTCTAATTCTAACATCATCAATGACTTATTTAGTATTATGATTTTGAAATCTAATACCCAGTCAAAATTAGCAATCACTTAAATATCCCAAAACATTGACAAAATAAAAGAAATTAAAAAAAAATCCCTACACATATTAATAATGGTGACACTTAAAACATAATAAATTAATGAATTATTGGTCAAAGACATTTAAAAATTTTGAAATGATATCTATGTTATCTTTTATGTGCCTATATATGTATATATATATTCTCCAAATAACATATTTTAGCAACTCGCTTTTGGCTATACATTATATGTAACATGTGAATCACAAAAATCAAATATTTTGCACTGGAAATTAAGGATTGATAGCACATGTTATGTTGGATTCTAAATTACTTTGAATTTGTTATTTATATTTTATGTTCTCACCATCTACTATTTCCTCTTTGTTTGGGCCTTATGATTTTTTGTTTGCTTTTGTTATGATGGAAACCATATTTCCTTTTACGATCAATTGTAACATCCTAATCAAAAGGTTAGATGGTTGTACTACAACGTAGGTTTCTTTATGAGGAACCAATTTCCTCATCAAATAACCGATCATAACAATATTTTTAATTTAAATCACCCATTAATAAGTAAGGTACTAATTATTAAAACGAAAAAAGTATTTTTATATTTTATAATTTAATAAATAAATGAGACTTAAATCCTTATTATAGAAGTGAATTAAGAAAGTGCCTAGCCACTTTGGTAAGAATAGATAAGTTAATAAATTATGAAATAAACAAAGAAATTGATATTAATTTTTCAAAAATAAATTCTTTGAACGTCCATGAACTATCACAAATATATAGCATTAAAAGCACATTCAAATTCCAAAAATATTGAATATTGGAGACAAGATCCATGAAGGAGGTTGTGTTATGAGCACTTTCCAAGAAGGCAAGAATCCAAGAAAAAGCTAAAGCGAGCGTATAAGCGTATCTCAAATGTAAATATGAATTATCTTTTTTAAAAAATGAACATATCATTAATGTTAAAAAAATATGTATCTTATGTGATATAAATATGGATTGATACACTCCAATCTAAAAGAGTTCTCAAATACTATTCTATTTATTTCAATAATAAACAGTCAAACAATAATACATCATTAAAACAAATTACTATAAAATATAATTTGATGAAAATTTCAATTATTTATTACCGATATGACTGTTTAAGAGATTTTCTAAAAATAGATATTAAGGTTGACAGTCTCTCTTTTCTTTTTTATTATGTCAGTTTGATCGTGATTATGAAAGTTTATATTTGATAGGTTAATTTTAATTCTTTATCAATTTATCCTATGTGACACTCCATTTTTTCACAATTCATACTAGAACATCTCTAATGCAAATATAGATTGTCTTTTTTTTTTTTCTTTTTTTTTTTTTAAAAAAAAAGACATATCATTAATGTCTATAAAATATGCATCTTATATGACATAAATATGGATTGATAGATGTTCAAGTCTAAAAAAGCTTTTCAATGCTATTATATTTATTTCAATGATAAATAGTCAAACAATAATATATCATTAAAGTAAATTACCATAAAATATTGTTTGATGGAATTATCAATTATTTATTATTGATATGACTGTTCAGAAGGCTTTCTAGAAATAGACATTGAGATTGACAGTCTTTATTTATTTTTTTGTCATGTTCGCTTGATAGTGGTTAAGAAAATTTGCATTGAAGATGTTAATTTTAACTCTTTATCAATTTATCATATGTGATATTTCATTTTTTCACAATTCATATTTGTATTGGAGATACTTTAAGTGTATAGACTCACTTTTCAATTCAATCTCCTCATACCATTAATGCTTATTCTCATCATCAAAATCAACAGTGCAAAATAAAGTCTTGCAACCACATTTAATGTTGATTATATTTTGATTGTTCATTTGGGACACATTTTAGTTAAGAAGGAATTTGATGCCATCTGTCCTCAGCTCATATTGGGACTTCTAACCATATTCAACAAACAATTTGTTTGGTCAGAGGCAGGACATCATTTAGTACAATCCATGATTAATTTTAAATTTACAAATTCAGGAACTTATTTATGAAAAAAATTATATACATATATATGCTACCAATTTGATAATTTATGACTCTCATCTCTTAACTCGAATTGTATGCATCTCTTGAGTATACTCTTAGGGCATATTTGACATATGAGATTTGAAATGAGTTTGAGATTAAAAAATCTCAAATTTCTTAAATGTCATGTTTAGCGACCAATTGAAAAGTAATGAGTTTGAGAATCCCAAACCCCCTAATTTCTTATTTTTTTTGGGAATTCTCATTCCCATCCAAAATGTTGAGTTTAATTGGCAATGGGATTCCTCAAATCCCATCTTCTTTTTGACTCTCACACCTCTATCTCTCTTTCTTTCTCTCACCTTCTATTCTTCTCTCATCACACCTTCATAGAACTGACAACACCTCTTCCTTCTCTCATTCTTCTTCTTCTTCTTCAATTTCGTTTTGATAAGTTTGACTATCTGATTCTGTGATCGAGTCCAAAACCAGAATCAAACCCCCTTTGTGATTTTTTTTTTTTTTTAAGTTCATGTTTTAATGTCTTGATGTTGTTGTTAATGTTGTTGTTGTTGTTGTGAGAGATGATGATGTTGATGAATTGAAGTGATGATATTGATGAACTCTGGGTTGATGAGTGATGATGTTGATAAACTTTGGGTTGATAATGTTGAAAACACCGATGAATTATGGGTTGTTTTTTATTTTTTTCATTTTTTGTGAAAATAATTTTATATAATAAAAATTTAAATAAATTTATTCCAATCTAATCTCAACATATGTTAAACATGATATATTATGATTTTAATTCAATTCTAAATTCTACCAAACATGAGATAATAATTTTTCAATCTAATTCAATCTATTTGATTTTAGTCTAATCCATTCTGTTTCATTATAATCCTGTGTGCCAAATGAATACTTAAATTAGATATTTAAATCGTCTTTATAGTGTCTTGATCTTATCAATAAAGCTAATAAGTTTCCTTACACAAAGTTTAAAATAATCAATGAATTACTAATCAATACACTTCAGTACTTTTAAAATTATATATTAATTATTTGTTGTATTATAATATGAATTAAATATGCATGTCCACTTCATATGCACACACTTATTTATTTTAATTATGTTATTACACTAATCACAAGTTTTTTATATACTGTGTAACTTATAGGATACTTTTGATCACGGTGTTTGAGGAATGATATGAAATTAGGCCTCCAAAAACAGAAGAAAATATTTAATCATATGGAAGAATTATCACTTTAATCAAATGGTTGAGAGTAAAGTCGAACTCGGCCATTACGAGCAAGGACAAAGTGTTTGCAAGTCACTTTACCGTTGTGGAAGACCCATAGGGTTCGCACTTGTTCTTCATGTTAATAACAAGACGTAGGCTTATTATTATTATTATTTTTATTATATCGTATGAGTAAATAACTAAATATTAATAGGGTAGATGGTAATCATCGATGACAACTGTAATCATCCTAATAATATATAGAAAATGAATTGTCTGAATAACGTTGAGGATGTGTGATGACTGATACTAAACTTGACAAGATTGAATTTTGATCGCCAAAAATTATGTCAACCGAGGAGAGACTTGCATTGAGATCCACCCCAGAAGACCACGACGACGAGGACGACTTGGAAGCAGATCCACCCTCCAGACACGCCTCCACCACCCCCACCTCCTCCACTTTCAAGGATCTCATCAAACAATTAGATCGCGGCTTCTCCGGTCGACGCCACAGCTTTCGCGCCAGAGACAAAGACCCATCCCATTCCTCATCTTCTGCTGCCGACGACCATGATGTTCTGGCTGAGACTGCCCCTCCTGAATGGGCGCTTCTTCTCATCGGTTGCCTTCTCGGCCTCGCCTCCGGTTTGTGTGTGGCTTTGTTTACTAAAGGGGTCTGTTTTCTCTCTCTCTTTGATCTGGGTTTGTTGTTTAATTGTGTTTAATTCAATCAAGTTGATAGCTTTATTGATTCAAGCTCGCGCTCATTTGTAGTCTAGAAAAATGTTATCCTTTTTGGTTTTATGGTTGATGGTGGGCCTGTAGGTTCATGTGATACACGAATATGTGTGGGCGGGGACCCCCATTGAGGGTGCAGCTTGGCTGCGGTTACAGAGGCTGGCGGATACGTGGCATAGGATTTTACTTATACCTCTAACGGGGGGAGTTATTGTTGGAATGATGCATGGTGTGGTTGAAATATTGAACCAAATAAGGCAGTCGAGTGGTTCTTCGGAGAGGCAAGGTTTTGATTTGCTTGCTGGAGTCTTCCCAATAATAAAGGCCATCCAGGCTGCTGTTACTTTAGGTACTGGTTGTTCTTTGGGTCCTGAAGGTCCTAGTGTAGATATAGGAAAATCATGTGCCAATGGTATCTCTTTGATGATGGAAAACAACAGAGAGAGGAGGATAGCTCTTGTTGCAGCTGGTGCTGCTGCTGGAATTTCTTCAGGTATCTACTATCTCTTCTTGCTTATCATATCAATCTACCCTTCATTTTTCTTGCCTTATTTTCTTCGTTGGAAACTGTTCCTTTCTTTATCATATATTCCATATGTGCTGTTTTCCGTTGAGTGATAATGTTGTGGAAAATTTTAATTCATTGCAAGACACATGCACTGGTATCCATTTATAAGGAATGTAAAAAACACTTTGTCTGCTACTTACTGCTGTGATTTAATTCTCTCTTATACTATGGAATTTAGATGCTCTGTAATTGTTACTGTCTACATAATTGAATAAAGTTATTGCTTGAAATAAACATGGGACAGTTTTCCACCGTATTTGTTAATTTCACGTGGTACTTATTGTACAAAGTTCCTGTGTATTTTTTCTTTCCTTGTTTTTTTTCCCTGAAGTTGTTGAATTTCATCTTTTAAGTTTTTTTTTCCTTCTTCCCCAGGTTTTAATGCAGCTGTAGCAGGTTGTTTCTTTGCTATTGAAACCGTGTTAAGGCCTCTCCGTGCTGAAAACTCACCTCCATTCACAACTGCAATGATAATATTGGCCTCTGTCATATCATCTACTGTATCTACTGTTTTGCTTGGGACCCATATGGCTTTCACAATGCCCCCATACGATTTGAAATCGGCTGCTGGTATTTCATCTGACTCTTGATTTATTCATTTGTTATATTCAAAATCTTTGTAGTATTCTTCCTAAAATAAAGTATCGGATGCACTAACCTACTTAAATGGAGATCTTAGTTCTTTGCTGAAGAGCATTGAGGTTTTAGTGAAGATTTTTTCAATTGTAGGTTGACACATCTATAATTTAAGTTCAATACTAGTCCAACTGTATTTACTTGTAATAATGTCTTTCTCCTAGAGATTTTCTTCTAACATTAGAAATGATATGCTGTTATACATGATAAATATGCTTTGAGATGTTGGGAATGGAATATAGATTTGCATTACAATAAATTTTCATTCTCTTGACTGTCATAAACCAAAATTTCTCATCTTCTGCCACCTTAGTTATCATGTATATGAGTAAACACAATTAAACCAATCAATCTTCCCAATCTGAACTCATCCAAGCCAACCTGATTTAAATAACTGACTTTGAGTTTAGCAGCTCAAGCTGAACTTAATTTCGGTTGGACAAAACAAAGGGGTCTTATTGGCCTTCTGGACTTCCAATGCAGCCCAACCAACTGAAGTTAGAACCTTGTTGTTTGTTAGTATAGCCATATAGGAGGCTTGGGATGTATCTGATGGAGATTAACGAGTATATTTTTAATCTGTCAAATACAGTTTTGTGATGATTTGGAATATGTATGAACATTTTATTTTTCAGTGTCTACATTTCTAGCTTATTTATTTATTTTTTAATTTATTTGACATTGTCTTGCAGAACTGCCATTGTACCTGATACTGGGCATGCTATGTGGTGTTGTAAGTGTAGCCTTCACTCGCTTGGTTGCTTGGTTCAGCAAGTCATTTGAATTCATCAAAGAAAGATTCGGCCTTCCTGCAGTTGCCTCTCCTGCTTTAGGTGGTTTAGGAGCTGGGATTATTGCTCTGAAGTATCCTGGAATACTTTACTGGGGTTTCACAAATGTGGAAGAAATATTACATACTGGGAACAGTGCCTCAGCTCCTGGAATCTGGTTGTTAACTCAACTAGTTGCAGCTAAAGTTGTGGCAACAGCTTTGTGCAAAGGGTCTGGGCTTGTGGGTGGTCTTTATGCACCAAGTTTGATGATTGGTGCTGCTGTTGGTGCTGTCTTTGGAGGTTCGGCTTCAGAACTCATCAATTCAACCATTCCAGGACATGCTGCTGTTGCACAGCCACAGGCATATGCTTTGGTACTATTTTCCTTATTAGAAGTAGCAAGCATGTATGCTTCTCACTCGATTAAAACTGTTTTGTGATTATTGTTAGCTAAATTGTGTTTCATTCTTCTACTGCAGGTTGGAATGGCTGCTACATTAGCTTCTGTCTGTTCAGTACCCTTGACATCAGTTTTACTTCTGTTCGAGCTTACAAAAGACTATAGAATATTACTTCCTCTCATGGTATTTTTTCGATGATCTTGCATGGTTAATGTCTCAAAAGATTACTCAACCTGATAAGCTTGTTATGTTGTAATTTTTTTAGGTTGTGCTGTGTGTGAAAGCTGCAGAGAACTAACCAAGTTAGATTAAACACATAGTGGCTTTTACATCCTGGAATGTATTGTTCAAACATCTCATTCTGATTTATATTCTTCTAACAAATGATTATCATATTGTTTAGCTTTGGTAAATGATAGGTACACTGGCTTTATAATATCTTATGCTTTACGTCACTGTTAAGTATGCTGCATCTGTGTATAAAAAGCAATTTTTATTAAATAAACTGAGTTTTATTAAATAAATCAAGCATTACAAAAAATATGTATATCAAACTTATTTATAGCATAGTAATCTTACTCCCACTTAAACAAGGAATGCTGAAACAAACTAGGCATTGTTGTTTTGGATTTTTATAACTTTGGATGTGTATGACATTGTTGAAAGTTCAATAACTCTTCAATGCTTGATGATTTTATGTATTATCAATCTTGCGAGTAGGGGGCTGTTGGATTGGCAATATGGGTTCCCTCTGTTACAAACCAGGCGAAGGAGACTGAAGCATCTGATACACGGGCATTAGCGCCGAGAGGTTATTCTTCTGTGCATCCTTATGAAGATAAAAATGAAAGCACATGTAGACGGATTGATGGTGCTGAAGATTTAGAACTCTCTGTCATAGAAACTGATGCTGATTGTGAATCAATAAACGAAGATTTGCTTTTGGAAGAAATAAAGGTTGTATACTTCTTGATTCCCTTTCACAATAGATTATAAACACCAGTCAAGATTGTTTTGTTATCTGATGATTTTAGCTTCTGATTAGTATGCTGCTTATTTCCAGTATTTCATGTTTGCTTGTAACTGAACTTCTTCCCTTCCACTTGTCTGCTTCACAGGTTTCAAGGGCTATGACAAAGAACTTTGTAAAGGTTTCACTCAGTGTAACCTTGACAGAAGCGATAAAATATATGCGTGATAACCAACAAAATTTTGTTCTTGTGGTTGATGATGATGACTTTTTGGAGGGAATACTAACAAATGGTGACATTAGACGTCGTCTATCCAAGAAGCCTAGCGGTGCTTCAAAGGACGATTCAACAGCTCTGGATGTATGTTACTGCAAATTTTACCCTTTGATTTTGTTCAGTTGGTTCCTTTAAGCCCTAAATTAATGCATGGCATGTTTTTACCATTTTCACTTCAATCTAGCTGAATTTAATTAGTGCATTTGTCATGTGGATCCGAAAAAATGCGCACCCACTCTCACTTACAGAAAGTTTAATCAATAGAAAGGGGGAGGGCGGATTTCCATATTTTAACACATAATCTGTTGGTCAAATAGACTCTAATGCCTTGTTGATTAGCTGTCAGTTCCAAACAGTTAACCTGGTAAGAAAAGTCCAAATAGTAATATTTAATTCGAGCAAATCCATTGAAGAGTTTCCTTTTTTATTTTATTTTATTTTATTTTATTTTTAATAAATGTAAGACCTCATACTGGCGAGGTTTACATTGCTGCCTTACTTTTCAGCTTGTGAGGCTTGTTACTTCTATTGTTTATTCATAACCTCATTGATGACATGTTAATAAATCTTTACAGGTGCTTGTTTCTTCTGTCTGTACTCAAACGATAATCTATAGGGGGCGAGAGCGTGGACTTTTAACATGTTATCCAGATACCAATCTGGAAATTGCCAAGGAGATAATGGAGGCCAGGGGGATCAAGCAGTTGCCTGTAATCAAGCATGATAGAAAACACCAAAGACAAAGGAAGCAAAGAGTTGTTGCTATTCTTCATTATGATTCAATTTGGAACTGTCTCAGGTTCTGACTATTATCTTTTACTTTGACTTTGTTACATGGTTTTGTTGTTTCCTTTCCTTTATATTCTACTGTTTTGGTTCTTTACATAGATGAGCCTGTTCTCTGGTCTGTACCACTAACAATCTTGCCCTTTTCTTTTCCTTGTTGCAAATTGCAATTAGAAGTCCAGTTTTTGGTCATTGATATGTCATGTGGTGGTATATCATGTCATGATACATAACATGCCTTGAATTTCAAATTGCTATATGCAATTATATAGCAACCACTCTCTTTAGTTGCTTATCTAATGATTTTGAGTTGACAGTGAATCAAGGTGGTTTAATTACTTGAGAAGTTTTTATTCTCATATCCATATAGGACCTTGGTAGATTTTTCTTTATTTTTTTCCTGTCTTTTTCTTGAGCCATAAAATAACTCCAAAGTCCACTGGTTTTCTGCTGTTGGATAACATCAGACGGTGGGAAGTTAATTAGTGTCGTTTTACCTTCAGCAAATAATCACTGATGGATCCATCTGATACTTTTCAACTTCAGTTTTAAAGATGTTATTCATTATATTAAATGGATATTAATGTGCTATATCTCAAATTGTAAATTTGATGTTTTTATTTACAGAGAGGAGATAAATCACCGGAAATCAGTTTATCAGCGTAAAAATAACAACCGCCAGGAGGTGATGATTTTAAATGGCCATTAATGCATACATGCAGTTGATTGCCAAATGTGACGATCCTTGGACGGCCACCTGGATGTCAGGTCAAAAGAGATTATGATGGTTGGCCGTATTAATTCTGGACTTGGATTGCTGCCATACTCCGTCCATATACAATGTATTCATACTGGAGCTACTAACTTTGGGTTTTGCTGATGTCTCAGACCCTGTAGTTTAGGAACTACACCATGTACATGTAAATTTTGTGTTAAGAGTTCAAAATCAGTAGCACAATGTTAGTGAAAAAAAGAACTGATATCAAAAGTTGAGTCCAAATTTTGTTGTCAAGCAAATGTATTTGTTGGTGCATTTCTGGTCCATGAGAGATACTTCTCTTGCTCAAATATTCATGTTAAGCAATGTCAATAAGATATGGTATTAGCTGACCTGAACAGCTCTCATCTTTGCAATTCATCTAATGTTCTTTCATTGTTTGTTATTGTTTAATAGTTGAAATGTGAGTTTTGCCCAATCATGGGAGCAGTTGGTAGCTTGGTGTCAAAACTGACCCTCTTCTTGTATTATAACTTGTTTAAAATTGTCAATATATGATTGTTCACAACCTTTTAGTGAAAACGTTTGTCCAGTTCCGATTTATTTTTGCCCTGTTTTTTGTGTTAGAATCACTTGTTGCAGACTGCTGATAATCAATTTTCCACACGAGTATCCTTCTCTACGATACTTTTCAATGCTTGTCAATGTCAAGTTTAGACGAGTAGAGAATCCAATTCTTTTAGAAAGCAAAATCCAGTGAATAGTATATCGAAAAAAAAAAATCGAGTGAATAGTAGTCTTTCATCATGTAGTTTCAAATTAGTTATTTCATTCCGTTTTATTGAGTAAAATTGAGTGTTTCTTTCAAATTTATCTCCCATGGATTCATAATAAGTATTCTTCTAACTCTTTATTTATTTATTTTAACAGGAAAGGTCTTGTATATTTGACAAGAACATCGTGTCTCTTTTCTGATATCAGAAACTTGCAGGAAGCTATGAAATGTTGGACGTACACGAGAGAAAGGAATGAAGAAACAACACATCATCATCATTTCATGATTCTCTTTAGTGTCCCTGCAAGCTTGTGATGCAGGACAAGTTTTCAGATTCCTTAATAGTTTAGGATTATTAATTCTTTTAGTTCAGATTTAATCGTTAAGTTAGGATTCCTATTTCTATAAGGGTTAGAACTATTATAAATAGGCTTATGTTATTTATGTTTTATAAGTTATTCAGTTTAATTTCAACAATACAATTTGAGAGTTTTCTATCATTATTTGAGCTTATTCGTTTCGTTTCGAAACAAATCTTCCACTGCACTAAAATTGGTATCAAAACATGGTTTGCCCTCGAATGATGGCTGAAATTGGTTTAAGTGGACAACAAACCTCTGACAACGAATGATAGTTAGTGATTGACGAGTAACGACTCGATAGAATCAAAGAAACACTTGGAAGTCTTAAGCAGATCTTTGTTGCATTGACTCTCGAAGGAAAACAAGTTGGCAATGAGCGTTAACCTGACTTAACAGGTGGCCGGACGGTGACTACCTGAGGTGACGTCGGAGATGATCGTAGACGGCAAAGAGGTCAAAATTTGGATGACCAAGACCCGCGTGACCTGCATCTGCTCTTGGGACCCGCACGCGACCCAGGCTTGTTAAGAAACCTTGCACAACCCATTTTCCACCTTAGCCCGCAACTCTACCGCCCATACATCGCTGGATTGGCGTACCCACCAAACCGGCGAGGTCCTCCTCACAGTTCCCTTATAGATCTTGACCTTTACAATCCCGATCTATACACCTATGACCCTAGATGTCAAGATCCAAAAGATCCGATCCAAATTGGGCTCGGACAAGGTTGGAAAGGTGACAATGGAGGTTGGCAACCCTATATCGACGGTGATAGAGGCCAAAACAATGATGGAGGAGGAAGAATTGATGAGATCCAACCATACCTATACCAACATGACCCGATTCATGTGTACTAAAGGGGTAATCGGGCTGTTTTTGGATGGCACGATGTCCAAGGAGACTGCCAAGCAGTCTACAGACGTGGTGAGAGGGGATTTGCACCTGTTAGAGCTTTGATGATTCTTCGGGAGACGAGAACAATGCTAATTTAGTCAACTACACTTACGGGAATGATCAATATCGCCAAGAATGACAAGATTACAAGATGAAGATGGATTTGCCCACTTTTGATGACTGAATACACATTGAAGACTTTCTTGATTAAGTGTATAATGTAAAGCAATTTTTTTGATTATTTAGAAATCCCTTAGGAGTGATAAGTTAAGACAGTGACGTATAAGTTAAAAGAAAGAGCTGCAACTTGGTGGGAACAGTTGTAGTTCAATCATCAAAGACAAGGAAAGCAACACATTCAAATGTGGGCAAAGATGAAACGATTGCTTAAACAATGATTTCTTCCTCTTGATTATGAGTAATTCCTATATCAACAATTCCAGAATTGTTGACAGTTGCATAGGAAAGTTACAGAATACATTGAAGAGTTATATTGACTAAATGTTAGGTGTACTCTGATGGAAACTATAGATCAACAAGTTGCTAGATATATCAGAGGTTTAAGTGTGGTTATTCAGGTGAAGTTGGCTCTCTATAGCATCTGGATATTGTCTGACGTAGTTAATTTGACCATAAACGTTGAGACTCAAATGAATAAACCAGTGAATCGAAATCCAAACAATTTTCGAAAGTCTACCTCAGATACTTCATCCAATCAAAGAACAATTGGCAACAGTGAAAAAAACTCTAAATCCACTCTTACAACCCCAACTGTAGGATATGGACAAAATACCAATGCTGCTCCTAATAAAACCACTACATCGCATCAACAGCAAAATCGGACCAATTCAAAATCATATGCTCAATCGAATTTGGAAAAATGTTTCCGATGTAATTAACCTAGTCATCTTTTAAACAATTGTCAGAATCGAAGAATTGTTAACTTTGTCGAAGAGAATGAGATAATAGATGGTGACATAGAGGATCCAGAAATTGATGATGATACTTATGAATGAGCTGAATAAACTGAAGGAGATAAAGGAGAAGCAGTTGTTTATATGCTCCAGTGACTCTTGTTAGCACCCAAAAGATTCAATGAATCACAATACCATAGGATTTTTCAAACTTGATGTACTGCAAATAATAAAGTCTGTAATGTTATTATTGATACTGGAAGTAGTGACAATGTGGTGTCCAGGGGGTTAGCTAAGGCATTGAGCCTGAAAATTGAGAAGCATCTTTACCCTTGCAAGATCACATGGATCAAAAGGGATCCTGAAGTCCATATTATAGATGTTTGTAAAGTTTCCCTATCCATTGGAAAATATTTTAAGGATGAAATAATATGTGATGTGGTTGATATGGATGCCTGTCATGTCCTTTTGGGAAGATCTTGGCATTTTGATGTTGATGCTACCTACAAAGGTAGGAACAACATAGTTATATTTTGGTAGTATAATGGAAAGATCGTGCTATTGCCACAACAATCACAACTGAAACCTTAAGGTGTTAGTAACACTGCTGAACATTTATTTACATCGATTCAAGGATTTGATTTTTTATAGCAAGTTAAAACTCAAAAAATTCTCTCGTAGCTCTAGTTGTTATGTAACACCCTCCACCCAATTCCCATTCTGATGGAAACTCGAGTCGAAGGATGCTATCTGAATCGGTTTATTAGTTATTATTTTACATATGTGCACTATAATTTTTTTTTCTCAAAAATTTCCTTTATTCGTTTATTTTAATTTACACGGCAGAGCCTCCTCTGTTTTTCTGAAAAATTCAAATTTATAAAAACCTACAAATTTAATAAGAAACACTTCTAAAATACATATATTTTCTCAACTTCCATTTCGGACATTCGTCCGACTCCAAAATCACTTCACCACACAAACATTTATAAAATAAAAAAACTTTCAAGTTTGAAACGTAACACTTCTAACATATTTCACATTTTCAACTTCCGTTTCGGACTCCCCGTCCGACTCCAAATTTCACTTCACCACACAAACATTGATGAGTGTCGCTTTGAATAAAAATCACATTAATAGAAGTAAACATTCATTAAAAGAATAATAATAATTCATTTTTAAAATCACTTTACCAACCAAAAACTTTTCTACAACTTATACGCATCATCATTTACAAAAATCTCAAGAATACACATTTATATACATATATGCCTTCATGTCAATGCACTTTAATAAAAATACATAGTGCCAAAAGAATAAATGCCCAAATTGTGGAGAGATGTGACTCGTAGTAATGCGTAGCCAAGGTCTTCTTGTTTGTCTCTATCTACAAGGCTCCAAATTCTCAACTTACGTATGGAAAATCCAACACGCTAAGCATTTTTACTTGATAAGTGTACACACTCTTTACAGTTATCATTTCATCAAGAGTCTCGTATTATAAATAAAATTTTTAAAATTCTCAAGCTGTTATCAAACTTCACAAATAGATTCATTTATTAATAATCTCACGTATAAAACATATGAAATTCATTTTTAGGCATATCAAGAATCGAACTTTCAAAATGCTCAAACTTTTATTAAGATTTATACATAAGTCATTTTACCACTAATTACATATATAAACCGAATATTTAAAATTCCTCATTCCACGGAAATGTCACAGGGTAACACAACATTTTTACGTTTTCTCAAAATACTAAAATAATACGTAAGAAAATCACTTTATTAATAAAAACACATATATATAAAAGACGTTCTCAAACATATTTACACGATTTTTTCCAATTTTTATAACAAACCTCAACGAAAGCACATACTAACAATTACGTATATAAAACCCATAACAATCGTTTTTCAATATAGTTACATGGTTTTCATGTAATATTTATTTATTTTTTCTCAAATATAAGTGGTAAATCATTATTTCACAATCTTTTAACTTTTACATATAAATTTGTAAAGAATTCAAATTTTCATTCACTGCACGCATAAACACATTTATTTTCATTTTCAAGCATGTCAGCACGATTTTTCTTTAATAGTATTTAGCGCCATTTGAAAACATTGACACGATACCATAGACTGGAAATCGAGTTTCATGTTTCCCCGGTATCGGACACTCGGTGATTACCCGCCGGAGCACGTTTCATATAATACACAATTTCTAGGACTGGACACTCGGTGCCTCGTAAGGTCTACGAATTCTGTATCAATGTTTATAAGCATATCAGTGAAGTACTACTATAATCACCCTATTGACATGCCAAATTCTCCAGCATCGGACACTTAGTGCCTGCCTGCCGGAGCTCAACTTCATATTTATATCAGTTTCTGGACCGAACACTCGGTGCCTCTCAAGGTCCGTTAATCATATAGATATATAAGCGTAACGACACAGTACTGCTAATATTTCTTTATTGACATACCAATTTCCAATCCTCACCTACCAACATTTAGGTTTGCTAGAGCCCTTATAAATTTACTTTATTACCAATCATTTCATATTTATAACAACTTTCATGTCTAAATAATAAATTTCGTTAGGAAAACAACGAATAAATTTTCAGTCGTAATTTTTCCCATATATTCAAGTTATCACTGTACCTCTCACAAATCACTATTTCACATTCAATTACTCATCAAATCTTTTCAAAACCTTCATGCCCTTCTCCCGATATACATTCGGTCAATGCATTAATTCATCAATTTCTTTCTGATTCTTTTTCGTTTCCATTCGAAAACCATAAAATTACAATCAAATAACATTGGGTAACCAATCATTTAAAATAAAATTCACAACCCTTTACTTTCTAAATTCAGTCAACATTTTTTTTCTTTCACAAAATTTTTCTAACTTTCATAATGAAATTGTATTAGTTACAAAACATTTTCAATGAGCATTAATTATTCGAATGAACTTTCTTTCTCGAACTTGTTCTTTATTTAAAAGAAAGAAGTTGAACCTTCTGTGCCTAAAAGCTAAATGCATGGGAGAACTCACGTATATTTGATAAACAAGTGTCATTGGATGCACACACCTTAAACATTGAAATTAAACGTGTAAACATGTCAGATAATATATAATTTAAAGACCTACCAAGAAATTAAACAAAGGGGGACTTGCTTTACTTAGAATGGTTTGGTTTCCAATCGCTGGAAACCAAATTTTTATTACAATACCCTTCATATATATATAGTTATGAAATCGATTTAATCATAATCAACAATCATCACATACTAATAAAAATAAAACCTTACTAATAAAAATGGATTTGTTTAAAGCAAGTGTACACCAACTTCTCTAAAACACCTCAAAAAGATTGGATAACTATTTAAAAGCCTATTTTTGGCCCTTAAACACCCTAACATCCAAATCATTCATTTCATAGTTTTTTTTTTCTTTCATTCATTTAATCCCAAATCAACACAACTTCATTCCAAAACATCACACAACCTAATCAAGCATTACAAATTCACACAATTACGTGCTTAACATAAATGATCTATCTATTAATTTATGAGAGAATTACTGAAAAACCTCCATACATATCACTTATTACAATTGGAAACTACTTTTGTTTTTTGTAACAATGACCTCCCCTATACTACGGTTTGACCATAATTGACCGTTTGAGATAACTGAAAAATGACAAAATGGAGTAAAAAGACAAGAATACCCCTTCTATTTATTAAATCCGTCCGTCTCTCACCTCTCTCTCTCTCTCTCTCTCTCTCTCTCTCTCTCTCTTCTTCTTCTTCTTCTTCTTTTCTTTCATCTTCTTCACTTAACCTAATCTCTCTCTCTCTCTCTCTCTCTCTCTCTCTCTCTCTCTCTCTCTCTCTCTCTCTCTTCTCTCTCTTCTTCTTCTCTTTTTTTTCTTCATCTTCTTCACCAGTCGATTTGGGTTGGGAAACCCAGATCGACGTCTGGGTTTCCAACCCAGACATCGACGGACCCAGATCGACGTTTGGGTTGAAAACCCAGACGTCGGGTCTGGGTTTCCCAACTCGGACGTCAATCTGGGTTTCCAGACCATCACCCGCCATCGTCGTGGATCTGGGTTTCCAACCCAGACCCGCATCAGTGTCTGGGTTTCCAGATTGGAACCCAGACCTGCATTATTGTTTGAGTTTTCAGATAGTGTTGATGATGATGATGTTCTTGGGTCTATTTGATGATGATAGTAATGATTTTTGTTTGAAGATGACAGTAATTTTTGTTTGTGTTGATGATTGATGATGTTAGACCTTTGTTTGTGTTATTTGTGTTGATGATTAATGATGATTGTTTGTGTTGATGATTGATTTTGATGATGGATCGTTCTTGATGAATCAGACATCTGTTGATGAACCCAAGAAAATTTTGATGAACCATCATCATTTTTTTTATCATTTTTTTATTTTTTTGAAATATTATTTTTTTAAAAAAAATTGATCTAGACAATTCATTTTTAAGATGGACGATCTAGATCCATTTGAAAAATTTTTAAATTATTTTTTATAGTTAAAATTTAATTTTTTTAAATTTTTAAATCATTTATTAATTAATTTAACTTTTAAAAGAAAAATAAAAATCAGATAAATTGACCAAAATGCCCTTATTATAGTTAACCATCACAGTCAACTATGGTCAAACAGTTAGAACAGGGAAGGTCATTGTTATAAAAAGTAAAAGTGGTTTCCGATTGTAATAAAACATATGTTTGAAGACTTTTCAGTAATTCTCTCATTAATTTATATATCTATCTTTTTATTCATTTGCATTTTTTTTTTTTCAAAAATCATCATAATTTAATCTAATACTACATATAAAATCATTTCAACACGAAAATTCATCACTAAACACATAAAAAGAATGAAAGGTCCACTCACATACCCAATTTTCACTTTAACCAATTTTATGTCCAAGCTTTCCATTTTAAATTTTTCCTTACACTTATTTAATTTTAATCACTCCAAATTCATCCCAAAACATCCAACAATTCATTCAAGCATTAAAAATCACTTCAACACATACAAAAACACAAAGTGTCCATATACTAACATAAATATACACTACTTCATTACCTTTTTCTTTTCTTTTCAAAAATCCTCTCAAATCAACATAATATCATATATATTCATCATACAAATATTAATATGCATTTAATCACCTAAATTTTCCTAAGTGACCCCTTACTAATATTGGTCACAACCAAAATGATATTTTCATTTGAAGCTCAAAATCACATCCATCCATAATCACATAATCATTCAAAGCTTAAATAAAACTCTAAACTCAAATCAATGACATTTTCCATTAATCATCATTTCAAAACCCTAATCCTTACAAAATCTTAGACCCAAATTTATTTAATGTTTTCCTTCCACTTCTAAGCTAGATTTGATGATATTCAACCTTGATTTACCCCATAAAATTCATCAAAATTTTATTTAATCAACAACTCCCAAAAACCCATCAACATAGACATGAATAAATTCCACTTACCTTAAATCTACTTCAAGCTTTCTAGAGAATTTCATGAGGGGTTTAAGAGGTTAAGATAGATGGGTTACCTTTTCTTCTTCTTCTTCTTCTTCTTCTTCTTCCCTTCGTCACGGCTGCAGAATTTTTTTTTTTCCTTCTTGGTCTGCACGGGTTCAGCTCCTCCATTTCTCACGTTCTGCTCTTGTTTCAACCGAATCCCACCTCTTTCTCATCCTCTCAAGCCATTCACTTATATAGACTACTCATTCAATTGCCTTAATTGCCCTTCAACTAATTTAGAAATCACCAAGATGCCATTAGTTATAAATAAACTCATTTAATTGGTCACTTAACTCCATCTAATTAATCACCAATCAAATGCATTTACTTTAGTCCAATCTCAACTAATTACTCTTCCTTTTTGACTTAAAAATGTCACAACATCATTGGTCTTCACATAAGCACATGGATTGTGCTTCTTGAACCCTTATCTTTTCATGCACACTTAATAATTTATTTAACTTACAATTTAATCCTCATTTAACACTAATAAATTTTAAAAATATTTCATGGTCATCCTATCATCAAATTAATCATGCAATACTCTAATTGGGTATCCTAACCTTCAATCTCAAACTTCGAAAAAAATTCAGGAGGTTTCAAGCTCACTAAATTCGCAATGTTTCCAACGAACGCATTTTTTTTTATCGATTAATCTTCGGAACCTTCAAAATTCACTTAAACAGACTCATTTTCGCTCCGTTTTAATTTCATGAGGCTCTATTACTCATTCTAAATATTTTCTCTTTTTCGATGTCAAACTTGAAAAGTCACTATTCATATATACTATTTACCTGAAAATCACTATTCATTCGGAAAACATTATTTCTCCTTCAGAAGTGTCGTTTGAGTTTCAAAAATACTTTTTGAGCATCTTAACTCTCATTTTGGCACTTCTCTAAATTTTTGAATTTTTCCGAAAATCCGTATGAATTTTCAGTTGGATCCGAAAACCGCTTCGTTTTACCTCAAACGGACTCATTTTTTATCCATTTCAGTTTCCTTAGACTCCATTACTTATTTCGGAGCTTTTCGACTTAGGGGTTCGTTTTTCAAAAAATTTACTATTCACACGAACTCTATTCCGTCCGAAAATATTATTCATTCGAAAGTCACTATTCATTTTGAAAATACTATTTTTCTAGATATATTTTTATTTCTCTTAAACAGGAAAAATTTGGGGCGTTACATGTTAAGGGTTCAATTACAATTGAGGTAGATATTCACCCAACAATGCGTCCATTTTATGAAGAGTTTAAGGACCTATCACCTATTGAGTTACCAAATGAGTTGCTATCTATGAGGAATATTCAGCACCATATTGATTTGGTACCCGGTGCTACTCTACCTATTCTATCATATTATCACATGAGTCCAACAGAGCACGAAGAACTACAATGATAGGTTAATGAGTTGTTAGATAAAAGTTTAATTCGGGAAAGTATGAGTTCTTGTGTGGTTCCTGCTTTATTTACTCTAAAGAAGAATAAAAGTTGGCGAATGTGTGTAGATAGTCGTGCAATGAACAAAATTATTATCAAGTACTGATTTCCCATTCTGCGCCTTACCGATATGCTTGACAGGTTGGTAGGAGCTATGGTGTTTTCTAAACTTGCTTTACGTAGTGGCTGTCATCAGATTCGTATACGACCAGACAATGAGTCGAAAACAACATTCAAAACTAACAATGATCTTTATGA
Organism: Litchi chinensis; assembly: GCA_019925255.1. Taxonomy (NCBI): domain Eukaryota; kingdom Viridiplantae; phylum Streptophyta; class Magnoliopsida; order Sapindales; family Sapindaceae; genus Litchi; species Litchi chinensis. The sequence goes on along the minus strand of CM034462.1, from coordinate 30,946,957 downwards.
ATGGTTGGTGATGTCATTTGGATTGTCTAATGCACCTAGTACTTTTATGCGATTGATGAATCAAGTTCTTCGACCATTCATTGAAAAGTTTGTGGTGGTTTATTTTGATGATATCTTTATCTATAGTCAAGACGAGAAGAAATATCTGGTGCATCTCAAAGAAGTTCTTTAAGTTCTAAGAGAAAATAAGTTGTACATCAATTTTAAGAAATGTAATTTCTTGATCGATGGACTCTTGTTTTTTGGTTTTATAATAGGAAAAGATGGTGTTCAAGTTGACAAAGGTAAAGTTAAGGCCATTCGAGACTAGCTAATCCCTAAGAGCGTTCCAGAAATGCAAGGTTTCTATAGTTTAGCTACCTTTTATAGGCGCTTTATTTGAGGTTTTAGTACTATCATGACACCAATTACTTATCGCTTAAAAAAAGATGGATTTCAATGGGGTAAAGCATAAGAAGATAGTTTTCAAGTAATTAAAGAAAAATTTTGTTCTGCTCCGTTATTGGCACTTCCTACTTTCGAGAAAGTGTTTGAAGTAGAATGTGATGCATTTATACAAGGAATTGGAGCTATATTATCTTAAGAGGGATGACCTGTTGAGTTTTTTAGTGAAAAAGTTGGTGAAGCTCGACAAAAATGGACTACTTATGAGTCGGAGTTTTATGTAGTTGTTCAAGTGTTACAACATTGGGAGCATTATTTAGTTCAACGTGAGTTTGTGTTATATATTGACCATTAAGCTTTGAAGTTTATCAACTCCCAAAAGACGATCAATCGTATGTATGCTCGATGAATTACTTTTTTGTAAAAATTCACTTTCGTTATTAAACAGAAGACAGGGCAATCAAATAAAGTAGAAGATATATTAAGTCGACAAGCTTCTCTTCTATCCACCATTTGTACAGAGGTGGTTGGTTTTGAATCCTTAAAGGATATTTATGCTAATGATGAAGATTTTAATGAAATATGGGCAAAATGTTGCAACAAAGAGTTTGTTACTGATTTCCTTATACATGATGAGTTTTTATTCAATAGTACACAATTATGTATCCCTCGTTCTTCGTTGCATGAACTTTTTATTAGAGAGTTACATGTTGGAGGTTTAGGTGGACATGTTGGACGTGACAAAACAATTAGTTTGGTAGAGAAGAGATTCTATTGGCCACAACTTAAGAGAAATGTAGGACGTTTTGTTCAACGATGTTCTATCTGCCAAAGAGCTAAGGGACAAGCTTATAATATAGGTCTTTATAATCCTTTGCCTATTGTAGAGACAATTTGATAATATCTAACAATGGATTTCATGTTAGGATTCCCTCGTACCCAAAGGGGTATCAATTCAGTTTTTGTAGTAGTTGATCATTTTTTCAAGATGGTTCACTTTATTTCGTGCAAAAAGACTTTAGATGTGTCTCATGTGGCTCATTTGTTCTTTCGTGAAATTGTTTGCTTGTATGACATACCCTATTCCATTACATTAGATCGAGATGTCAAATTCTTGAGTCATTTTTGGCAAATATTATGGAAAATGTTTGATACTACATTAAAGTACATTAGTACGGGTCATCCATAGACAGATGGATAAACGGAAGTCGCTAATCGTACTCTTGGAAACATAATTCGGTCCGTTCGTGGAGAAAAGCCAAAAGAGTGGGATGTAGTCTTTCCTTAGATAGAGTTTGTCTTTAACAATATGCCTAGTCATTCTACCAAAAAAGTACATTTTGAAGTTATCTACACAAGGATTCCATGACATACTGTAGATTTGGTTCGTCTACCTCCTACTTCTGATGTTAATTCTAATGATAAGGAGTTAGTTGAACGAATTCATAAGATTCATCAAAAAGTCAAAGAAAACCTTGAAGCAGCTAATTTACGTTACAAGATTGATGTCGATCAACATAGGCGTTTCAAGGAGTTCAATGTAGGTGATTTAGTGATGGTTCATTTTCGAAAGAATCGTTTTCCTGTGGGCTCATACAACAAACTATGAGATAAAAAGATTGGCCTTTTCAAGATACTAGAAAAGATTGGCAATAATGCTTACAAAGTCGATCTCCCTAGTAACATGAATATTTCTAATGTTTTTAATGTTGCCGATATCTTCAAGTATTTTCCTCCAGATGAGTTTATTCTGCAATCACAAAATTCGAGGACGAGTTTTTTTCAGGAGAAGGGGATGTGATGTAGGATAAGTTTTCAGATTTCTCATTAGTTTTAGATTATTAATTCTTTTAGTTTAGATTTAATCTTTAAATTAGGATTTCTATTTTTATAATGTTTAGGATTAAAACTATTATAAATAGGTTTATGTTATTTATGTTTTGTAAGTTATTCAGTTTAATTTCAACAATAAAACTTGAGAGTTTTCTATTATTATTTGAGTTTATTCGTTTCGTTTCAAAACTAATCTTCCGTTGCACCAGCTTGTTTCTGGGCCTATTTAAACAGTACATCTGTTTTCATTCCCAACAACAAAATTAGTACATAAAAACTTCATAAAACTTTCTAAACACCAAAAAATCATAAGATTGCCAATGAAATTGAACCATTTGTGTATAAAATTTATAAATATTACTACTTTCCTCATAACAACCAAAAAATATAATAGTAACAACAATAGTAATAAAGTAAAAGAAAGCATAAAGATTTACATCTGAGGTCCAAGGGGTAGCCTACTCATAAGCTGCTGGTACACAGCTGAACGGTTAGACAAGTTCAGACCAGGGTCCGACATAGGCTCTACCTTCGGTTCTCCTTTTGGCATCATGAAACCCATTTCATTCACCTGGCGGTGCTGGGCTAAATACGGATGAACAGGAAGAACAGGTAGCTCAGCTTGACCAGGGCCAAGTCCTGCCATAGCTAAATTGGCCAGGCCAGGTTGATTCATTCCAAAAGAGAAGCCAGGGGAAGGTGCTAATGGCTGTCTTCCGGGTACTCTGAAAGAACTGAACGCAGCAGGCCTTTCAAACCTTGCCATGCTGGATTGAACCTGTGATGGCTCAGGCCTGTGGACATGGTTTTGACCACCAACGCCATTTTGGGCAGTAATGGCGCTAGAGGACCCCGAATTGACATGGCTGCTATTGCGAGCAGCAGGCACATCATGGTTGTGCTTTCCCTCATATGTGGTGATCACTGACTTCAGGTCATGTGATGCTCTCTCCACATGCTTTCTCACCGTGCACCCCGCACTTGTACACTTGTAGTAACTCCTACAAGCAAATAGTACACAAAATTTTATGTTGAAATTGGAATTAATATGCCCATGCATGTATGTTAGTGAGGGTTAAGAGAGAGAGAGAGAGAGAGACACAGAGAAGAAAAATAATAGATGATAATTTCAGTAACCACCTTGGATTTGGATTTCCTTTAACTACTTTCTGCCCATACTTGCGCCAGCGGTATCCATCATCTAGGATGTCCACCTCACTGGTCGTTTGGACCACAACTCTGGGCTCACGAATAGCTCTGGTGGCTCCACTCATTTCCGTGGCATAAGCTTCGATTTTCCTGGATATCAAACATGTGCATATTCCCACAGTGATTCAAATAAATATTACACACAAGATATCATAGCAGATATATGGAAAATGTACCTTCTTTTTGACTCAGATTCATCTCCTTCACCATCATAGCCAACGCTGCCATGTGTCCCGCGATCGTCTTCATCTTCATCATTAGAGAATGTAGATGAGGCATCCACTGCATCACCTGGTTCAAAGTGAGTGCCATTCTGAGCTTGTAACGAATTAGATTGGTTGCAGAATTCTGGATCTGCAGTTGCTGATGATGTCACCTCAATGTTGTCCTGCCTCCAGTCAGGAGTTACAGCAGCAGTTCCCTTCTGTGCATTTGCCCATGCAGGATCTCCGTCAGCACCACTCTGAGGTCCACTCTGTTCAGCAATATCTAGTTGCATATCAAGAAGTGGGTTAGAACCAATGGCTGCTCGGCGATTAGGTGGAGGCTTGGGGTGGTTATGGGCTCCTTTATAAATGATCTCTGTTATGTGGCCTTCATGGGATCGCTCTACTTTCTTCTTAACCTGACAATTTGGATGTGTGCACTTGTAATAACTACGTGGATACTCACTACCTTTCACTTGTTTTTGTCCATATTTTCTCCAGTTATATCCATCCTCAGATGATGCACCTCCACCACCAGCAACCATGGAGTCTCCACTGCCTCTTTGATCACCTTCTTCATCCTGTTGCTCATCAAAAGGTGGAGAGTGTTCATTACTGCCACCAACAGTGTCAAAGATCCTTTGATCTGCTGAGATTGTATTACTTCCATTATCTTTTTCAGTTGATGATCTGGAGAACTCTGTCTGGAGATTGAGGCTGTTTTGGTTATGAGAGACAACCTTGGTAGGTTCTACACTTTGAGACTGAAGAGAATTTTCAGACTGAACAGAAACCTCGATACCCAGAAAGGATTGCTGAGGAAGACTAAATACAGCACTCTGTAAGCAAAAAGGCAAACAAGACTTAGCAGACACAGAATAGAGATTAGTTTAACTCTTTGAATAACAAACTCTTATTTATTATGCTTACTTTGTTTGTTGGTCCAAGGGAAAAAGAATCTGATTCTGCGAAAGGTTTAAATGCAAATGATGTATTGATGTCCTCAAAAAAACTATCTTTACTCTTGTCAGGGGCCTCTGAGGTAAATGTGGAACTTCTACCATTAGCATTTGGAATGTTTCCAAATGAGATCTTTCCAGTTGTTGGAGATGTCTGTGCCTGTAATAGCACGAGTTCATAAATTTGAGTGTGGTGTAACAATACCAAAAGCTTTGTGTACCTCCAGATGAAAATCAAACATGCACCAATAATTCCAAACCTAAAATTCACATCATGTCATTAAGTTGGTTTTTTCTTTTTTCTTTTTTTTTTAAAAATTTTTTTTAGAATAGAAGCGATTAGCTTACACAATTAAGCTGAACAATACGTTGCTAAGCTCCATGACACAAAAACTAAGCAGGTGTCTTCAATGATTCAACGGTTTCAATATGCAAATATCAAGTTGAAGAGCACGTAAAAATTATTCAAACACCATGTTTGTTTGATGGTCAGATTATCAACACCTTTAAAGACTTGGTTGCAGTAGCTAGATCATTATCTGAATTGAGGGAGTCAATATTACAGTTCCTCTAGGAGTCAGAAGAAATGAAATGGAGACAATAGTTGCATAGAATGAGAAAAGCACTTTAGAAATCCCTTAGTCTAATTCATTCAACGTAAAAATGTTTGATATGGTTTTACAGATAATACTTGAACCAGATAATAACAGAAGTAAGGTCAACTTTACTATGTTTGGTTAATGTCCATGTACCATACAATTATGGAAAACCTCCTGCCTCCATTGACAGACAACTATTGCCTTAGATTCCATATCACCAAGGAGTCGATTTTTAACTTCAAAAGACGAGAAGTTACCAAACAACAGATAAGATATTTTAAGAAATAAACTCACCAGTGAATTTGAAACGAACACCGGAGACTCCAGCAAAGTTGTCGGGCTGAGACCAGGTGATATCATCAAGTAAGGAGATCGAACATCGGGGTTCAGCGAGAGGTCTGAGGACCTCATGCTTTCCGTATTCAACCTTGGAGCATTAAAGCCAGCTCTTGCTGCCATCCTTTCCACAAGACCACCACGCGAACTTGATTTGAGCTCAGAAAATGGACCAAAGTCATTCAATTGATCACTAGACGCACCCGCTTGTGTCACATCCTTTCTGTTTGTATTTCCTGATCTCATTTGCTCTTGAGATCCTAAAAAGAGCTCCCCAGCTCTATCCTCGCTGGTTGGTTCTCTTGAGCTGATATCATCACCCATCATTGCTGAGAAAAAGGTTCTTGGGCTTGGACTTGGAGCCTGAGGCACCCACTCTCCAATCACAGCCATATTATCATCAATTCCAGCCATGACAATTCAAAGACTTGGCTCAAAGCCAAGTCAACTTAGAATCAAGGTCGTGCACAAACGTTGAATTCCTGAAAGGTTTATTCAAACAAAGTACAACATGGAATAAAAAATAGACCAACCAACCAACCAATTGAAAAAGTACAGATGAGATGCTCAAAAGAGAGCAGAATTTTGAACTGAGGTCTAAGATTATATTGAAACAAAATTTCCATTCAACTCAATACTATATATCTATTTAGTTAAGGTGGTTTCCAAAAGCGGAACTAAAACAATAAAACAACGCAAAATTGAGATGTTCCATTTTTGCTTGCTTCTTCTCAGCAATCAAAAAGAGGTCAGAAGAAGATAAAGCAACATGTTTGACTGGAGATCATCACTCATCAAATGATTCCATACACACACAAACAGAATCTTCATGAGTTGCAGACGTATACACTAGAAGAAATGAAACGACACACATGCAAAAACATCTCATCAACGCAAGAACACCATCTTTTTTTTTTTTGAACCTTCTTCTCACAGCAATTGATAAGGATAATTCTCCAAAATAAAAAACGATAAAACTTCAAAAATTTGGGAGAAACCCCAAAAACATGACGAAAATAATTTCTTTAAGAGGTGTAACAAAGAATCTATAGAGATGGAGGTAATTGACAACATTCCAAATTTGATAAAAGTTAAAGGGAAGTACTAATCATGTGAATACAATGAACCTACAAATATGGAAAACCAGTTTTTAAAGTCAGGGTGCCCATCAATCAAGATCCAATGATGACCAAATAGACAACAACATTGAGAATAAAAAAAAATCAAAAACGCAGATTACAAAATCTATAACAAAACATACCCAGATCATAAAATCATTTAAAAGATAACATAGAGTGAGAATGGCACCTTAAAATTTCATAGAGAGACAGGGAAACAAAAAAGGAACGAGCCAAAGAGAGATGGAGAGATTTAGAGATAGAAAGAGAGAGAGAGAGAGAGAGAGAGAGAAAGAGAATGATTAAAAATGATTACCTGATTGATTAAAGAGTCAAAGCTAAATGAACAAAGACCCACCACCACCACCACCACCACCACCCATCACCAACACAACAACAAGTCTCTCCTATTATTGAAAAAGGAATCAACTTTCCTCTTCTCTGCTCTCAAAATTATATGCTGTGCTGATGTTTTATGCTAACAGGACGAATTGCATCACCAGATTATAAATATTGTTTCATCACAAACCAAAGCGTGCATTATTATTATTATTTTTTTTTTTCACTCTTCATTTTCACTAATCGATCATTTTATTCATCTTATTGTTTCTGTTTGGACTGGGCCTGGTCTTGTGGGTCCCACGTAGGGGTATTATCGTCCTAATGTTGGGTGATTGAGTTGTAGGTGATTCATTAGTGTGAGGAAAAATGTTTGTATTAATGGTAAATGTGGGTAACGTTGGGGTGTCATGTTGATGTGGGTGCCTAACACGTGTCCCCCTTGTAATGTGAAAGGTGTTATAACCACCTTATTTACTCTTTCTACTATTGAGAATGTACAACCAATTTTACCATTTTAATATTTGACCTGTTTGGAGTTTTTATGGTATGATATTGGATATGGTACTAATTATTGTTGCTATTTTTTGTGGATTTTTCAATGTTTTTGTGTTTGGTATGTTAATTAAATCACTACTAAGAAGAACAATATATGGTCAAACCTTTTGGATTTTGTTTTGCAAACATTAATTGCTCTATTACAACTCTTACCTTAAAACCTAATCAATTCATCTAATAAGCCGCTGTTGGTTCAATTTATATCAAGTTATTTGAACGGTTGAAGATTATTTTGAAAATATAAGTAACCAGTGAATTGTAAAGATGGATTTACATAGTAATTAGTGAATGGTCGGAGCCACCAAAGATGATATTTAGAATAGTATAATTAATTTTCTAGGAGTCTCGGAAATATATAATGAATTATGTAGAATGATAAATCGAAAAGGACAAGAGGAGAACTAGTCACATATTTTAATATTATAATGCAAATTGAAAAGGACTGGCTGATAATGAGTAGTTTTTTCTCTAATAAATTAATCTCTTATTAAATAAGGAGGATCTAATTCTAATCTAATTATCACATTCACATTCTAGTCTCTTCCCTCGTTATCTTCTTTTTGTTTTGGTTTCTCTTAGTTGCCCACTACTCAACTCTTATAAAGTTTATATTCCAACTTCCAAGAGCCCTATACACAATATTCTCTCTCTCTCTCTCTCTTAATTTTGTTTGGGTTCTTAAAAAGCAAATACTATGGGACAATTAAACTCATAAGTTTTTTCTTTATCTTTTTTAACTCTCATTTTTAAAAAGTCATATACAATCATAATATATATATAAATTAGTTTATATTACGTATTATGTGGTCATTATTTGGTATAAATGTCAAGATATTTATATAATAAATTTCCAAAGTTGAGTATCTCGAACCGTTAAAAACACGGTTAATGATACCGACTAAAGACTTTTGAATAGATAATTAATATGGAATCTCTACCATGTAGGAGTGCAATAGATAATTAGAATAATAAAAAACAAGTGGAAATGGAGGGAGGCAATTGTCTGAGATTTTGTTTGGGATGGCAGGCACTTAAAGTTAAGATAAAAACCAGTGTAGGTACATTATACGTATTATTAAATATGTATGTACACATTTATCTCAATATATATATGTGTACATGTATATGATAAAAAGAAAAAGAGTAGAGTTGATTTTGTCAAAAGAAAAATACAAGAAGAGCCAAATCCTGGCACCAGGACAGAAGCAGAGTAGTAGTGAGAGAGCATGGGCATTGATATGGTAAGAAATTGCCAACTGGATGCATATCTACATATCATTAGTAGCTAACAAACAGCATTTCAGTCTCCTATACATGTGACCACTTTATTTTTTTTATTATTTTTTATTATTATCTTATTCAATGCATTTACACTTGCTTTATTGATGGATGGACACCCAGTCAAAAAAGATCGTTTGACCAAGTCTTTGTCTCTTTGCATGCCCTGCTCATGCTTTTGCCTTTGTTTTTTATTTTAATTACAAGACAAAAAAGTCTGGTTTCATCACTACCCAATGAAAAATAAAGGGCTTGCTGTTGTGTTGGTGTCTAATTTTTACTTTGATTGAAAGTCGAAACGATCCTAAAATGCAATCTCAAAACATCTTACGTTATGATGAATTTGAAATGTCATATTTATGTACAACAAGATTTGATTACAAAGGGTAATATCGATAGCAACGTCAAAAAATATGGCATCTTCTTCACATAGAAGCTCCTATCAACTTTACCAAATGTTAGTGATTGTATGAATGAGTGTTTATATTTATCATGATATATATATATATACTGAAGAGCCAAAGATACATGAGGGGGTGTCACTTATGAATTTTGTGTCTCCAATTCTGTGTCAGGAATTCAGCACTTAGGAAACAAGTGTGTGTGTGTTGATAGTGGGGACACCAAAAAGGGTGGGACTGGGACTCCAACTTGAGTTTCCTGTCAGGATGGGGCCCCTCTCTGGGCTGAATTCCATGACTACTGACTTTCCATACTCAGCAAGAGGGGTCCACTCTTTGCAATGTCTAGGCTGGGCTGGACTTTTTCAGCCCATGTTGCCCCAATACTTGAGATTCTGGACTGGACCAGCTTGTGGTCTTGATGGGGAATGGAACAACATTTGAAGATATGTATGCAATGATTCTGATGCTGGAAATATGAGAGAAATAAAAAATAGTAATATTTGGATACTATTGTTCTCATGAAGATTGATCCAAGATGGTGGAAAAGTGAAAAAGAAAAAGAGGAAAAAGACAAAAACTTTCATATCAAATACAAATACTGTAAAACATCATGCAAGAACATGGTAATGAAGACATTAATTTAAAGCTTTGACCAAATTGGCTAAATTCTAAAGCCAGAATTCATGGGACATAATGAGCGACCTATCATATCTTTGACATGCAAAAAAGCATATCAGATCATGTTGATATTTCTGGTGGGTGAAGAATCTCTCTCTCTTTATCAATAATGACAAGGTTGAATCAAACGCAATAGTTGTTGCATCATAGCATGAGAATGGTCCAATAACAGCAACTTAGAATCCACCTCAATCACTCCATCACTTCTTTCTGTCACAAAATTCCCTTTTTTATCAACTCCTGACTTGAATCAAAGATCACTGTATTTGTTTGTTTCTGATATTCATCAACATAAATTTTATGTTTGTTCGTCATATTCCTGAGTCAGTTAAACAATCAACTTAATTACATAACTTCACAATATTTTAGAAGAGATTTATGATTTCACTTCATCAAATAATGCTACTGCTACAAATTTACAAATCTTCTGTCCTCTAATAGTCCAGCTTCTATGCACAACAACAATAGGCAATTTGTGACAAGATCACAAAACTAGATACTAGAACAACATCAATCAGCAAAACTTTGACAGGAAAAACAAGCTAATGCCAAAGGAACAAAGTTTGAAGTCTTTACAAACAGAATTAGTAATCAATGAAGAGAAAAACATAACTACTCATCTTGCAGCAACCGAAAGACCCCATCACTTTGTTCCCTCATTTTTTTCTCTGTCTCATTCAGTGTTCTATTATTTACACTAGGCAAAATGGGAAGGATAGGCCTCATCTCTGATATCAGAGGTTCAACTCAATGATACTGTAACTGTGTTGCCTTAGCTTGGCAAGTGGCCACATGCAAAATTGCAAGAAAAACACTGCTGTAGTTCAATTGCATTGAAATGGCATGAACTAAGGTTCCTTCTCTCGCAAGTCTTCCATAACAGTCTCTTTCAATGAGAAACCGTCAAGGCTATCACTCTCTGTATCAACTTGAAGTTCTTTGAACATTGCCATTACCTGTATCATGGTTGGCCGCCTGAGTGGCCTGTCATCTAAGCACTCAAAGGCAATCCTCAGATACTGGTGTAGTTCTGTATCACCAGATTCTCGTGTCATCAATTCAGAATCCAATATTTCACTGCTTCTCTTCTCTCTATGAAGCTGTTTTGCCCATCCAACAAGGTTGTTGTCATCACCAAACTCAGATGGATCTATTGGCCTTTTCCCTGAAAGAAGCTCCAGTAATATGACACCATAACTATAGACATCGCCTTTTGTTGTACAACGGAAACTCTGGTAGTACTCAGGTGGAACATAACCGGGTGTTCCTGCAAGGGTGCTCACACTAAGATGAGTGTCAAGAGCATTCACCAATCTCGCCATGCCAAAATCCGAAACTCTGGCCTCAAAATTCTCATCTAGAAGAACATTGCTAGACTTCATGTCACGATGAATGATGTGGGGTATGCAGCTATGGTGAAGGAATGCAAGGCCTCTCGCTGAACCTATGGCGATCTTCTTTCGAGCTGCCCAGTCAAGTCTTGTGGCCCCTCCTTTGGCTCTATCATGGAGGACAGATTCCAGACTCCCCCATTTCATGTACTCATACACAAGTAGCCTCTCCTCACCAATCTTGCAGTAACCGAGCAAAGGAACCAGGTTCCGGTGCTTAATCTTCCCAATGGTTTCCATTTCCGCCATGAATTCTCTGTCTCCCTGACCTGTGACATGAATTAGCTTCTTGATTGCAACAACACACCCATCTTTCAATTGTGCCTTGTAGACTTCACCAAACCCTCCAGAGCCTATCAAACTATCAGCACTGAAACCATTAGTAGCTTCAAGCAGATGGGCAAAAGTTAGCTTGCGCAGTGGTTTCTCAAATGTGGCAACGTTGATGCTCAAAGGCTCAGGAACACTGGAAAGTTTCCAGCTACTGCTACCTGAAGTTGGAAGGCTGTCGATGTATTTCTCTCGTTGTTCGTCCTTCTTCTGGTGCTTCTTCACTCTATACAAAGCTAAAGTAAGTCCCAGAATGCACAAGATAAAGAATGTGATGCCAATGACCACACCTGTTTCTACATTCTGCTTCTTGTCTTGATTGTGGAAAGTTGCAGAATGGCTTCCGGAGCCACAAGGTGGCAATGGTACCCCGCAAAGGCCAGAGTTGTTCTCATATCTGGACGATGGAAACGTAGTGAGCTGACCTCCAGAAGGAATAGGACCAGATAAGTTGTTGTTGGACACATCAAGATCACTTAAAAAAGAGAGTCCCCCCAATGACCCGGGAATGTAACCTTGAAAATTATTGTGAGAGAGATCAAGAACGCCAATGGCTTTTAAACCTCCAAAGCTGTCTGGAATGCTACCAGTAAGATTGTTGTGTCCTAAATTCAAAACTTGCAAGTAGTTCATTGAACCAAACTTTTCCGGTATAGTACCCAACAAGGAATTGTAAGAGAGATCAAGGTAGATCATGCTGCCATTTGTAGCAAATGTATAAACTGTCATGCCAGAGTAAATTCTAGTTGATGGACAAGAGTGTACCATAGGAAAGCCCTCCAGCCTCTCTGATCGAACCCCCTCGAATTCAACTAGCCCTCCTGCACCTCTACAGGCCGTTCCACCTTCATTTCTAACAAATGCAAATTGCTTCCCTGAAACAATTCCTGGCATAACTAGGCCAGCTTGGTCAGCAAGGCTGGTAGGGAGAGCACCACTCAGGTCATTGCTGTTTAAATCAAGCCAAATGAGGCTCCTACAGTTGCCAAGCTCATATGGTATCTCTCCATGAAGAGTATTGTTGCCCAATTGGAGGATAGCAAGATTGACTAGTTTTCCAATTTCAGCAGGGATTTCTCCAGTAAGTTTATTGCTGGAAAGAGACACCCATATCATATTGGTGCAATTGCCAATGGACTTTGGAATGTTTCCAGCGAGTTGATTGTTGTTGAGAATCAAAGTCTCCAGGTTCCCTCCATTGACACAAATGCCTTCAGGGATTTCACCAGTCAGGTTGTTTGCCCAAATCACCAAATCAGACAGGTGTGGTAAATCCCAAATGGCCTGTGGAATTTCACCAATCAAGTTATTGAAACTGAGATCAAGTGTTCTCAAGTTCTTGCAGTTTCCAAGCTCGGACGGCACAGTTCCTGAAAGATAGTTGTTTGGTAAAACTATCTTTTCCAGGGCAGAGGGACATAACCCTGCAGGGATATTTCCTGTAAATGCATTGGAACTGAGGTCCAGCACTCGAAGTTTAGGACAATTGGTCAGAGACAGTGGCACGGCACCAGTTATATTGTTGAATGGCACGTAGAGATATACTAGACTTGGGAGCTTACTTACAACTGTACTCAGAAAATCCCCTGATAGCTGATTGTTGCCAAGGTTGAGACTATGCAAAGAAGTACATGATGTGAAAGTTGAAGGCAACTCACCAGTGAGCTTGTTGGATGAAAGATCAATCTCCCGCAGAGTCCCACAGGCCTGTCCCAACTCAGGAGGGATATCACCAGAAAACTGATTATGTGCTATAGACAGCTGCTTCAAGCTCTTGAGATTCCCTAACAAGCTGCCGGGAATCTTGTCTTGTAGTGCATTGTGGGAGAGGTTGAGAGTCTCCAGGAACTGACAGCTGCTCAGGCTTGGATGGAATTCAGAGCCAGAAAGGATGTTTTGAGAGAGATTAATGACCGTCAGATTGTTGCAAACCCCAAAATCAAGGCTGGAAAACTTGCCAGAGAAGTTATTGTAGGAGAGATCAAGGTACTTGAGAGATTGTGGTGAGTCTGCTAGAAAAGTAGGTGGTATCTCCCCTGACAGAAGATTATATGAGAGGTCAAGAGTGGACAGACTTTTGCAAGAGGGAGCAGCAACAAGTTTGCCAGACAGCTTGTTATCAGAAAAGTTGAGTAGATTCAAGTTCTGGCAACTGGAGAGACTATAGTTCAAGGAGAAGGAATCGGAAATCCGGTTTCGAGACAAGTCAAGCTGGAGAAGGGAAGGACTAATATGAAGACTAGCCTGAGAGATTGAATTGTGAGAGAGATTAACAGAAACCAGATGATCACACGTGTGAAGAAAAGATCTACCAGGAAGAGCACCTGAAATGTTGTTTAAAGACAAGTCAACTGTTTGGAGGTTGCAGGAGATGGTTCTGGATGCAGACAGATCACCAACAGAGAAAAGGTTGCCTTGCAAATATAGATGTTGAAGTTGTGGCAAAGATGTGAGAGTAGGGAGGTGTAAACTGCCTACAAGACCAAAGTTGTTGAGTTTGAGAGTGGTGACATGGCCATCATCAGAGCAGACAACACCTGTAAATGAACATGGACTTGTAGAAGTGGAAGTCCAGTTTGATAAGTAGCCTTTCGGATCAGAAGTCACAGAGAACTGCTTGAAAGCTATCAAATTGGAGACTTCCTCATTGTTGTTTTTACTGCTGGCCAGTTGTCTAGCATGTGAGGGCATCATTAGAAGCAACAACACAAAGCCAAAGATTCTTGCCATGAAGATGCCTCCTTGTTGATGGTGTTGTGATGATGATGTTGAAGTTGAAGTTGATGATACCCTCCGTTCTTTCTTCATTTTTTGGCCTTAAATTATCATACCAAATGAGCTGATGACATAAAGAAAACTGAGTAATAGTATTAGTAGTAATATTGATGACAAGAGAGAATTATTTTAATTTGGAAGTGGTTGGGAGAGTGCTCTCTGTGATTTGGTGTCTAACTGCATTTGCTGATGATGAAAACAACATGATGGAATGGTGTCCTTCTGCAACGCTACTATATATCTTCAACTTAATCAAACCTCTTCTTCACTTGAGTTTGTTCAGATCTGTTGTGAGATGAGAGCTATTCTCTCTATTTTTTTCTTTTGGTGGGGGTAGGCTTCTTGTTTTCCAAAAGCTACCACTACAGCTGAAAATAAATAAATAAAGATATATATATATAAAACAAAAATATAATATATAATAAGGTGGTGCAGATCACTATCAAAGATGCAAATAGACTAAAATTGAAAAGCATATACAAACATAAATAAAAGAAAAGAAAAAAGACAGTAGCTGCAGGTGGGTATGACACAGGAAAGTACAGAAAGCAGAGTTGGTTAGGGAGGAGCAAGTGTTGGAGCGACAGACAAGACTCTAGCTCAGATGGTACGATGTTCGGAAATGTCGGCTCTCATTCAAACTTAGTATAACTCAAAACTCTCTCTATATATATATATTTATTTATTAAAAAGAGAATTATAATATTCACATCATCATAATATTTACCAGAAAAAGTAGATGATATACATATAAGCAGTAGTAGTACCGAGGTGTTGTTTTGGGAAGAGAAGAGTGAAGTTGATGAATTGCAGCTTTGACAGGTCTTCCACTGACTTTCTGTGAAGAAGAGAAGGGAAAAATAGCATCAGCCAGCAAGAGAAAGAGAAAGAGAGAGAGAGAGAGAGAGGTGTGGTAGAAGAAGACCAAGAAAAAAGTAGGAGCAAAAAAAAAAAAAAAAAAAAAAAGAATAATAAAGAATAATTAAGAAATGAAAGAATAGAATAGAATAGTAGATCAAAGTAATTGACAAGTTGGTGGCATTGGAGGCAACACATTACATTACATGCACATTGAGTAATTTGTGGGACTGATGCTCCCCATCCCCCACCCCTAAATATAATTATAAATATTAATATGAATTTCTCTTTTTCATTTTCCAATTCTGAGTCCAGTCAAACTTTGGATTTGATTCTCTCTCTCTCACTCACTTTTTTTGGATGAATTACCCGGCACGTACGTCTCTCCCTTTCTCACATCCGTGACTTCCTTTATAATCCTCTCTGCACTTTACATTTATTATGCTTTTCAATATGTAGAATTACTTACATTTATAAAGATATTGCTTTCTCATATTTGTGAAAGCAAATATTTAATTATTTCATGTGCTTAATCTTCATAAAATTTATTAAGTTCTCGACTTATTCCGTATTATATAAAGTAGAATTTATTGTTGGATGATTTAATTGATGAACTTATTCGATCCATGACTGAAGTGACTAATTCGGATTCAAAAATTACATAACAAGGCTTTTCTTCTGCACTTGAACTTTATAATTGTTTTGTAGCATGTATATAGTGAAATTTTATGTATTTATGTAGATGTTGATTTTCAACCATTGTAGATAGATAGATATTGAGGACCTAACTATAGATCTTACAACAAGCCATAGCCGCTTTCACTTGTATTACACGCTAGGATGGATAATAAACCAATCAATGCACAGAATAGGTCAATTGACCTTCAAGAATTGGATCACAGAATGACTTAATCTTAGTAAAGGATATGGAACGAATCAATCAATTACCCATAAAATTAGGTAAATTAATCATCTAGAATTATATCACAGAATTAACTTAACTCTAGCCCAAACAAGAATACCTAGAAAGCCAAAAGAAGTCATAAGATATTTACCTTGTAAAGTTGTAAGATTTTATTAATTTTCCAAAAGCCAAAGGATTATAACAACCCTAAACTAATCTTGTATTTAGCTAATTAATTCTAATTTTCTAGGAAACATGATTTCCTTAGGAAATAGAAACTTAAAAGAAAAATAATTCTAACTTTTATAGGATATAAGTTTTTACTAGAAAATAGAAAGCTAAAAGAAAATATTAAATAATTGAAGAAAATAAAAACATAAAAGGAAATAAATCAACTAATAAAAAGAAATAATAAAACGTAAATAAAGAAATAATATATTAAAACAAAGTCTCAAGAACTCTTCTCATAACGCTCTTATTATTCTCCCGTTCTTTGAGAATACTCTTGTTCTCAATGGTAAAAGCAACAAATCTTTCCACCATGACATCATAACCTTTCCAAGGCGCTTCCTCCTTAGGCACTTATTTCCATCAAACTCGTACTCGTCAAAACTTCATTTTCTTTCTACCTTTCCTCTAGCTTCTATAACCAAAGGCTTCCTTAGGCTGCAACAATATCATTCCTTCCTCCAAAACTTTCTCAATGTCAAAATCCTTAGAATAAGACTCAAGCATAGTATATATTTTCAAATCAAGCTTTAATAATATTGGATTCTTTGCATCAAACTCAAGCTCTACTGTTGAGAATTTCACATCCAAAGAATTTTGTTCTAGTGGTTGACTCGAATGAAACACCTATTTAGAAAAGAGAAGACCCTCTATATGATGCTTGTTTGCGGCTTCCACCAGTTTTATACACATGTTTTTCTCCTCATTTCGAATTTCAAGTTCCTTAAATACTACAAGCAACTCAAACTTCAACGAATTTAATTCTTTCTCACGTAACATGATATTTTCATTGAAAAATTCAAATTCACATTCTCTATTAAAATGGATCATTCTTGCCATGACTTTGACATTGTAGCCTTCTCAACGACTTTTGCATGTTGCTTAACCAGATTATTCTTGAAGGTTGCATCAATCTTCTCTCCTGTCTATAGCTTCCACGCGATCCATGCAAATTGCTTTCATCTAATTCATTTACCGTCACATCTGTCTCACGTCATGACTTTTGGATTGTCATTCTTGTTCATGAGTTCATCTAATGTTTCTCTCTCCTCTACCTTCGACTAATCTTTTTCTATCCGTTTTAGCCTTTCCTTGTTTGTTCTCCTTATTTCCTTCAATGATTGGTTTATGGTCACTATTAACTGTGCTAATGATGCAGTCGTCTTCTCTAATGCCTTAGAAATTCTAAATTGACTTTTTTTTTTAGGTCTTCCAACCTTTTGTCCTCCATGTCTCTCAATATATATATATATATATATATATATTAAAAACCCTCCAAATAACTTTCAATGAAAACACCATATTATTAAGGACATAACTATAGATCCAACAATAAGTCCTAGCTGTCTTGACTTGCATCACACACTAAGTTAGATAATGAACCAATTAGCTCATAGAATGGGTTAATTGGTCCTCTAAAATTAGATCACATAAATGACCCAACCCTAGTCAAGGATAGCCAATAGACGAACTAACCTACAAAATTTGATAGATTGATGATTTATAATTAGATTATAGAATTGATCTAACCTTAGCACAAGCAATCTCAAACAAGAATATCTAGAAAAACTGAAAGAAGTCACAAGATACTTGTTTTGCAAAGTTGCATTAATCTTCCAAAAGCCAAAAGATTATGACAACCCTAAACTAATCTATTATTTATAGCTAATTAATTCTAATTTTCCAACGAAACATGACTTCCTTAAAAAATAGAAACTTAAAAGAAAAATAATTTTAACTTTTGAATAAAACAAGTCTTTTTTAGGAAAAGACACAGAAAAGAGAACAAATTAAGTAACGGAAGGAAATAAAAATAAAAAAAGAAATAAATCCAAAACCTAAAAGAAAAACAATTTAAATAAATAAAAACCTAAAAGAAAAGAAATCCAACTAATATAAATATAATATTACATCAATAAAAAAATAATATCTAAAAAAAAAAGTCTCAAAAAGCCTCCTCTTAATTAGCGCTCCCATCAAAAGATCAGAGAAATGTTTAGTGAACTCTTAACATATTGTATGAATTATTAGTATGTATATAGATATTGCTTTTTTATATTTGTGAAAGTAGATACCGAAATTGCTAATATAATGCTTAACCTAGTAATTATATCTAATAAATTTCTAATCCATTCTGTGTCAAACTCAAAAAATAAAATAAAATCTATTATCAAATGGTCTAATTGGTAAAACTCTTTTATTCATAATTAGAGTAGTGGAGACTCATAAATTACATAATTATACTCTTTTTTGCATTATTTGTACTAAAGTCGTTTTATAATGTGTATATATTAATTAAAACATTTTTCTTGATCGATTAAATTTTAAAATTTAATTACTTTACAACAATGAACTGTTAACGTATATGAATGGCTCTTCAATTTAAGCGAGTAACATAATAATAAAATCTAACTCCGAAGAAAAGTTAGGGGATGCACGAGACACGAGCATGTAAGGGTGCAAGAAGCCTAGACTAGTGTTCAAGTGAAGACAAGGCAAGTATGTGTACATGAGTGCATGACTGCAATATAGATAGAATAGACAAAAACTTAAAAAAAAAAAAAAAAAAAAAACTAGTATTATAGTAATATTATCTCATTCTGCTTTTACTCAACCATGTAATTCAATAAATAACATCCCAAAAACGTAGTAGTTGTTGAGTCTTTGGAGTACGGGAGAGGCAACTCAACTTTACCTTCTCTCTTTTGCATTTATTTGTTTTTTCTTTTGTCTTCTCTCACTCTCTGGCTCTAGGGAAGATAAATCCTTGTGCTTCATTATCTTATATTATATTCTTTTGATCTCAAATTATGTGCCGTGTTTTCTTTAATTAAGTAGGATGAATTAGCTTTAGCTGGTTGCTTTCTTCCATATATAATACATTTACATATTAAAAATCCCAGCTAGCTTGTATTTAATATCCATGGAGACATGGTACCTTTTCTTAATCATCTTGTGTCACGCATTGTAGTTCAATTAATCAAAGTAAATCAAAGTCATTAGTCACCACTATTAAAAGGATTACTATTGATAGATGATAAAACGAATATATAAAAAAGGGATCTAGAAAGACCATTTACATATATATATCGATGATGATGTTAGGTAACATAATCTCAAAAATAAAACCCTTAAAAATGGGATAGTAGTTTAGGTCAATGATATATAAATTAACGTAAATGAGATGAGAGAGGAGCATATAGATACAAGCATGCGCTTGAATCTTACATCATGATGATATTGAAAGGAGAATACAAAATTCAAGAAAAGAAAAAAAAATTGAAATGAAAAGAAGAGAAGTGAAGAGAGACAATTTGTATATAAAAATTTCCTTGGAGAATGTAGTGGGGAGTATCATACATGCATGTAGATAAATAAAAAAAGACGATGAGAATACACACGAGGGAGCATCCTATTCTCTCAACACCGTCAGATTCGCACTTTGCCTCCTCCCTCCATATACAGATTTTTCACATTACAATAAAAGTCAAGTTTCTCACTC
The DNA here is from genome assembly GCA_019925255.1 of Litchi chinensis. NCBI lineage: Eukaryota > Viridiplantae > Streptophyta > Magnoliopsida > Sapindales > Sapindaceae > Litchi > Litchi chinensis. The sequence continues at coordinate 30,927,068 of CM034462.1, read as the reverse complement.
GAAAACAGCGGAATCCTCGCAAAGAAACCAGGCAGATATCTGGACCGTTCCCTTTCATTTTTTATGTAATTTACAGATATTAATATTATAAGTTTTTGTTTTTTGTAATCAAAATGTTTTTGAATAAAGTGCTTAATTATATTATATACTCATACCCCACTTCACACAAAAAAAGCCAAGAGTTTAATTTGACAAGATTTTCTCATTTTGTGGGTCCACACCCTCACCCTCTTTTTCTTCCCACACGAGCGTCTCCCAACTCCATCCCATGTGTCTTCAATCATATTCCTTTCTTTATTTACTAGTTTTCAAACATCAGTGTCATCTACAATTTCGTTTTCGACCAAGAAAGAAAAAAGGGTAAATGGGGGTTTCTTGGTCTTTGAGTCATTAGAGTGCACCAAAAGAAAAGCTAACATGTAAAGAAGCCTAGGGTGAAAATAGGCCATGGCTTTAGTCCAGTATAAGATTCCTAAGTTGGATCAGATGACTGTATTTTAACATTCAATTCATGATAATGATAAAATGGATCATATAATCATTTTCATAGTGTTTGTACCACTTCCATGCGTGTACAAGAGTGCATAGTTCAAACGTAACATATACGAACAAAGAGTAGAATTGTTGTGGTGGACCATTCCGTAATATTTGACTCTTAAAATTTAAATGGGGTTGTAAAAATGTCAATGCACGTCTATCTAAAACGTGTCCAACATTTTGGTATATACATATATATATTTACAAAAGATTAGTTGGGATTGGTTAGCTTAAAATACACGTCTTTATTTCGTTTTCTTCCACACGGGCACGGCACTCTTTTATTATAAAAAAGACTACTGATTAATTAATTTCGTCACATTCACATACATCCACATTTCAATTACTCACAGTTTACTTAATTTTAACTATATTCAGGGGGTTCTTTAATTGATTGATAATGAATCATATCTACTAAGATTTTAATCATTATTATACTTGTCATTATGGGAATCATAAAGTAAGATTTATTAAAGCAAAAGAAAAAGACGGAAATAATAATCTTCTTCGAGGATAAATGTTCACACTTTAATTCGACAACATATAAGGTGTTTTATCTTTTAGTGTACGCTTTACATTAGTGAAAAACTTTCAAGTTAACTATTTTGTTAAATGACAAAAAAATTTGAATTAGATTTGTGTATTAGTAGGCGGGACCAAGTATTTGGTTCTAGAGGTGAATGGATGGGGCCATGGGGCCTGGAGGGTGTAGCTTAATTTTCTTGCATAGAGCTACCAACCCATTTGAGAATTGAGAGGGATTATGGGCCTTTTGTGTTTGACATTTTCAGCCGACCCTTGTAAGTGTAATAATGAGTGACAGCAATGGCCGGCCATCACATCATATCAACAAACAATACAACAACTCAAACACAACTTCAAACCATGTTTCCGCTTCTGCCGATTCAAATTCCATCGATACAAAAGACAAAGTAAGTATAAGTGGGTGGCGTTTTGGACAAGTAGCGGAAGGTCAATAGCATTAACATTGTCCACTTTTTGGTTTGGATAAGTCTGTGATGACAAAAGCAGAAGGCCCAATTTGGGGTGTACATTGACGTGATGGTATGCTTCGCACGTGCACCTCATCGAAAATTTGGGTTGATGACTTCAAAATTTGTAATAAGAGTTATTATCATTTTCTTAAGCCATTATTTTTCTCCTTAATAATTTTAAAATGATTAAAAAAACCCACCCTTGAAATAGTATTAAACTAATTACTAAAAATTATAATTTGTTTTAATTAAAATAGTAATAATTAATTTAAAGGTAATGTTGAAATTTTATAAATAAATAAATTTTGCCGTGGCGCAAGGGCATTGGTGGAGCTCTAAGGAAGCACGATGGACGCCCAGCCCAGTGTGGCTTGGAGATCCAAAAAGTGAAAACGTGCAACTTGCGCCAATAGAATGGGAGTGTCTGACATGAGATGAGTCCAAGACTGAACTCAACACCGATCATGGCACCTTTATCCCTTCTTACGTAACAGAATAGATGTCTTGGCACGCCAACCAATTCCTCCTCTGCTGTCAACATTGACTCAGCGGTGGGTGATACGACATCTCTATAACCTTTACCATATTATATTATTGGATTCCAAAACTAGTCTACTTTTCTACTCTCTGTTCCGCGGTGGCCTCTCCTCCAGGTTAGAATCTTGTCTAAATATTGGTGCATTTTCAGATCTTTCGATGTGGGTTCGTTTTGTTTTGGACTTACAACTCTTTCTTTTCTATCAATGGTCAATTGGGGCCTTTCTATGTAGTTTACTAACGTTGTCAGATAATTCTGTTGTTTGATATCAGTTTTCTCATGAATTTATTTGTTTTCCACATGTTTGCTTGATTGGACTATATGCACAGAATGTTTTGCTTGTGTTTAACAGTATAGATGGATTGTCCTTTGTTAACATGTCAGGAAATTTTGCAAGTTGTTAGTTTGATAATCTAACTAGCTCTTGGACAATAAGTTACCCGGTTTTGACACAACTATACCCCACACCTGATGGGGTTTTAAGTTGATGATTGGTGAAGAATGCTTTCTTTTAGTATATAAATTAAATAATCTCTATATGCACAAGTTTGGATGATGTTTCGCTTGATTGAAGGAATATATAATGAAGTATGTTGAAGAGTCTATGAGCAATGACTTTGTGTTTAATATGGATTCTTAAATTCGAACAAAGAATCCAGAACAATCCGTTGTTGATAACTTCTAATGCATTTGGAAATGGATCAAAGTATCCGGAGACATATGGTTGAGCCATTGGAGCATGAAGCAAAAGTGCACGTTATATATGTGTGAATTTGGTTTATGACCCATAGGTTTCTGGTGATTGCCACCATATCCATTTATAGGACTTCCTTATTAGTTTCCGGCAATGCCTGTGACTTGGGGCTTGGGCTGCTAGGTCTCATATGTGCTTCCCACATCAACATGTCTATTGCTGGCTTCTGATCTCATTTATGGCCACTTCTTGGCATGCTCTCCTTGTTCCTGCTGTTACCACATCATATACTTCTTTTCAATACTCTGTAGGTGGTTGTGTGTTATGATTTTCATGGGTAGTGGGAAGCTTCTATTAACGTGCTCCAAATTAATGCTACCTGTGCAACCTCAGCTGCCGGACGGCTGCTGCATTGTCATTCTAGAACACTTCTGCTGCCCCATTGTTTGCCAACTATAACACCCTCCGGCCACTTTCCTAGGTCACTCCCACAGCCATTATCTTACAGTCCAGTCAGTTGCTGGCACAAATGGCATTATCCTCTTTGTCCATTGTGGCGGAAATATACCAAGGGTAAACTAATTGTCCCTTTTCTTTTCCTTTAATTTTTTTCATGTGAATGTGTCAAATGCCTATTTTAGAATTGAACTAGATATTTTTCTTACTTTTCCACTGAGATCTGGATTCTTGTCATTAAACTGTCATGTTTTATGCAGTAAAAGTTAGATGGGGTAGGGGTAGGTCTTAAGTTAAATTTTTGCTTAGCAAAAGAAAAGCAGTATGGATATAGACATGCTCAAGAATCGATCCTCCATATGTTACTCTTAAAGCTGATAATATGAATATACATGAAATTAAGTTTATTGATATGGTGTGCATGCATATACATATACACATACATATATTTTTTGGTTTTACCATTGCATTCTTTGATTTTATCGGGCAAGTTTGAACATTTGAAAGGGTTTGACTCTCTGTGTCCAGTAATTGGTCTGACGAAGCAAAGTTCAGGCCTCAATGGCCATTGAGTTACTGGAGAGGGTGAAAAGCATAGGTGATTGTGAAGGGATTTGGGAAAATGGAGAGAGAGTTCAGAAAGCTACTTTGTTTCATTGTTCTGTTAGTTGTGACGGAAACATGGTCGAGGAGTTCAAGATGCTATGTTTTGTAAATATGTGGAAATCACCAATGATAATTTTGTGTATTCTTTATGAGTTTCTGGACTTATGTGCCCTCTTTTTTTTTTTTTTTTGAATTAATTTTCCGGCCTACATCCAAACTAGGGAGGATGAAAATTTGAGAAAAACTTAGGCTGGAATGTATCACAAGATTTAGATGGCTTTTGTTCTTTTATAGTTACTATAGTTTTGCATTTTTAGTGACGGATTGGGTATCTTTGTTGCAGGAAAACTTATGGCTACCATAGCAACTGCTGAGGCTTGTGATTCAAATGCAGCTCTTCTGGCAAGTGGTGAATTGCGTGTTCTGGAACCAGTGTTCCAGATTTATGGTCAAAATCGAGCATTTTCAGGTCCTGTTGTCACCGTAAAGGTGTTTGAGGACAATGTTTTGGTAAGGGAGCTTATAGAAAGCAAAGGCGACGAAAAAGTATTAGTGATTGATGGTGGGGGTAGCAAGAGGTGTGCTTTGGTTGGCGGGAATCTGGCACAGTTGGCTCATAACAACGGGTGGGCTGGTATTGTAGTGAATGGATGCATTAGAGATGTAGATGAGATCAACGCATGCGGAATTGGGGTGAGAGCCTTAGGATCACATCCTATGAAATCAAACAAAAAAGGCCATGGTGAAAAGCATGCTTCTGTGCACATTGGTGGAGTCTTCATTCGTGATGGGGAGTGGTTGTATGCTGATAGTGATGGCATTCTTGTCTCCAACACGGAGCTGAGTGTCTGAACCAGCAGTTGAAGCCTGCAGTCCAATCATAATAAGATTAAATTCACTAATGTCGATTTGGACATTAATTGTGCTGAACAAATGTTTATTAAGGCAAACAGTTCACATAATATTCCAGTAAAGTTACATTATTTAGACTTTTGTCTATTAATTTACATTCTGTGCCTCTCATTTTGAGGTTATAATGTTATACTTGAATGAGTATCTTATTGCCAATTATGTCTCTATATCTTGCGTTTGACTTTGATAACATTGAAGAGGTAATGGATTCGATGAAACAAATCCTAAGTAACAATTGCAATTCATAAGTGATAATATAACAAGATGAGATTAGTACAATAATAATTCTCTCATACATATATCTCAAAGGTCATCGCAAGATTTTGAAGTCATATATATTTTTTCGTTAGATCCTCCTATTTACATTTTAAAGATCCTAAGCACAATCCATTTCGCTTGTCAAATTCTAGTTTAATTATAATAATTTAAAAAAAAAAAAAAATTGTCTAAAACGTAATTAAATGAAGGTGTGTTTATAAATAATGTAATATGTTGCCGCGCAAAAACATGAAAGCAAGCCAAAAGGAAAGACTCCCAAAAACAAAAGCAAAACGAAATCAAAGCTTGAGACAGAGAGATGGATAGATTGCCAAGCACAGTGTTAAAGGAAGAGATAGTAGGGAGGCTGGACATGGAGACGTTATGCTCCATTGCATGTGTGAATAGAGCCTTCCGCTACTATGTCGACTCCCAAGCGCTTCCTTCTATTTGTTCTCTCCATTTCTCTGTAAGTAGTTTCGTTTTCATTCAGGCATTTTTACAAGCACCTGATGGTGATTGATTAATGAAGTGGGAATGGTTTGGCAGACGATGTGTCCGGATGAACAGACTCTGAATCAAATTCTGGGTCGCTTCAGGTCCGTCACAAGTCTCACACTCAACTGCCTCCGCCTCTCTGATTACCCTCTCTGCCATTTCCTCACTCCAACTATCCAACAACTGACTTTGTGGGGCTGCTCCTTGCTCTCTTATCGAATTCTGGCTCACATTGCATTTAACTGTCCCAATCTCAGGTAACTTTGATATGGGCATGTTTCTTCTTTGTTGAAATATAATCTGTTTTTCATTATTTGATGTCCACAATTCATTAAAATTGCACACTCACACTTTCATGTTTTGAGTCTCTTTTACAATTTGGAATGGTAGATATCAATGTTTTGAGTCTTTCTTACAATAGATATGTTACATCTATTAGTGTAGTGAAATGGTTTTCTTGTTAGGGTGCTTATGCTGGAATTGGCAGATAAGGAATCGCCTGATGTGTTCAGACATAACCTTACTTTGATTGTTAATAGTTGCTTCTACTTGGAAGTAAGTTTCACTTGGATTTATATTTTATACTATGTTTGAAACTGTTATCGGATTAAGTATCTGTTTATTTGTCTAGGTGCCACGATCTTGGCTAAAATACTCAAGTCTGTTTGTTTTCTTTTGGTAGTCTCTTTCTCTGAGGATTCGAGGGACTGAAGAAGGTGCAAGTTTTTTCCAGTCCTTAGATTTTTCTCTGCCTAGGACTATCACAACTCTGAAACTGCAGCCAATGCTTGAGCGTGATGCTTTTCATCTTATAAACAGCATTGGCAGTGTCCCCACCTCTCTGAATGGCTCCAATTTTAGATTGCAGAGCTTGTCACTTGTTTTAGATCTAATAACTGACGGGTTCCTTGCAACTATCACAACTTCTCTTCCATTTTTGGTGGAGTTGGATCTTGAAGACAGAACAACTAAGGAGCCATCGTCAGATCGTGACTTAACCAATACTGGCCTTCAGTTATTAAGTTCTTGTCATTGTTTGACTGGCTTATCTCTTGTTCGAGGCAGACTAAAGCACCGAGGAACATTCAAAAGAATAAATGATATGGGCATGTTTCTCCTTTCTGAGGGTTGCAGAGGCCTGGAGTCGGTGAGGTTTTGTGGATTCTCTAAAGTCAGTGATGCTGGTTTTGCTTCAGTTTTACATTCCTGCTTGAAATTAAACAAATTTGAAGTCCGTAAATCCTTACTTCTGTCAGACTTGGCCTTTCATGACCTGGCCGAGTTTGTTTCATATGCGCTTGTAGAGGTTAAATTGTTGTCATGCAGGCTAATAACTAGTGAAACTGTGAAGAAACTAGCCCTTTGTCGGAGCTTGCAGATTCTTGACCTGGGGGGTTGCAAGAGCATAGCAGATTCATGCCTAGGCTCGATTTCTTGTCTCCATAAACTGACTACATTGAATCTAAGTGGAGCTGACATTACAGATTCTGGTTTGTCTGTCCTTGGACAGGGGAGTCTGCCCATCACAAATTTGTGCCTTAGAGGCTGTAAAAGGGTAACTGACAAAGGTGTTACTTGTTTGCTGTGTGGCGGAGGGACAATTGGCCAAAAATTGACAGCTCTTGATTTAGGTTACATGCCTGGTATATCAGATGAAACCATACTTGCAGTTGTTGCGGCTGAGATAGGGATTGTTGATTTGTGTATTAGGTCTTGCTATTATGTAACTGATAATTCAGTGAAAGCATTGGCTGGAAAGAGAAGTGTCCAAGGCATGAATAAACAACTGAGGAGGCTTGATCTTTGTAACTGCATTGGTTTGTCTGCTGAGTATTTGAGATGGTTGAAGAAGCCTTCATTCCATGGATTACATTGGATCGGGATATACCATACTCAATTGGCTAGCCGTTTAGACTCGACTCTCACTGAAGTTTACCAAGAAAGACCATGGCTGACGGTGTGCTTAGATGGGTGTGAAATGGGATGTAATGATGGATGGCAGTTCCATAGACCAGAAGTTCCTTGATATCTGGAAATTTCCTCTTAAAAGCCTACCTAGATATCAGAACTTTTTAGGTGACATACCAGACCATTTTGATGATGAGGCAGACGGGCAGGACTTACGATCAAGATTTATTTCGTAGACATAGCATTCTTGAATTTTAATGACTTTCAGTCATTGGCAGAAATAATGTGTTGTTACTTGTATATAACAAAGGATTGTATATAAATAATGGTCAAAGTTGAAAATTTATGTTGAAATTAGACTAGTGAAGTTATTTGTTTCGCATTTCTTCTACCTTTTTCACGACAAAAGAAAAAAAAAAAAAACGAACATTACAGCTTGAGATCAAGAATGCAAAAGAAACCTATGATATCAATTAGAGACAATTAATCGATGTGTCTGTCATAAATTCAACAAGCATATCAAAATCATTGTATTTTCTAATCAGATGTGTAGCAAAAGTAATTGTCGTAGCAGACATCACTGGCACGGTTGGTGAACAGGGTTAGTAAAGCAATCAATAATGTGTCATTCTACTCTTTCAGACCGAAGTGAACACTTGTTATAAATTAGAATTCACCTGATGTATTCACAAATTACACTTGCTATAAAAAACATTTAACAGGTGCTTACACTAGGAAGTAACATAACGTTGATTTAATGGAATGTTAAAACGTTTTACTTTATATTTTATAGCTTAACAGAGGGTGGCAGAGGCCTCGAATCATGATGGTTAACTTAGTGCTTGGATGGTTATGAAATGGAATGTCATATTGGACGGCAATTCCTTAGACCAAGAGTAACTTAACACATTAACACAGAACTGTTGGGAGACAATGCAAATCATGACTTCTGTTCCATCTCAACAAATGTTCTCTATAAATTAAGAATAAGAATGGTGACCAAAATGGATAACATACATGCCTGATCCCCCACACACAATGCAGAAGGGCCATCACTTTCTGACTCCGGGAAAACAGAGCAAATACAAACAGTACCATGTGCAAAGAACAAAGGAAAAATTAAAGAAAAATCTTGTAGATTTCTATTTCTTTCTCAATTGCTTGGGTCCTGGCAATGTTGTTCCTTCTATGTGCACACCGGAATAAACAACCGCTGCAGGGGAGTTAACAAGTCAGAGTTGTTGTCTAAAACGCAATAGCAGCTTTCAGATAAAAGCAGTCCGCCCACCCCTACGACTATGCCTATCATATGCAGTGTTGAACTTGTCCACTAGCTCATTCATTGTGCTGTTGAAAAATAAGAAAAACAAAAAGAATATATTTCCAAGTCAGATCAAGGATGCAAGAAGAAAACCTAAGACATCGAATAGAAAGTAGAAACCATCACTCAAAGTTTGCCAAAAACACATCCGTGCGAAATAAAATTCCAGTTGTCCTCATCAGACGTACATAAAGCAGAAACAATTCCTACAAGGACGACCAGACATCCTACCTGGCACAGTTGGTGAACATCGCCAAGTAGGCAATCAACAATGTGTCATTGTACTCCTACAAGAGGAAAAGAACAGTGAGCATAATGATCCATCAAACAGCACACTAATCGTTATTGCACAAACATAGATGTTTTAACAACGGAAGTTAATAAAGACAAAAATAGGCTATTTCGCAGTTTTAAGTATTTAATGAAAAACAAGCACAGAATTATAGGGTGAAACTATCCTAGGTGCCAAAAACTGCTAACTGCCTTTCATGTAGGCATGGCAAACATGCCATTAGTTCTCTTCATAATATGCACTTCAATATTTGATTTTTTCAATCCTTGGAAACACTTTAATGCCATCAAGAAAACTTCCACAACCATTGTGGCAGTATCAATATTTTCATCTTCACCACGATCTCTTATTCCCAGTCTTCATAAGAATATGACAAACATCAAGCTGATATGCCTTTCTTCCAACATATTATAGTATCACTTTCCTTTGTCACTTTTCAAAACGAACTCTTACAGACACAAAACTGTTGCTATAGTGGGATGCTGTTAACAAATTTATGCAGGTGATCATATGAAGAAAGTCATGATAAGAATTAGGCAAGGCAGAATTATACTCACCATCAAGAAATCGTCTTGAAATTTTTCTGATTCGATTGCTGGCAATCTTCTCAGGAGGCTTGATACCTGTCTTAGCAGAGAATTCTCACAAGGGATGTCACCTGCATTCACAGAAAGAAAGTATACTTATAACATGAATTGGTGTAATTTTCAATCTCCATGGTAGGTCAGATTACAAAATTCAGAAAATTTTAAGAGGCATCCATTTTTCCATCTCTTATCAGCCCATTGTTAAAGGATTGAATTTTTTAGATTTCAAGGCATGAAAATTTACTTGTGGTCATTTTTCTACAGCCAAAACAGCGAAATTGTCTCCTCTTCATCATTTTTCCGTCCTCTCATCCTACTCGTTTCAGACCACACAACGTTTAATCCTGGTTTAGAGATGAAGTGCAATGATATCTTATGGCTAGTTGATTTTTAGTTTAACCTTTGGTTTGGATTTCTTAGTCAGATTACTTACTCTTTCACATTAAGATAGGCAAACTAGACAACTACTTTGAACATTTTTACCTTTTTGCATTGCAAGAAGATAGTGATGCAGCACCTTAATTCTGCTATTAAGCATCTTGATAGCACTATGTATCCCAGTAAGGTGAGCAGCCACTGCACATCAAAGATTTATTCATTTATTACAAATCAAAGAACCTTGGGCAAACAAATTTCTACTTAGCCCTCTAGAACAAGTCAAGCAAAATATAACAAAGGAGCAACACAATCAACCGAGCAGTGCCACTCACATTGAGTCGCCGCTGAACCACCATCAGACGGTTTGAGATGTGCAACATGATCAACTGAGATTCTTTCTGCTTCTACAGTCTTCAAATTCGATAAAAAAAAAGAAATTGAGTGATTAAGCCCTATATCAATACATAAAGATACAAGAGAGGGCAGTGAGAAGACAGGTTGTACCTCAATAGTATAGCTTGAACGAACAAAAATTAGCTGTGGAATCCCATCTATGACATGCAGCTCTGTGCAAAAACACAGAACAATCAACAAACGAAAAGATGAAAAAAAAACATGCTCTTAACGTATACAAGAAGCACACGTAATAGATAGGTTTTAAGAAACCATTATTAACGTTGAATATGATCAAACATTTAAATAATTCCTAAACCAAAAGATTGTTAAAGAGCATTCAGCAGTACAAAAAGAGCTGGTTTGATTGATGTATGGATAATAGTAATGAAAGAATGATACCGCTTTCGAAAATAGTAACGGGGAGATCCTTCTGGGCATGATTGATGGAAGGATTGAGAAGAACATAAACAGGGCTTTCATTGATATCCATCAACTGTGAACAAATATCATATCAAACCATGTGTAATTGATAGAACCAAAAAGGAAGAAGGAAGAAAACATACAGCTTTGTGGATATGCATGTCAGATTCCTGAGCATCACTGCCTGTGGAGTACCATCCAAGTATGTAGAAGTGAGGGAACACCTTCTTATCTGAAAACAACAAACAATTCTACTTAAGATGATTAGATTAGAAAAAAAGAGAGAGAGAAAGGGGAGGGAGGGAGGGATTACAAAGCTCTTGCTTCTTCTCGAGGAAAGCGCGGTCAAGCGAGTGCGAGGAAGGATCGTAGAGAAGCTCGAAGCTGTTGAAGATCTCGACGGTGCGTCCTCTTTGTATGCCTATGACGCAACCGTACACACGAGGATGTGTAGTAGCTGTTGCATTGTTAGGGTGCTGGTGGTGCTGTGCAGCGTTAGCCTGTGACTTGACACGAGTGTAGTGATCGGATATGTTGACTATCACCAGCGGATGCAGCTTGAACGTCAATCCACTGCTCGATGACGACGCCATTACTTCCACCCACCTTCTCCCTATTCACAATTACAAACCTTGCTTTACCCTTTGTTTGTCTTGCAGAGCAGGGCAACAGAACTTGACTATTTATATGGGCTGGGCTTTTTGTTGGGGCCCAAGCCCACTTTTAAATTCAATTCTTATCTATTATTAGGCACATACAAAAATAAAATGATATATATGGTGTATGAGATGAACGACGAAAGGACCAGCAGGTCTGTTCTGGCGAATACGTAGAGAGAGGCCTGCCTTGTCATCAATTATCATCTTAATTGCAGACGAATAAAAAATGGCGATGCGTGAGCTAGTGTCGGGTGGAGCTGCTTGCGCGGTTCCTGGCTCTTCTTCTTCTTCTAATCCTCTAGGTGCTCTTGCCAACGCTCTTATTGGCTCTTCCTCCAAGACTCAGGTTTGCTTTTTCATTCACTGATTCGATATTGAATTGTCTGTGTTTAGCGCTGCTTTTTATTTTTATGAATTGAAATCAAATATCGAACATGAGCAGGAGAGGTTACAGGAGATTCCAACATCGACAACAGCAGCTCCTGAGTCTCGTTTCTACTCCGACACCGATGATCATTTGAGAGCACTTCCTGGTTCTGAGCTTGATACCCCCCTTCTCCAACCTCATCCTCAGGTTTCTTTCTTGATCAATCAATTTTTTTTTTTTTTATCAACCTCATCCTTAGTTGTATTTCGATTAGTCTATTTTTTTATCAATCATATTTGTTTTAGGGCTCAGAATTCCTTAGTGGCTTCCGCTCTGCCAATCAGAATGGATTTTCAGATGCATGGGATGAGATTCAGCACCAGAATCAAATCCCACCTCATTTGGATCAATTTCATGCTCCTCTGCCCCAACCAACTTTGGATGGTATTGTTTTTCTTTTTTGCTTTTATTCAATAACATTGGTCAATCCTGCCATGATCAGCTTTAGATACTATTGGTTTCCAATTACAATCACAGGACCACCGCAAAGAGTGTTATCAAGCTTTCTCCATTCATTCGTTGAGAGTAGTCGCGGCGGTATGCCTTTCCGTCCTACTTCACTTCCATTGCTTGGATTGTCTGAAGGCGACAAACAATGCATACGCGATCGAAGCAGCATAATGGCCCGCCATTTCTTTGCTGATAAAAGTGAAGATTATATTAATGCTCAGGTTCCCTTATTTCTTGTCTATGAAATCAACATGCTATTGTGATTCTATATTTCCTGTTTTTATTTTAGTTCAGATGATTTTCTCCATTGACTTGGTTATGATCATTATTATTAATGTTATGGTTTTAACTATTTCTTACTTGCAACCTCATTTTTGTACTTGATCATTTGATGTTCAAACCTGTCTACAAGTATTTACCTCATCGAGTTGAATATCTAGATTTGGTGATTTTTGAGTACTCAAAATTGTAATTCTACCAGCATGTTTAATGTCATGCATTAAGTACAAACTTTTAAAATCATAGTGCGTTATTTTTTTCCAGGTAAATGCATTACTTTCATCTTTAGAAATTGATAGCGACGCCCGGGTTAAAGGACCTATGCCTGGGAGATTTCGGGAGCTGGAGGATTACTGGAATGAATCTCAAGGTATGGTTAGACCTGGTCCTCCTGCCGTTGAGGGATGGATCACTGAATATAACCAGCACAGAGTAGCACATGGTGATCCTGATGCTTGGGCTCAATCATTTGAACAGCAGCACGGTGCCAATGGTTGGGCATCCGAATTTGAGAGAGTAAGCCTCATATTTATTATCTAGAGTTGCATAGTACAACTAATTTTTGTCACTATGTTAATTTTAATTACATATGCTGTAGGTTGATATCAGAACCTTTTGATTGCTTAAACCTGTTATTAATGGAGTTTTTAACTACTAGGTGCAATTGGCATAAATATAAAGATTTCTATAACTCTCTGAAATTAGTGTAGGCTGTGTAGGATTTCTTAATTTTTGGCTATAGCTTCTCAATATTGACTGTTAACTTTGAACACCTAATAGTTAACTCTTGAATCTAATTGACGTTCTTTCTCACAAACATTGTCAACGGACTCTTGCCTTTTTCCTTTTTTAATTCCCTTAAAGTTGATTTCTTCTGTATATTGCTTATAGGAACAGTCTCAGTTGGCAACGATAGATCAAATGAGAGGTGTAAATATCCCAAACTTTGAAACAATGGAGCAGACTCGTATGCTTGCTCATACGCTAGCTCAAAATGATGACCCTAAATTTCAGGTTTGCATGCTCAATCATGACCTAAGATTTCTATATGGATGTGCATGTGCTTTCTTTGGTTTTCCACTTAGTTGTGTTCTTGGGAGTGGATTACTTGATTACATCAGTCCATTGGATGATGCATCCATTCATCCTGTAATTGATGTGTTCCACTTTGATGCCACATTTACTAATCCGGAATCCTAAGAGGGAAAGGATATTTGATTCCTGATTTGTGATTTTATTGTTTACTAAATCTGTAAGGAATTAAATTATACGTGGACTCTGCACTAAATAAAAAATTTAATTCTTTTTGGAAGGTGAACTTGATTCCAAGAATCAATGTCCCTTTCTTTGATTCTGTTTCCTATTGATTTCATTCTTGATTAGTAAACATACCGTAACTGTGATTTAAAGTTACTTGATTGTGATAACTTGATTTCTTACTTTTGTGGTTGTTATCCATGAAGCGCATATGTGCTTGGTGCTTAGAAACTGATGTCTGCATGCTGCATTTATGCTTGTTGTATATGTTGTGATCTTAAAGAGGTAATTTTTATTTATTTATTGTTAATATTTATTGGTTTGTGGAAAGGGCTCTCAAATGTATCCCCAAGACCATGTAAAAATCTTCACCTTGTATTACAAGTTGCTTCCTGGGGTATTAACTACTAGCTGTGCAACAAGTAAATAACAAGCTTTTTGGCACCTGATGTCTCATATACCGTGTATATAGCAGCTGGTGCTCATAACATATTTTGGGCATGATTACAGCACTAGATGACGTATTCAGGGTACTGAATTCTGTCCTGGGTATTTTTGGCTAGGTCACATTGCTGTGAGTCTATAAGCAGTATAGAAAATTGAATTAGCGCTCTATGCTGGATACAAAATATCTGAAGTTGGCTCCTCTCTGTTTGACTATGGTTAAGTTGTTATATACAATGGTGTGCCCAAACATACAATGTGTTGCATAAGGTCCTAAGTGTAGGTTCTTATTGAAAAAAGCTCCTAAGAATAGGTTCACATCATAAATATTGACTGCATGCACACAGACACGCACACATAGGTATACACATGCATTCATGTATACCTGTATGCATAGATTACATAGATTCATTGCTATTCCTACTATTTGTATTAGTATTTACAATAAATTTGGGGTTGCAGAATTCAAAGTTTCTCCAATTTGTGTCGAAGATGAGTCGTGGAGAACTTATTATTGATGATAATCAAGTCAAGCCAGCTACATCTGGGGATTGGGCAGCTGAATATCAACAACAGTATAGTGGGGCTCCGTCTTGGGCTGATGAATTTGCAGGTGATCAGGCAAGTATAGGATTATTTGAAGCATAACAAATCAGTTTCTTACCATATAGAGTATTGGATAGACTCACATTTGTCTGTGCATATATATTCATTTAGTGGCCCATTTCTTAGAAATGGTGTAGGTATGGATACATAGGAATATGTGTATCTAAATACGTGGTATTTCTGTATGTATTCGTCTTATTTGCTATCCTGATACGAGTGGAATGCTGAAATTAAAGTTTGTGTATTCGTGGAGAATGTGATGTTATATTCTTATTTGGATTTTATTTTGTTATCTTTGAACTGAGCTGCAGCTGATATTGATGAAGCCTGATCTATTTTAATGACTTGCTGAAGTAATTGTGCCTCACATTCCTTTAGTCAGAGAATGTAACTAAATGATCTGTTTCACTTTATGTACAAAAATTTTGATGCTTAATTTTGGTGGTTGTTAGCTTTCCCATGGACCCAATCAATGGGTGAATGAATTTAGTACTGAAAAAGAGCAACATGGTCCAATTGATGATCAGTGGGTCAATGAATTCTCTAAATTGCATGTTGATGACTGGGCTGAAGAATTTGGGCAGCAGTTTGGTGAAAGTTCAGCTGATAATTGGGCAAGTGCATACGATGAGTAAGTACAGTACACCCCTCTTGGGATATTGATTAATAATATAGATAGATAACACCATTTTCTTTTTAAGTACTCAAAGATCCTTTTGCAGTTTATAAGATATTGAATGATGGCTTATTGCCATGTTGCCTTCTAATCTCCAAGACCACACCAGTATTTTGTAACTTGTTCATGAATTTCATAACTATTATAGTGCTGACAACTGATAATTTTCATATCAACTCCTGCCACTCTTGCTTGTGGCTTGTTTTCCGTTTTCTAATGCATTTTGTTTGTCAGTTGCAACCAATTGATATGTTTTTAACTGAATATACGATATTTGAACCAACTGATTTGGGGTCAAGGCTTTTTTGAACTGAGTTGAGTTTTGTAGTACTGATCTAGTTGCTTTAGGACAATGGTTCAGATTTCTAAGGATTTCATCTATCTAATGATGTTGGTAGGTTCATAGATATATCTTTTCTCTGTCTCTCTCTCTGTCTCTCTGAATTTTTTTTTTTAAATTTAATTTATTATTATATAAATAAATATCTATTTTATTCGTTGGCATGATTGCCATGCTCAGTTGCTTGAAACCATTTGCTATATTGAATTATAGGTTCATGAACGAGCAAGTGGCTGCCAAGCAGAGTTCAGATGCTTCAAGGGGGGTTTATGTATTTTCTGATATGAATCCCTATGTTGGTCACCCGAATCCTTTAAAAGAAGGCCAGGAGCTGTTCCGCAAAGGACTTTTGAGTGAAGCAGTGCTCGCTTTAGAGGCTGAAGTTTTGAAAAACCCTGAGAATGCTGAAGGTTGGAGGTTACTTGGAATAGCACATGCCGAGAATGATGACGATCAACAGGTTATAAACTTTCCTAATATTTATTATCATTCTGGGTTGGTTTCTGTATTTTATGTAGGATCACACAATTTAATTTCAATTACTTGATTATAAGTCAACTCAGCATCTGTATTATTTCATGGAGAGACTTGCATGATATTTCTCAGGGAACAGAGCAACACTGTTCTAAATAGTCTGTTCTTTTCCTTTTTCCTGGGCCCACTCGACTCCTTTTCATACAGATAATGTAGGGTTGTATAGCTTCTCCAAGCTCAATGGGTCTGCCTAACACCTCACATTCTTTAAGAGTTTTATATAGAATTTTTAGTTGCTGCGGCCCTTTTAAGGTGGTAACAGAATCTGAAGCTTTTTATACCTAGCAACCTCATTAGGGTCAGGATATAATTCATCTTGAATTATAGATGAGTGTTCAATTAAGTACTTGTGACCATATCTGATAAATGCATGTGTCACTTGAAGTGGTTTTATTAAGCCTAGTCTTCTGGTTCTGGCTGATGATTATGTCTTTAAATTGATGTTTCTTTAGTAGGATCCATGGCTAAAATTTGATCTTTGTTCTTCGATTGTTTTGGAAGGAATTTTGATTACTTAATAGTAAGGCGTATAACAAAGAAATGATATCTATGCAGGCTATTGCTGCCATGATGCGTGCACAGGAGGCTGATCCCACAAATCTTGAAGTTCTTCTTGCTCTTGGTGTGAGTCACACAAATGGTTAGTATTTGCTGCTGCTTGTTTACTGCTAGTACAGAAGATAAGTTTTAAACCTTTTCATAATCTTTAGTCAAATGCTTCTAGGACAAGAAAATATTCATTTTGTTACCGAAATTAGCTGCTGTAGTCACAGATGATTGGATAAGAAATTAAGGTAAATTTGTACAATGAGTGGTAGGGAAAAGAATTTCTTGAAGTAGTAAATGTGAATTTATGATGGCTTGGGGGAACAACTAAGGTTAACAAAATAATCATAAAAGCTTAAAGGTAAAGAGTGATCAACTTTGTATCAGAAATAAATTTTCTTCTTATTGGCCTAGAAAAATTCCTCGTTTCCCTTATTAACATAACTAATGGAGACCTCTTTCTCATCAAGGAAGGTACTGCATTCACCAAGTAGTCAAATAAAAGAATAACATCTGAAGAATTATTATGACTTTCATTATCAATAATTCCGAACTATAACTCTTTGAGTAGATAATTTCCATAAGATAAAATTAGCATGAAAACTTAGAACATATATAAATAAAAACCAAGTTGAATGGACGAAATTACCAGAAAGAAGGTACATGGAGAAACAAACATCAGTAAGTGATCCTGTTCCATCAACTTTCCATGTTGCTGCTGCCTTCTAATCTAAACAGTTATGTCAGTAGTAGTGACATGTTGTGTAACCTTTAAAATCAAGTTGCATTCAACTTTCTGGATGGACAATTTCAATATCTTTGTATATCAAAATTGCAGAGTTGGAACAGGCAGCTGCATTGAAATATTTATATGGATGGCTGCGTAATCACCCTAAGTATGGGACACTTGCCACTCCAGAGCTTTCAGAATCCTTGTATTATGCCGACGTAAGTGTTCATTAGTAACTGTAATTGTTTTTATTTTTCTCTTAGTTGACCATAGCTTCTGTAATAGCTGGTGCTTTTATGATAATCTCCTGGGACTTTGTATAATTTTTATAACTTGATTGTGTTATAATTTGTCATTGCATCTATGAAACTCTATATGGAGAAAATGAAGGAAAAATTGAAACCTTTGTGGTGAAAGTCTTGATAAATATGAGAACATAATGCTAGTTTTTCCTAAGGAATTTTGTTATGAAATATAAATAACTAGGTAGGTTTTGCTAATCGACTCAATGCAAGGTATATGATATATAACTTACATCTTGCCATGCAGTTACTAATTGGCATTCAGTATGATGAAAGATTAACTGGACAATTTTTTTGGTGTACAATCACAAACATACCTTTCCAGTTTCTACATATTTTGTATTAGTGACTAGTAAGCGTGCTATGGATGATATCGCTGAGGCTTCCTTGCATTACGTCAAACAATTTTTGTGGTATTTAGGTTGCTAGATTGTTCATTGAAGCTTCCCAGATGTCTCCAGAGGATGCTGATGTGCATGTAGTACTTGGTGTTTTGTACAACTTGTCCAGAGAGTATGACAAAGCCATTGAGTCCTTCCAGACAGCTTTGAAACTCAGGCCACATGATTACTCTCTTTGGAATAAACTTGGTGCAACACAAGCCAATAGTGTTCAAAGTGCTGATGCAATACTGGCTTATCAACAGGTCAGCCCTGTAATTAACTCATCAATGTATACATCATGTCAGATTTCTTATTATACCTTTGTGTTTTATGTTGAATTTGAATTTAAAATTTCTGAATTAGTACATGACTGGTTGTAAAGATGTTGTAGATATATAGTGAATAGAGTATATAAGAAACAAACCAACCTCTTTTACCTAGTTTTTAAGAAAACAAGTGGTCTTTAGATGCTTTCTTTAGCAGTTCATTTATTTTTAATGCTTTGTAAGGGAAAAACAACTCATCAACATCAGAAGTCCTGATGGATTATGTTTCTTTTCTTTTTTTTTTAAAAAAAAAAAACCAAATTAGTTTGGACAAAATTTTGCATTTTTAATAGTGAATTCTACTGAAATTATCCTCTTGCACTAAAGAGAATTCTGTTCATGCATATGACATGCTATAGCTTGCAAGGTATACCAGTGAGTTGATGATCATAAATTCATAATCATAGTGAAGTGTTCCATGCATATGATATGTTTAGCATGCAACCTACCCCAAGTTGTGTTTGCAAGGTTTGCTGGTATCTTCTGTTTTAAGATTTTCTTGGGGTGATATGGTACACTATTATTCTTGTATCCAAAAGCATTGGAATTTGGAAATCCAGATGGCCCATATTCCCTTACAGCAAAAAGAGTTATATTTCATTGATGTAGCATGCTTTATCATGTGTGGGTATGATTCTAACTTGATTTGTTTGAGGGACTTTTCTTTATCTTCATAGATATCAATAACAATCAACTTTACTTTCGACTGGCATTGTCATTTGCACGTGTTTGCACTTTGCACCAATGTACATTTTTTCATTTGAAGAAAGCTGTGTCTATTTTTTTCCTACATCGGTAATTGATTATCTTTGTGTTGCCAGGCACTAGATTTGAAGCCTAACTATGTTCGAGCATGGGCAAACATGGGTATTAGTTATGCCAACCAGGTGTGCTCTTATTTGACTGTTCATGCAAATTGTCACCTTTGCTGTGTGTTAGTGGTTATGAAATCTGGTTTATTTTGCTTTGACATTTACATATTTCTGTGTATGGTAGTCCTGGTAACTAATGTTTCATTGTTTATTTCTGAAAAAAACATGTATATGTCACTATAAAGTTTGGTATTGTCCATGCACAGTAGCATCTTCATACACTCAGGACCTTATAGCAAATTTCTTGAAGAGTCAATTAATTATGACCTATGTCTAGTTACCCATGTTCTAAAACTGACTGTAGGAGAGATGTTTGAACTCAATACTCTCCTCTAGCCTTATGCCTGCTTTGATGACGTTTATCTGAAATCACAGTATTTATGTGTAATATCTTATAGTAAAACTGACGAGTTTGAGGAACTGTGTTTATTTAATGATGGCATATCAATAAGTATCCCTTGGTCATTGGTTTTCTGTACAACTGTTGCCTGTCAATAGATGCGAGTGGTGTCCTTTTGCTTTAAAATGGCATATCTTGAGATTTATAGCCTTTGCTGTACTTGACAATTTTGGAATCTTTATATTTCAAGAACCATGAACTAATCACATTTTGTAAACATGTTTTCTGCGTGTAGGGGATGTATGAGGAGTCTATACGTTACTATGTTCGAGCACTCGCTATGAATCCCAAGGCAGATAATGCCTGGCAATATTTGAGAATTTCTTTAAGGTATGTTTTTCTAAACAGAGATGTTATCATCTGTATAATTATAGGGATGTTTCATCAGTTGGTACGTCATTAACAACTGCGATTGTCTCATTTCACTATCTGTTTTTGCAGCTCTGCTTCTAGAAATGATATGTTGGAAGCCTGTGATTCACGGAATCTTGATGTTCTCCAAAAGGAGTTTCCGCTGTAGTGTTTGTACTTCACTTTGAGCACTGGATATTTTGGGATCTATTGCTGAGATGAGCTCTGAATTATAGCTCTATAATTGTAGTGATTAGTGCAATTGGATAAAAGTGTCTATCACTTGCTGATTCTGGTAACAGCCTCCGAGAGAGTTGGAAGTTGGTAGATGAAGAAGGTTATTTGTAACTGTAAGAAACGCAATAATTGTGTTAATAACAATCACAATATGATGAGTCGCCAAGCCTTAAAAATATTAGTGGGTGATCATAATAGTTGTTTGCAGTTGAGAAAAGAGATGGAAAGGTAGAGTTGTAACTGATACACGTCGGAGCATTATTATGTATTCGATATATAAACAATTTCAGATATAGAATAATTTGTATATTTGTTTACATGAAACCAAAGATGTCCATATATCGTATTGATGCCTATTAAGTTTGACAATAACAATTGAAGTTTGTCATCTCTATGAATATCAGTAATAATGGTGCTTCTGATGATACGGTCAAAAGGACAATGGCCTCTTAACTTGACCAGATGCACGAGTCGTGGCTCCTACAAAAAGCTTGGGAGAGTAGGTTTTGAACTAGATAAAAGTCGATGGGAGTGATTGAAAGTTGAAGAGATGTCCCCATTGTGTAGAGCATTGATTTTGATCCCTTTGGTTTCTGTTGTTTTTATTTTAGGCCGGTGCTATGTGAAAGCTGAGCTTTACAAAAAGATCAGCAGCTGGGAGAGAAGCAATGCATAACAGCATAAAACATAAGAACGCTTTTTTCAACAGACGGGATTGTAGAAAGTAGTAATGGTCTAGAAAGGAGTAGGAGTAGGCTTCCTCATCATCTTCTCCCAATACTTGGGAATGTTCTAAATGTGAGCACACACACACACACACACACACACATATATATATATATATATGTATAAAACCTTTTATAAGTCAGTCATGCATGGACTCATAGAATTGGTAGCTAGGAATAATAAAGCATTTATGCCAACGTGTTTCTTCTCTAGAGACATTCATTTTGAATATATATGGGACTCTCTCTCTCTCTCTCTCTCTCTCTCTCTCATCTCTCTCTCTCTCAAATCATTCGGGTTGCAATAATGTTAATAGTTGTGATGGGGAAAAAGTGATGCCATATACCAAAAAGCCAAAAAAATAAACTAGAGGTTGAGGTTGGGGTTGGCCTTACTTCTTGCGCACGGTCCGGCCCCATCATCTACCTTAACCTTGGCATGTCCCTAGAAACCCTATCCTGTATTGTATATACTTCAATGGGATAGAATTTGCCTACTTCTTCTTTAGAAATCACCACACCAATTTGTAACTATCAGGTAGCTTTAAATGAACACCTTGACACCGTATGTTATTCATGTACATTTTTTAAGCTTTGACATTTTATCCCAACAAGTGAAGGTGTGCATATATTATCTTTTACAGGATACAACTTTTGTAACAAATTATGTATTAAAAAAAAAAAAAAGGGTTAGCTGATCCATTGATCCTACCCTATTCGATATATCTAATTAAAGTGTGCGTTTTTTTGGTTATTTACATGTGAATCATGATGCAACATGGTACAGAGAGAATCCTTATGTTACGGAGAAGGAAATCTAGGGTGTCGACCAACACCTAGCGACCAGCTGATCCTCTCCTCGTCCGTCACTTTCACACCACATCACCCGAAATCTTGCATGTATCTATCTTCTCCTGCAACCATATCTCCCTGCATATTTTTTAACTTCTAACATTCTCTCTCTCTCTCTCTCTCTCTCTCTCTTATATATATATATAAAGTATGATGCGTTGGGGATCTGCTGACAGAATGGAAAGCCATTTACCAATAGTTTCCATTTATGTATTAATTAAAAACACACACACGATTATATATACCATATGCATCTTTCTAATTGCAGTTAAAGCAATGTGTAAAAAACAGTTTGTAAGGGCCCCTAGTCTACACATGGACTACTACTTGTTACAATAAAGCAACAGTCGTGCAATACCATACGAAAGATGCTTCTTGCTGTTTCTTAAGGCCTAGCTAGCTGGATACATGTGTTCTAAATTCCGATTAGGAGGATGCCATGCCCCCCACACATCGCTTATCTCACCTAATAATTTGTACTCTCTTCTCTATCTTATATTTTTATATATATCTGACTATCTGAGTGAATAATGCATTACATCAATCTGACTAGCTATTGTTGTAGCCCTGCGCCCTCGACAACTTTGGACTTTATATAGGGGAACGGTAGGTGAGATTGAGAATGATTTGAATACACCTATAGTAGCTAGTTTTTAACCTACGTAAATCTTATTTATAGTACGACTCCTAGTGCTTAAGCTGTTGCATCATGTTCAAAGCCGTTGAATGATCATGTACTTAGCATAGTGGTCGATCTTATTCATGTTTATAGGAAGATATCAAAAGTGGGATATATCATGTTATGTTCATATATAATACGCATGGAATCAGTTACTTCTTTTCAATCAATATGATTTTATGCTATATAAGTGATAAATGATCAGCTTAATCATTAAGTTTGCACCAACAATACGCCGTAAAATCTTAAACCATCATCGTTAATTCAAATAATAGTGTTGCTGAAGAATTCCCTAACCATCCATGGTGCCCGGCTCATTAGAAACTAGATTCTACGCGCAATTAATTAATAAAAAAATATTTCACAAATAATATTCCTTTTCCAACTATGTATCTCAATCAAAGTTGCTCGTGTTATTCCTAAAACAAATAGAAAGAAGATTCCGCTAAAAAAAGATAAATGAATAATTCGACCATTTCAAAATGAATAGGAATAAATTATATCAATATGGATGGTGATGCAGAAGTAGAATTTTATATTAAAAGTTATTTGTACGTACTAGCTACCAATAAAATGATATGATATAATAATAATGTATGTAGTTAATGACCTAAAATTTGTGGTAGTTACTCAATTATTGAGCTTGGTCGGTTCCTACAGACGATCTTTGAATGAGTTTGTGAAACTTTTGCCCACAGAGAGAGATTCAGTGGACGCACACAAACATTTAGACATGCACAGAATAAAGCAAAGTAAAACGGTAACCAAAGAAGGAGCGGACTTGGCGATGGGATTGAGAAGCATTAAAGAGTTGATGAGGAGGAAGATACCCACCATTCATAAATTAATAATATATAATTTGCCAAGGAATATCCTTATGGCAGCAAATGAACATGAACCTCTTCTACTTTACTAGGTAGAAGGGAAAAAGAAACGTTCGTGGCCGCAAATAATCCAAATAAACAGCTCTATCATTGCAATTATTGCATTGAGGGTGGGCAGGAGTGGGAGAATCGATTTGTATACTTTTCAATAATGAGTAAAAAAGTGAGGTCTCTTCCAAAACAAACACAGAGAGCTGCAAGAGGCAAGGTTACGTCTGAATCAGATGGATGGATGGATTGATTCTGTCATGCCAAGCGTGCATGCCCCAACCCACACCACCACTGAGTCGTCTTAACTCTCAACACGCAAACTATATAGCTAGTATATAGCTAGCTCAATTTTGTGATGTGCTATCACTGTGCCATACCTGTGACCATCTAATTATGTACCAGTGACAGCCATCGCACTTATGAAACCTCTAAGCCTTATTGTTGCATCTACTCATCATAAACCCCACTTCCCCATTTTCATTCTAATGTGAAATGAGAAAGGGCCTGTCCTCTTTCTACTTAAGGGTAGGAAAACAACATACTAGTGTCTATAAAATTATATACATAGTCTCGAACAATATTAAAAGGATATGCAAGCTTCATCTAATCAATAAAGATGAAAGAGAACTTACATATGTTGATCAGATGTTAATTTTCTATGTTTAATATACATAGGTGCTGCTCTCCTTATAATTTGTCAATAAAGAAACAGTTATGAAGAGACACGAGTACTAAGAGATTAGTGGTCCTTGAAAATCCACAGGACACGAGAGAGATCCCTAGCAAGAGGGTTTTCCAAATGCATGGTCCTAGAGGAGGCAAGGTGGGCATGAAAAAGCCTTAGTTTGTGAACTTTGATGGTTTTGTTGAGGGGACAAAAGGCAGAAATTAGGGTAATAAGTGGTGCAATATCAAAGACAGTAACAGGTATATACGGATGCTTAGTGCAGAAAACAAGAACCCTCATGCATCCTTTCTTGAAAGCACAGCATTGAAGGAGACAAAGGAATTTTGGGGAACAAGAAGGCCACAAACCATTTGATATCAATACTTTAATAAGAGAAAAAAGAGAGAGAGAGAGAGAGAGAGAGATTAATGGAGAGACAAGACAGCACGTATTAATTAATCTATGAAGCATCATTAGCATCAAAATTAGGAAGAAGCACCAACACACACCAATATATAATTAAATTAATAAATTATAAAATAAAGGGACCAGCACTGGCTAGAGGAAGCTGATGGTGCTTCTGAACTTTATAAATGGAATAAATATATAAATTAAAAAGTAATGAAACACTTCACATCGCACTTGTTACCAATCCAAAGGTTGAAGAAGGATCGGTTACAGGATTAATTAAGGAAAAAGTGATACTAATTATAAAAAGACAGAAAATAAATTAACGAGACAAGAGGAAACAAATTAATATGTCAACGTACCCAACTATAAAATTAAAGAGTAAACACCATAAGTTCAGCTCCCCGAGAAAGAACCAACAGAAGGTGCACGGTGCAGGCAGCGATGAGGGCGATCGAGCTTGGCTGGCTTCGAAACTTAAGGCTTCTCTTCCAAAAACGATCCATGCAACGTACACAATTCACACCATGTCATCCCCACTGCTGCACGCATGCAAACTACTTCTCATCATCATCGTCCGTAGCTAGCTAGCTAGGTTACAAATTAATCAGAGAGCAAGGTCTTGAAATGGCATTTGATCATTTGATCGAAGCAAATATTAGGCCTCATTTTTCCTTTGTAATTTCATTTTTGTAGACATGGGGGTTTTAGTGATATAATTAAGGGCATGCATATAGATGTAGTATAGGTATATATTAGAAGTGGTAGCTAGAAAGTATGATTAGCTAGTGCCAGGAAGAGACTGAGAAAAGGGCACGATTCTGCCAACCTAGGAAGAAAGAATTGTTAAGAATCTGAATCTGGTAACCTTCAGAGGGATAATGAAGTCTTAAAAGGAGCTTGGCCTGAGACAAAGCAAAAGGACTTAAAGGGACATTTGCAAAGCCTGAACTTCTAAGCATCACCTCCCACGATTCCAACCTCTCGTGCCTTTCTCTTCTATTCTCCCCCTCTGCCCCCACTATGTCCGTTATTTCTCTTCCAAACCATAGTTGCTCTACTGCTAGTCTCTCCTTGCTGTTTGGTGGCAAAGTTGCCTCTAGCGACTCATATATGGCCGAGTAGTGGTCCAATGCCTCCACGAATCTCCTCATGAAGACGGGGTTGTTGTGGTTGGCTTCTCTTTCCGCAATCGTCACCACTGTGGGGTTCAAGGACTTGATTTTGTGGAGGAAGAGGCGCAGATCCCGGCTGTCTTCCTTCACGAGTCTGTGTAAATACGAGACGCAATTGACAGCCAAGGCCTCATCTGGCAGGAGAGAGAGGGCCGAAGAGAGGTAGAGGGCAACTGAAGTGGGGTCATCGTTGAGGAGAAGGAGAGGGTGGAATTGGAATCTGAGGCCGAGAGATTGAGCAAACATGAAGAGGCGATCACCAGTGCGGTGGAGGATGTCCAAATCGTGGCCAGTTCCAGTGATTCGAAGCATAGGAGGAGGGTGGAGAGTGTTGTTGGACCGTTCAGCTAATGCTTGCATAAGAGGAGGCCACTGAACACCATGCATGATGTCGAAGTCAAGGATGTGGATGGATTGTTGCCCTACTTGTATGGCTTCAAGAATGGCCTGATTGGCTGTGAGATGGCTGAACCTAATAAAGGGCGTTATTTGGTTTAGAGATAGATAGCATGTTTGAAGAGCACTTGAGTCATTGCTGATGATATAGTTGGCACTAGTACTTATGCTTGGAGTAGTACTACTACTGTTGGTGTTAATACTAGTAGTAGCGATGTTTGTAGTAATCAAATTCATCATGAAGCCAGTAGCCGAAGCATGAAGATGATGGTGGCGATTCAGACGGAGAGAGAGGGCTCTTACGAATTGGTGGATCAACCTTTCTGTGGAATCACCATATGGGGAAGAGTTGGCTGACAAAATGGAGATGAGGCGGTCGGCAGCTGAGAAATCTGACTGAGACACCAGCTCTGCACAACTTATGAGTAACTGCCGCATCTGGATTGCTGCTGCTGGTGAGTCCAATCCCCTCGAATGTGATGGCTGTGTAATCTGCTGGTACTGTAGATCTGTGGCCGACGAGGTTTCTTCTTCGTCTTGCTCATGACCAGATGTGGTATTCAAAGATCGCAACATGTTAATCAAATCTTTCTCTCTCCCACCAAAGCAAGCAAATAGTTATATGGTAGCTAGCAATGGCAACAATATAGAAGCAGCTGTGGTATGTAAATGAATGAAATCCAATATTAGCAAGTGATGAGAGGGAAGAGAAGTGGTGCTGGGGTTGAGAAGAAGGGACCTGTGCTGCAAGTTCAAAAAAGCTAAATACATGGGTAGAAGAAAGACTGGGCTGGAACAGGTTTGCATTCCTTTTGCTTTAAAGTACTGATGATACAATGGTAATATATGAGATACGCTGATTACAGAACATAATCTGCCAAAAACAGGGAAGAACTGATACTAGTCCCAGTCACTCGTTAGTAATAGTAGCAGACTACTTCTTCCAATTCCTCCCCCGGCCCACTTCAACTATTCATTTTCAATCGCTTATTACTTGTTTATAGATAGGCTATTGATTTATATAACAAGCCTATATTAACCCTAGCTAAGAAAAGTCGCAAAGTCAAATAGAATCTCTCCACCATCGCCAAATAATAATTTATGTATTCTATATTGGATTTATTTGATATGCATAAACATCGATCGATCCAATAAAATCATAATACAAATATTTTATACATAATTATATAATCTTATTGGATGAATATTACATAATCTAATGTACCAAAGTCTTTCTCATCAATAAGTCCAAATTCAACTTAACCTTAATTTAGTTGATTCAAGATATCAATTATATGCATGATGGTAGGAAGTGATCAAATTTACATAACTTGTTCAAGTAACATATCTCTATGTATGTACAATGTCTGAAAGAAGCACATGCATGGAATTGAAGCCTATGGATAACTGATTTTAATGAGCCAAGTACTGCATGTCCATTCCTTTCCATGTAGAATCAATCATTAATGAAGTTTTAAAGGCTTTAATCTCAAAAAAAGAAAAAAATTAGTGCAAGTATATATATATATAATGATTAACCAACTTATATGATATGTGTAAATAGACTTTATCAGTAGGGAATCTAGAGTGAAAAAACTTAAAAACTGTTTCACGGTGTAGTAAAAATTCTGTTGAAGTGACGTGTTTATATATATATTATATTTAGTTTAGTTACATTTATCTTAGTGTTATTGGTTTTGGATTGAACATTGTAGAAAAAAATGGAATAAAGCAAGTGTGAGTAAAATTGTTGACAAGTCATCTTGGTCCCACATGGAGACGCGGAATCCCTGTGAAAATAATATACAGGATTGTAAACCTCGGTACGTGCAAATACCATTTTCCCTTGCTTGGATTTGGAGCCGAGAAAGCAAGTTGTTAATTCCTTTTTAAATATATTTTACATTTATATTTATCAGAACCAATGGTTGAGAGATAAAAACCACATTTCAACAACTGAATGCTCCACTCTCGTGCGAAGAATCTATTTGGGAGAGGGTTGTTTAAGGGATGGTTTTCTAGAGTTTGTGATCAATTGGATAATATACCTCTTATATATCCTAGGTTATTCATGAGTCTGTGATGATATCCAATTCACCAAATTAAGTTAGCTAGACCACATATACATGTATAGAGGAGTACTATACCTGGCAAAAAGACTTATCAATGTCACGACTCACCAATCAATCAACTCGTACTATCATGTTGCAATCCACTTAGCGTCCTTCAACACTCAAGTAACGAAAGTAAACTGATAAAGGGCTGGGGCCGGGCTGTGGTTTGGTTTGGTTTGGTGCTGCTGTAGATGTAAAGCTAGGAGAATGTTTTTACTTTTTATTTATGAATTAAGAAAAGAAAAATAATACACATATATTGTACATAGCTTAGGATGTACATTAATTATTAGTTACCGTATATATGTGTACAGGAGAAGTAAAAGGCATGAGCGAGGACATATGAAGAATTATAATTGGAATGGGATGGCATTTTATGTATGTATAATAATATACGCAGAAAGGAAATGAAAAGGAAGAAAGAAAATGAACAAGTTTGACGGGGGGTGAAAGGAAAACACGCAAAGCTTTAAATGTGGAAATGCAAGCTGCACAACTTTAACCTCAGCAATGGCTTAACGCTGACACCTGTGCCGTGGTTTTGCCTTGTCTGTTTCTTGGATTCGCTTAATAGCCTGCTAGGTCTCATGAGTGGCTTTTCATTTCAGTTCAGAAGATAGGATGGATAGACAGACAGCCAAAATGACTTCCTTACCACGTGGACTAAGTAGCCGAGTGAAGTGAACCATACCGCATCCACAACAAAATATACTACAGCTTCTGCTGCCTCTTGCTCTTACTCTTTCTTTACTTCAATAAATTATAAGCGTGGCTTCTCTTTCCAACATTATTTTCCATGTGGCAGCTGGTAAGAGTAACAAAACTAGTTGAGTAGGCTTACTACTGATTCAATCACTGCCCAAACTTACTTGCAGGAAAGGAAACCACCACCTCCTTCTTTTGGTGTCAGCAGTACATGTGGGACACAGAAAATGAAATGATGATTAACCCAAGCAACCCTTTTGTCCTGTTGCCCCCCCACTCCACGCACGTGCGTCTAGATATACCTGCTTTTTTCTTTTCTTTTCTTTTTCCACAGTATAACCAGTATACTACAATTCATTCACCCAGCAAGAGTCGCATGTTCGCATGCACAATAACCATATCGAATTAGCAAGCAAAAGCCAAAATACCAAATACCTAAGCCAAATTATAAAGCATCCTGCCCCTTCACACCTACATATATATATCTAAAAATGTGAAGCATGCATCCAATACACCTTTAAATTTCATATGTGCCCTCATTGGCAATTGCTAGCTATATAGCTTCCCATTTATCATCGGAAGCAAACAATAGAAAAGCATCTTTGGCTACATACAAGTCACTAACAAACAACTAGAATGTCACGGACAGTCCAAAAAGGGAAACCCCCCCATTTATTATGCTGGGTGGTTGATCATCATCATTCTATATATTGGGAACTAGATATATGTATGCGAATATCTCTCAAGTCTCAAGTCTCAACTCTCAGCCTACCTAGCTAGCTTCTCTAACACCAATATCCTCTATGAGGTCTGCTCACTACTCAACACAAGTCACATTAACTTTAAAACTTGTTATATTTGGCTTTCGTTAATCGATCCAAATTATATATACTCATTACCAAAAACAAACAATAATAATGTACAGGGTTTCTTACTTGCATGTCAACAAGATTTTTTGAGCTTTTACCCCACAACCCCAGAAGAAATATATTAAAAAAAAAAAACAACTAAACTGAAGAAAGAATCTCCTTTTTAACCGGTGCCTCCTGAATTATTGAGAAAGGAATAAAAATGAATAAATGGAGAAAAGAAAAGCATGGAAAGAGTATATTAGGGTATAAAACAAAGGACTAGCTAGGCAGTGCTACTTGTGCTCCACCTTTTGATGCCTGCACTCCCATGTATGGACGACCTTTCCTCTTACAGTACAGTGTGAGTGTAGAGTGCAAGCATTAAAAAGCTGCTCTTTCATTTGAATTTTTACCTCCTCTCATTAATTATGTGTGATTTGACATCCCCAAAAGTCCACCACTATTTTGTTTTCGTTTAGAGAATCTTTCCTGGGATTCACCATTCACTTCCACCGTTCCTCTCCGCTCTTTTTTCTTACCTTCTCACTATTAATCTCCCCTTCACTCCTAAACTATCGATTTACTGACACAAATGTTCACTTTCTTTTTTGTTTTCCAAATTTTGTTACATATTATATGCCCACTAATCACACCAATCAAACATGCATGGAAAGGCCAGCACACATTTGTGGCTGTCCTTCATTGATGGTTCTATTTGGGCCTTCAATAAGACAGCTTATAACGTTCAATACTCTTTGTTCACGGCCCAGCCGCAAGACAACACCGCCTTCTCTTGCACCATTATCCATTGCTTCATAAAAAGGCCTACTAAATAATGATTGAGATACCATATAGGTTTGCTGTCTCAAGTACTCATTATAGTCTGAAATATAATTACAGCCTCATGTTGGTGCAGGATTCCTGTACTCAGGAATCTAAATGGCATGAATACTCGAATATAAATGGCATTACTACTACAGCATTTCAGAAGTTCCTTTCAACAAAAAGGGGAAGAGAGTTTTCATCCCGAGCAGCACTCAATTAGGCATGGCTTATTTTGCATAAACCCTCCCCCTCCCAAATAAATATATTATTTTATTCATTAATAACTAAAAGATTTGACTTCATTACTGCTTGAACCCATCAATAATATTACTTCCAAGAGTTATTATTGATGGATAAGATTATCAAGTAGGATAGTCAAATTCATAAATAAATATAAAATAAACAAATCAATATGAATGAAAGAAAGAAAGGAAAAATATATATATATATATATATATATATATATAAACTAAAGAAAGAAACTATCACATTCTATTATTTTTGAAGCTAAAAGTTTATGGCACAGATTAAACACAAAAGTCTATTAGCAACAATATCAATCTCACAAGACAACACATCCTACGCTCCAAAGACCGGTAACACCAACAAAATCTGCTAAAAGTTTATGGCACAGATTAAACACAAAAGTCTATTAGCAACAGTATATCAATCTCACCAGACGACACATCCTACACTCCAGAGCGTGGTAACACCAACAAAATCTGCCTGGCAATTCTTTTCAGTATTATCCAATCAAGTTTCCAGCTTGACAATGGCGTCTCACTTATATATTTGGTGTGCTTACAGTTATATGCATTTGGCAACTTGAAATATACAATTCTCACCGTCAGTATATATGCCTTCTCACTGTCAGTATATGCCAGCGTAAATTACCAAATCCTTCAGAAACGATAAATTATCATGACATGTGAAAAATTGAAGCTCCACTTTGCTGAGCAAAACAAGGGGACAACAGCATCTAGATGTTTCACAACCACTTTCTCCAGCTTGCTGATCTTTTGTCACCAGATAAGAACCTGGGAAGGCTTAGCAGACTATTAACCCTGGTAACACCCTCTAAAGCTGACCACTCCTCATCTTCCGCAACAGAAATGCACTCAGCTAGGCTCCTCTTTGGTGGACTCTGACTCTTCCTAGAAAATTTTTCTTCTGTTGACTCAGAAATCGGCACAATCTCATCAGAAGCCTGTAAAGATCTTGAATTTTCAACAATAAATGCATGAGCATCATCATTGGTTGCTAAGGACCCATTATCATTATTGGTTACCGCTGAGAATCCATTCTCATTATTGATTACTTCCAAGGAACCATTCTCATTATTGGTTACTGCCACTCTTTCCAAAACCTCATCAGGTGTCTTTATAGTGCCATCCTCTTCTGTAGATCTACTGACTGTGGGTAAATGTTCTAGAAAGAGACATACAACAGCACAATCATCATTCTTGGAGGTAGGGTACTTAAGCCTCCAGGATCGAACCGCACAGTCTACAAGAGCCCTGGCTGCTGTAGCACGACTAGGAGCTGATGCCACAATATCCACAGCTTCCTTATTGGAGAGAACATCCCAAACCTGGGATCAAATGATATCAGCTTCTGAAGCCTTAATGATTGTTTGGGGAAAAAAAAAAGCGCTTTCTCCTCCTAGCTAATAAAATTAAAAAGAGCATGAACATATCATTTTTAACTTAAACACAATTTATCTGAATTAAATCTATTGCAGCATTATCAGAGGGGCACCAAAAGTATGAGTAATGACTTAATGTGGCAGAAAAGCAATGCATGTGGCACAGAACTGACCAAACAATAACATAATCACAAAGCATCCAGTGAATTTCAAATTATATGAAGATCCTTTCAAATAATTAGCATAGACATGGAAGATAAAGATACCCCATCTGTGGCAAGAATAATAAATTCATCTCTTTCAGTAAGGCAGCGATAGGAGATATCTGGTACAGATATTAAACCAAAATCCTTCAAACAGAAGTCTCCAAATGCTCTAGCCATCGCCAGACCAGGGGAGTCATTATTAGGCAACCATACACGTGCAACCTCCGGCTCATCTTGCAATGCAAAGACCCTTCCTTTGCACTGCTGGATCCTTGCAGCTTCCCCTGGGGAAAAAAGTATGACATGGATTTGAAGTCTGTAGATATTATAAGGTAGTTAATTTAATATATTGGATTGCAGAACAACATATATGATCTAACATTCACTTTTTTTTAAAGCCTGAATAAACCTGTGTGGACCTCTGTGTGCCCGTGCGTGCATGTGTATGTGTGTGAATGTGTGTATGTGCTGGAGAGAGAGAAAGAGAGAAACTTGGCAGATCAGGCTTCAAGTCCACGGTCAATTGTATAGCAACCAAAGAATTGTCTTTGTCTCTCATTGCTAGCACCGCTCTTGAGTCACCAACATTTCCAATAACAAGATCCTGACCCTGGAAAGTCAAAATTTTCATCAATTGGTCAATGTAAAATTATTATCTAGCATATACTAGTTAGAAAAATTATCATTTGCAGAAGTCTATAGAAGCTTCAAAGTGACTCATTTGCCAATACTCAACACTATTAAGCAGTCTAATCAGAACGGCACTTATGCCTTTATCATATATGATGAAAGGCCTATTTCCAAAATATATAAAAAAAAGATGAATTACTTCCCAGATTTCCTCTTGCATATTTTGATCCAACCCCCAAAACCAGAAAAGATATTACAGTACATAAGTATCATATATCAGGAATTTTGTCTGAATTTTTTATTAACATTAAGTATGCCCAATGACAACATAAATGACTGAGTTTTAATATTTCAAAATTAAAAGGATTGAGTTCTGATTAGATAGCTGAGCCAAGAAGCCACAAAATTGTGAACCACCTTCTTTTTGTTTCTATTGTTGTTTTTCAATCTCACTTGTACGTTACACAAGTTACTTATTATTTGCAAAATTTTAAATGTATTCCAATCATCATGTAAGATCTCAAATAACCCACATATAAGGTTCAATGTTGTTGATTCTTAGGCCAACGGCAGTGAAATTAAGTTTAGTTGGACAGATTTGGACCAGCGCCTGAAACCATTAAGTAGCCTATTTTACAAGTCAACATTTCCAACTCTGATAACAATGAATAAGTAGATTGAAAGAACAAAAATATAGCTGCTGAATATTATCCTTGCACTCACACTCACTAATAGCACTTTAGGGACAGTAGAAATCAAAATAAACAAAATTTTATTTATACAAAAAAGTCAGTTGAACAATCAGTTCATTAGCTACAAAAAAGAGAGCCTCTTGAGAAAAACCTGAAGACTTTACAAGATAATACACAACAGAAGCTGGTCCCAAAAAGAGCTGACACAAAAATAAAAAATCCTTCCAAAAAGAACAAAGTGCAAAACCAAGACTTTAGTAAGATATCAATTATTATCTTAGGCAACATGTATAAAATGATGACATAAATGTCTGTCTAGCTAAGTCCAAAACGAATATGAAGGCAAGGCATCTTGAGTTTGATCTATAGATATAATAACAAGATAATTGAATTCAACTTGTTTGCAGATTAGATGTCAGATTACTGCATTTGGAGCAGGGTGATCAAGAAACAGAGGAAAGGAAAACCATGATTAGCATTTACTGAAACAGTTGCAGGCAGTACAAGTAAAGAAGATGTAGAACAAACCAAAAAAAATTACAAGTTGGTCGAAAACGATCACAAATAAAAGGTATCTTTTTTTGTCTTCTCAGGTTTTAAC
This sequence comes from Litchi chinensis, assembly GCA_019925255.1. Taxonomy (NCBI): domain Eukaryota; kingdom Viridiplantae; phylum Streptophyta; class Magnoliopsida; order Sapindales; family Sapindaceae; genus Litchi; species Litchi chinensis. Next base: position 30,892,407 of record CM034462.1, on the reverse strand, counting down.
AAATGCATGTAATTTTTGTTTGATATTAACCAAAAATTCACCAAATTTTCCTTAAGGCTAGATTCATTGACAAAACACAGTTGCCTCATACACTTTAAATTGGAAAAGAAGCAGGGAAGGTGAGAAGATGTGGGAGGATATTTATCTGTTACAATATGCACACATATCTTAAAGCCTTAAAATTCTCCACTCCTTTCGCATATTTCACAGCATACTCAACCTTAGTCTGTAATTTCTGTGGCAATGTGTCTGTGCCTGAGTATTGACATTTAAACCTGGTTGTTCAACAGAAATGAGCATATAATGTGGTATAAGACACACCTGCTTTACGAGTGTAACAGCTGTTGTACCGCTGCAGAAGCAATCAATTGTTGGATGCAACTTTAATTCCTTATCCATTAACTTGAAAGATTTTAACAGAGAATTCTTAAGTGCCAGATACATCTCTGGAAATTTTCCATTTTCCCCAGCATCCTCTGACTCAAAACATTCATCATCCATGCTCAGTGCAGCAGTTTCCTCCGAATTTGTGCTAGTATCCCTAGGACTGTTCTGATCATCACCAGCACCAGCTTTCCATTGTGAACAGAGTATACGAGGAAGAGAATCCCGTACTTTCTTGGCAACTGTATGACCATAGGGACCATGCCCATCGAATACCCCGCAAAAAGTTGTATCTTTCGAACAAAAATCCTATAGAAATAATCACATAAAGTTGCCATACAAAGGAAAAAGCAAATAAGTAAATATTTGCTCTAAAACAATGACATAATTAGATAGTATTCAAGAAAGGCAGTATTCTTAACTAATGATAAATGTAGTTAATAGCTATCCAAATATGAAAGTAAGTTTTTTCTGCGCCTGACATGTTGAGAAAAAAACTCAGCTAAAAGTAATCTCATGTCCAAGGAACAGGAATGGTCATCCAGGTGTGGCACATCTATTCATTCTACATTGGAATCCTAGCAAGTAGGATTCCTGCTTCAATAATAGTCCAACTTTCTGTTCTGGTAACAACACCTATTATGATTTGTGTTATATTGGCATTTGTTGTCCTTTTGAGAAGTTGAATAATCTCTTTCTATTGGTGCATTACAGTAGTAGAGTAGTCCCCTTTGTATATTTATGGATCATGGCATAAATGAATAAAAACTAGCAAAACAAGCGTATAAGCAATGTCAGAGGTTATGCTATAGAGTTGCATGTCATGTTGAAGCACATATATTTAGAGGGAGGAGAACCTGCCAAAGAAGCATGGCATCTTGGTTGGTGCCTTTCTTGCCCTGTTGGGTATACAAGGAAGCACTTGTCGTAGCAGCGTTTGAGAAAAGCCTGCCAGAAATCTGATGAAGCAGAGCATCATCATCATCATCATTTTGAGGGGATTTTTTCTTGAGAAGAAGAGCACCTCTGCCTTTCCTCCACCTCCCAGAAGTTGTTGAAGTGTCTATTACATGTGCTGCATCCTCAGGGCTCTTCTTCTCCTGCTTCCCTATGGCAATGGTTGAGTAGCAAGATCCCATCTATAGATTACAAGTTAAGCCAACCAGCTCTCTAATTTCTTCCAAAATGATCAAATCCAATGCAACTCTCAAATGTTATTAGGTTCAGCACTTCAGCTAGGGTAGGTTAGCTTTAGAAGCAGACAGACAAAAAGACCAAAGGAGTTCAATACAAGACAAGAGAAGACATCACGAGTGGGAGGGGGGGCAGGGCAGTCGGGTAGTGGGAAATCTTTACTCTTACACACACGGCACAACACCACCAACTAAACTTGGCATTGGATTGGATGGTTGCGCTCGGTTAATTAACAATAAACAAATTAGGTGTGGACTATAATTAACTTTACCAAGTATATTTATTCACTTGACAACGACATGGACATGGACTTTTTTTTTAAAGTATAGTATGGACATGGACTTGATTGCACCGTTGCTTAGCAGCTAGCGGTGGTCAATGCCAATTGAAATTGAGGTTGCCAATGCCACTTGCCCCTGACTTTACTAACATTAACATTCTTGTCCATTCTATTAAACTTTATGACATGATTCGATTTAAATAGTAAATATTTAAATTAAAATGTTAGATTACCTACCATTATAAAATAGATTAGAACATATAGAAATATATTATTAAAATTAATAATAAATGGAAAGGTAAGAGACCTTTTTTTTTTTTTTTGGGAAGTAGAAAGGTAAGAGACTTGTTGGAGCCTTCTACCATTCTTCTCTTTTCATTTCAATTTATTTTTCATTTTTTATTTCAATAATTTCATAATGAAAAAAAATACTTTTGGTAATTATCTGATTACAAATTATAATAGTTAAAATTTCTTAATAAAAAAGGATGCATACATTATTTTTGTAGGGTCATAAATATCACTATTCTTTATGATGATGCATTTAAATTACGTTTGACCATTCTTTCGTATAACTTATGACCAAACCCATATAAAATACGAAAGGTAGTATAATTGGGGATGCCATTTCCATTTTGTTTTTTTTCGCTAAAAAAAATAAAAAATTGAAGCAATGTTAATGGTTGTTTAAAAACCCTCGTCGACAACGGCCACAGAGGAGTGACCAAAACACAGTTTTAGACCAGCACCAAAAACCCTCAGTGAGAGGGCCATAGCCGCCGAGTCGTCGACTCACCTCCAGCCTCAACAACAGGCTCAACTGGCGGCTATCCTCGGCCCCGACTCCGGTCACTTCGAAAGCCTCATCTCCTCTCTCATGTCGGCCTCCAACGAGGTCCGGTCCGAGGCCGAGTTCGTCTTCAACCTCTGCAAGCAGCACGACCCTGACTCCCTCTCGTCTACAGTGGCCACTGGGCTCTTCAATCAACTCTCTCTGGTATCGTCTCTTTCATATAACAATGGTTTTTTATTTTTTAATTTTTGATTAATTCAAGTGTGATTTATTTTTTTCCAGCAATGGTAATGTTATTTTTGTTCGATTGTTTTCTATAGTGATTAATAAAGCAAAGCGATTTTGTTGATTTGAGTTTGTTCATTGCGATTTGAGCATATTGTCTATCCGATTTTAGGTCTCCTTAAATTCTTAATGTATCTTGCCCTAGAGTAGCTCGTCCCATTTAAGTTTTCTGTTTGGGTCTTTCCTAGGTATGGTTAGACTTTAATTTTAATTTGAATGAATTTGTTGAACTATAATCTCCATCATCATATGATTTATTTTACTGAATTGATGTACAACACTGATTTTTCTGTAAACTTTAAGCTGTTGGAAAGGCTCTTCTGAAGTTAGGGCATTGTGTACAAGGTCAGTTTACGTATGGCAAGTATCATGTTATAAATTATATCTTCTATTTTATGATGTAAAAATATTTACCAAATGGTGACATTTTTTACTAAGAGACTTGGTGCCGACTTACTTTTAGCACTTCTGCATCAGAAGGAGATGTTTCCCTACAATCTTTTATCTCTTTATGAAATGCGTTATAATTCTACTTCTTCATTATTATATAGACATTATCAAGCATGTTGCACAGAAAAAATGATGCAACATTCGTTTAACAGATTCCTACCCAATCGTATGATGTTCAAGTTATTAATGAGTAAATCTATTTGACACAATGAGTAAACCATATATAAGTTCTTCTTGTTTCATTAAATCTGTTAATTTTTTCTTGTCTTACTTGATGGAATTTCCTTTGGCAATTATCCTTGGAATTGCTAATGAGTTGTCAATCTAGGTGATAGTCTCAGCAAGGAAACTATAGTTCTTTCAAATGTCTCACTAATTGTAAAAGGCAGTGACTAGTGAAGGTCTATAGTGTCCATGTTTCAAGGCTCGTGTAGCTGATCTATGTGTTGTCCTTGTTTTTAACCATTATTATTATTATTATTTTATTTTATTTTATTTTTTGGTTTTTTGCATGCCTATTTGATATTTGCTTACTATTATGGATAAATCAATTAAATCTGTTTTGATTCAAGGAGTAGCGAAATCCTCTCCTTCTCACAGCTGACCTAATATTTCTATCACTAATGCGAAATAGCTTATACATTTGGCTATCCATTTCTTGTTTGGAGCTATTATCGATATTTGCTAAGCATCAATGCCAAATTGTATGAAATGTCATAATAAAATCATGAAAAGTCTTGTAATTATTTATGAAACCTATTTTCTCTTTTATTATTATTATTTTTTGAAAACTAGTCACTCGACAAAAGTGCAATCTGCTACTATCACTCAATTTTGTCAAACCCACAGTAATTGGTTCAATTTCTACTCTATTGTTAAATTGATCTTCCAAAATCTATCTTCTCTCTACAAAAATTTGATGAAAATGCTTTGTGCGGTTCCCTTTCACAAAATCATAAAGATTTATACCAACATAATTTTCTCTTCTTTTCAAAATGGCCGGTGCTATAGAGAGGTTTTCTAGTTCATGTTGGTGGCTGAGATTTAATCTTTCACAAAGCAAGAGGAGTTTTGGTAGAGTTGCATGTTTCACAATAGTGGTGTTTGCTCCACTATTGAAGATAGACTGGTGATTTCAAATTCGAATGTGTTTTCCTTAAAAAGAAGAGGTAAAAATGTTACTGGCTTTACGTTTTAATTGTATGATTTGATTATTTGAAGTCATAAATATTAAGCTATTTGAAGATTGTAGTTTTATGTAGAAATTTTAGCTACATTATTAATGAAGGAAAATGAATACGTATAGCTGTTTTTTATTATGGTTATGTTCTTTGACATTCTCTTTTTGCTAGAAAGATTGTTAGATACTGTAGCCAAATAATTAAATGTCAAAAGAAGACAAAATAATCGTAGCTTTCCAATATTGCTTTGTAAGTGTTTTATTCACTTATATACACTTTAAAACCTTTGGTATTAGTTAGTGTGGTTGCTTGCTGTTACATAGGGGTGGGCACGGGTTGTTTTTGGAGGAAACCGACCCGAAACTGACATGGGTCAGTTTTCGGAATACTGAGGTGAGATGAAATGAAGGCGGAAACCGACATGGACCAACTTGATTGGGTTGGTTCAATTCGGGTCTGCTCGGTTTGTAATTTTTTTTTTTTTTAATTACTTTCTTCAATTTAACCCCACCAACACAAACAAACGATATAGAAGTTCTTACAGACTAACAACCCAAATATTGATCTTACAAAACACAGAACTACGATAGAAACTAATTTTACAAAACATAGAACTGTGATCGAATTATGGACGCAAAACACAAAACAAACAAACATAGAGCAAACAAACAACAACCTAGAAATTGATTTTACAAAGAAAATCTTACAAAACAAAAACCTAGAAGTTGATCTCCTAGAAGCATACAAACTAAAACCCAAAGATTGATGGCGATGAATGGAGAAGAATGACGAAGAGACGAAGGGAGCAACACAGGTTTGATGGTGATGATATGGTGAATGAAAGGTTTTCAGAGAGATTGAGGGATGAGATTTGTCCGTGAATCGTGAGGAGAAAAGTGGCTCAACCGGTGGCAGTGAGCGGCGAAGGCATGCAGGTAAAGTAAAGAAGTAAAGAAGTGAAACATGGTGTGGCTAGGGTTGAGTCTGGTGGAGAGGAGTGAAACATGGTGGGGCTAGGGTTGCAACTTGCAAAAATGAAGAAGTGGAGTTTATATATTTTTATTTTTTTCGGGTCGCTTTCTGTTTTTTTGACTCAAAACCGACTTGAAACCAATTAAGGTCGGCTTTTAATGCTGAAAACCGACCCGACCTGAATACTAATTGAAAATCGATTTTTTTGGTTGGTTCGGGTTAGGTTGGTCCCTATTTTTTGCCTACCCCTACTGTTTCAATTTCCAGATTATTACATCTCTTGCACAATGCAAATGTATGTTCATTATGTTTTTCTAGCACAATGAAATTACATATGTTCATTAGGATTAACCGATACAATATATTGGTGGAGGACTAAGGTGACACTACTCTTAATGTTTGCTGTTTTTTCTTCTGTATTTGATTGTAACAAATAGGTAACCACTTTGCTGTTGGTGCCTTTTGAGGCTAGATGATTCTCTTTATTACTTTAGTCTTTGAATTTGGTAGTCTTATATTATTTTAGTGTTTGTTGTTTTTCACAAGAACAATATATCTTATATACTATAATGTGTAGCATGGAGGATCCAAAAGGGATCTAGCGATTGGATTGTACAATAACGTGGCGTTGTGAGTTAAGAGTTTTGGAGCCATGAACCTTAGTTATTCTGGTTGGAGACATACTTTCGGTATTCGTTTCTATCTTATTTTAGCTAATTAGATGTTCATTTCAATTACGTTAGTTTGATTATCTTAAGAGTTAGAAAAGAGAGAAGGAAATCAACAAATTTTAATAGTGTCAAATAGCTAGCCATGCACTGTTTCCGCTGATTTTTATATGGTATAACAATGTAATTGAGGACACTACTTCTATGTGCTACATGTTATGTAGATTGTATGAGAATAGAATTACATATATGTCGGTTGTGTTGTTCCAATTTAAAATATATAGCATGTAGATACTGTGCGTTAATATAAGGTGTATATATCTTTAGTGCATGACAATGGGGGATTATTTTTTGTGGGATGGTACTAAAACGGTTCATGGTTATTTATTTTCCATTGGGTAATACATTACATGAAAAAGATTTTTTTAATGACAATCTAGGACCAAAAGTCAAAAAGACATCTCCTAGGTCATCTTAGCATCATTTTGAGGATGTTGTGAAATAAATTATGCTGTAAAAATTAAATTAAAAGAGATTAACCAACTTATTATACAATAATTTAATTTGTCATGTTTTCCACTAATTTTTCAATATTGAAGCAAGTATCCAATTATCCATCAAGTTTTATTACAATAATCTACAATTGCTTATAAATCACTATAATTACCTTTAAAACATTTATAGAATAATATAATACACAATTATGTATGTTAAGTGAGTTACTACTAGCCGGTTCATGACAATATGTTTTATGGTAGCTATCTTGGAAGCTTCCATTTATAGGCATTGGATTTCTCAAGCCTTTTATCAATTTTACTAAAATAAGCTATTTTTGTTTTAGAAATATGACTTTTTACCTTGATCTCTGGAGCTTATATTTGGGTTTATTTCTAAAGTTTATGTTTTATATCCACTCAGCTAGTTTGTATTTTATTAATTTTGTTTTTCCAATTCATTCTACTACATGGTTGAATATTATATTGTTAAATAATGTTTTAAAAGTAATTATGGTAATTCATACTCAATTATAGATTGTTGTAATAACGCTTTATGGATACTTGGATAGTCTCCATAATATATACTTGCTTCACACTTCAAAAACATGCGGAAAAAAAAGGAAGGATTATATTGTTGTGTGATTTGGTTAATTTCTTCTAATTTGATTTTTGTAGCATGGTTTATCACACAAAAATTCCTCAAAGTGATACTAAAAAGGTCCAAGAAATGTTACTTCTTTATAGGTAAGGTTCTTCTATTGAATTTAGTTAGTTTTGTCTTATTTGTAAATACTATCAATTTAATGATCTCTCAATCAAGAAGTCATCAATCAAGGATAAGAGGTCAAATGCCATCTTGTCTATTCATCTCCTTCGATTTATGTTATGTTGTCTTTCCTTTGCCTTTTGGCTTCACATATAACAACTTGTTTTCTCATTACATGTATTGGCAATACTAGATAGAAGTAGAAGAATATAAATTTATTGGTTTGTTGATATCAGGCTGCCTAGTTTAGTTTAATCTTTCAAGTGTGATAATTAATGTTCACATCTATTTGGAACAGTTTTCGTTGAGCTGATCTATTACTAGTTATTTTTTACGTTTGCTGTTTCAGCCTTTCTTGAATGTAGCTATTGTAATTTTCTTTTTTCTCAAAAGAATGGAGCTACTGTAATAGGTGTTGATGCTGTGGATAACAATACCTAGATGGCATGCTTTTGATGCTAGGAGGTGATTTTTAATCTTGCATGGTCATTTTTTAACCATCATCAATAAACTTAATATTTACAATGTACAAACTTGGTAATTTTTAGCTTAGAAAAATTTGTTATGTTATGATATGTCTCTATTAGGAAGATAATAACCAAGGATTGGATCTATTTTAACTGTTCATGTTGATCGATTTACTTATATCTTTAGGTGCAATGACCATCTTTTTCAGTCCTATTTTCCACTTATTTTAATAAATTGAAATGTTCTCAACTTGCTATTGCTTTTATTCTTGTCTAATCCATTTTATTCATGTCTTTAGTGCAGTTGTACCTATGATGTGGGCATGATGGAGTTTCAACTTCTGCATCACCAATAGTATTAGCATCTATAGCTAAGATAGAAGTATACCTTGCATAAGATCCAATATTTTGAGTTATCTGCCAATAACAAATGTATGTATAATTAAGACTAGAAATAAAGGTGAGAACACAGATACAACCAAAGCCATTAATGGAATTAGTAGCAGCATAGACTATATTAGGAAATGTATAACAAGCAACCCAACACTATTAAATAGACTAGTTAACCACCCACCATCATTGGTATAAATATTAGTTGCAGCTTAGGAAGTAAAGGTAGATGCAATTGAAAGGCTAATAGCATTAGTAGCTAAGATGGACATTTTAAGCAAAATGTAACTAATATTGTAGTGACATTTAACTATAATAGTAGTTAAAGTAAGTGTCTATAATAGTAGTTATAAACAAAGACAGTAGCATAGGAGGCATAGGGTTGTAAATTTTTTATTTTCAATTTCTTGCTTATTATTTCAACATCCGATAATGTATCTAGGACATATTCTTTTGAAGCTCTATGTGCACTGTCAACAGTATAACATCTGTAACATAGATACTTGTTTACCTAGTATAAGACTATTTACTAATAGCAAAACTATCCATAGGTAGCACCGAAATTAAAGGTCAGACAATTGGCATAAGCAAAGTCATGATTAGAATTATCGCAGCTCATAGTATTTGAGAAGCAATATGAGCATATCTAGCAGTTTTGCACTAGTAAATCAACAGCTCAATCCACCATCAAGTATCAGTGTTAGTTGTAACATGGAAAGTAAAGGTAGATGTAGTAGGAAGACCAACAGCATTAGTAACTAAGACATGAACTTTTTAAGTTAACAATGGTCTATATTGTAGCATATTGAGTGCCTATAATAATAATTAAAGTCAAAAGTAGATGTAGTGTAGGCTGTATAAGCTAATGACTTATCTGGCAATAACAAAGGTATTTATTAGTAACACTAGAAAGAAAAGCAAGAACATAGACATGATTGAAGCCATGAGTAGATGTATGTAGTACCAACATACACTGTCAAAGAAAATGAATAAGGACAGCCAGCAGCCAAGCATTAGTAAATAGACTAGTCAACCCAGCAACTTAAGTATCAACATCAGTTGTGACTTAGGAAGTAAGGGTAGATGCATTTGAAAGGCTAGTAGCATTAGTGGCGAAGACATCTTCATTTTAAGTTGGATGTAACCAATATAGTAGCACATTAAATTCCTATTGTAATAGTAATTAACAAATGGAGTGACAGTTGCGTAGGCGGCATAAACTAGAGTTATAGATATTTGATTTCCAAATAGTATCAACATCTATAGTTAAGATACATAGATATTTCTAGTATTAGATTCAATAGTTCCAACTTATATACCAGTTGTAAATATGTCAATAGGTAATATTAGAAACAAATGCTAGAATAGAAATAAACAAAGCCATTAGTATTAGTAGAATTATTAGCAACATAGCCTGTAGAATAATTGGTAGAACTATATAAGCATAACTTGTAGTATAGTAGTGTTAAATAGATAGCTCAATCTACCAATTGCAACATAGGATGTAAGAAATAAATGTGACAGATACCAAAGACATGTACTTTAATGTAAAAGTAGTAATTATTGTAACATATTAAGTGCTTATAGCAATAATTATAAGAAATACTGTGGGCGATGTAAACTAGGGTTGTGGAACTTAATTTCTAACATCTTGCTTGTTCATACCCATATTTAATAGTGTCTTGTGTGGCTTCTTTTCAATGTTCTACCAATGTTATCAACCTTTGTATCTATGGTCGAAATCTCGTATTTAGATGTAGTAGTTTTTTAGTTTATCTACCAATAGCGTTGGTATCTATTGGTGACACAAAAAACAAAGGCAAGAACTTAGGCATATACAAAGCCATAAGTACTCAGTAGAAGATTAGCGATGCAATTCAAGTAGGAGAAGAAAAAAAAAAATGCTTTCACAATTATTGAGAAATCAATGCCTCTTTTTTTCTTCCTTCCATCCTGGCAGTTGCTTTGTTTGAAATTTTGCTTAGGCCTTTTTTTGTTTTTTGTTTTGTTTTTTGGTTGTAGTATTTTTTGTCTTCAGGATTGCTTTTTATGTTTCGAGGATGTTTTTCACTCACTACTAGCTATTACTTCGACATATCATTGTATGGGTTCTTTTTTTTTTTTTTTGGGGCCATAAAATAGGAAGCTTTATCTTCATGATAAGTAGAGTTAACTTATCATTTTTCGTTTCAATGAATAAATATTGGGCCTCGTTAAAAATTTTTTGAAAAGGCGATTTTCAGTGTATTAATCCTATGGTTTTTGTAAAGATGGAAATGTCAATAAAAAATAGTTTTAAATTGAAATTTAATGCAACTTTTTGCACGAATCACCTTGAAATTGAGTTATTTTGTCCATGATAATTTGCGGTTCTTTAGAAATTTTTAAAAAATGATCATTTTCTGTTTATTAATCCTAACAGTTTTATAAGAACGGAAATGTTAAGAAAAAATTATGTTTTGAGCTGACGTTCGATGCATCTTTTTGCACCAATTGCCTAAAATGGAGTTTTTTGGTCCACGAATAAAACTTGGGCCTCGTTAAGAATTTTTCAAAAAAGGTTATTTTTTATGTACAAATCCCTGCGGTTTTTGTAAGGACAAAAGTATCAATAAAAGATGTGTTTTAAGTTGAAATTTGATACAATCTTTTGCATCATTCACCTTAAATTGAATTCTTTTATCCATATATTTGGATCTTTATATAAGTTTTTGAAAAAAGGTTGGTTTCTGTGCACTAATTCCTACGGTTTTTACTAGGGTGAAAAAGTCAATGAAAATGTGTTTTGAGGTGAAGGTTGATGTAAGTTTTTGTACTAATAGTTTTGGTTTGAGTTATTTTATCAATGACTAAAATTTATGACTCTAGAATGTGTCAAAAATGACTGTTTTCTGTGTATTAAACCATTACGGTTTGTAACGGTAGAAATGTCAATAATCAAAATGTGTTTTAAACTAAAATTTGATACAACTTTGTGCACTAATCACTTTTAATTGAGTTGTTTTATTTATGAATAATATTTGGGCGTCTTTAAAACTTTATTAAAAAAGGCCATTTTCAATGTGTTTTATCCATGAAACACAGAAAGTGGCTATATAAAAATTGTCATTTGAAAGGAAGAAAATGTTAATAAAGAAAAAAAATGTGTTGTAAGCTAAAATTTGATGAAACTATTTGCACCAATCACCACGAATTGAGTTATTTTATCAATGTCTAAAATTTTTGGCTCATTTAAAATTTTTCAAAAATGACAATTTTCTGTGTACCAACACTTCTATGGTTCAAGAAAAAGTATGTTTTGTGTAGAAATTTGATGTTTTTTGCTCCAATCACTTGAACTCCAATTATTTTATCGATGAATATTATTTGGGTCATGCTGAAAATTTTTCGAAAAAGGCCACCTTCAATGTACTAATCCTTATTGGATCTTGCATGGGTAGTGGTGTTAATAAAAAATGGGTTTTAAGCTGAACATTGATTCAATTTTTTGCTTAAATCACCTTGAATTGAGTTATTTTATCCATGACTAAAATTTTGCAATTTTTTAAAAATCTTTCAAAAATTATTATTTTCAATATTATAACCCTTAAGATTTTTATAAACACAGAGACGTCAAGAAGAAATATTTTGAGCCGGAATTTGATGCAATTTTATGCACCAATCACTTGAAATCAAGTAATTTTATCCATGAATAAAATTTGGATAAAATTTACTATGTATTAACGTGGGTTTTTGTAAGGATGGAAATGCCCTTAAAAAATGGGTTTTAAGTTGGAATTTGACAAAAGGAGTTGTGCACTAATCACCTTTGTCGACATTGATTTTTAGTCGACGAGAGCTAAAAACCCAATACCTATAATCAATGTAAAGTAAAATAAAAAAGCATAAGACAAATAGATGGTAGAGAACAAAAACAATACAAAGAAGACAGAAGTTTTTTAATTTGGTTCGACAAGTCTGTCTACGTTCACGACTGTCTCTCAATAATTCGGTAGAGTGATAGTATAGAATTGCTTTTGTCTCTGTTACAATGAATTCAATCTCTATTTGTAGAGAAAGAAGCGTTAGAGTTTAGGTAGTAATAAAACAAGAAAAGAATTTTACATTGAATGCACTTGCTAATCAGTTAGAGTCAAATCAGGAAATTGTTCCGTAAAGTTCGGGATCATGTTGACTGAGTTCAAATTTGAATTAACTTCCAATTTTGATGAGAGAATTACGATCAAATCAGGTCATTGTCTTTTTTGGGAGATTTCCTTGTCTAATTGATCGTTAAGCAAGTTGTACGATGTATTGAGCGATCTCGAGCTCTGCCTCGTTGAGTAGCGAGTTGTATATGAAGCGAACTGCATGATGATTTATAGACTGGTTGTGATGCGAGCTCGTTGGTGTGAGCTGTATAACTCGTTGGGCTTAGCATTGATAAATCGGGCTTTTTGTGTTAGGTTACTTCATTTGGCTGATTTGTTGAGCTTCTATCAGGCTTTTACCAGCCCATTTGGTGAATCCAAAAAATACACATAACAACCTTGAATTAAGTTATTTTGTTCATGAATAAAATTTGTGACTTTAGAAATTTTTTAAAAATGAAAATTATTTATGTACTAACTTGTACTGTTTTTACAAGGATTAAGTGTTTAGAAAATTATTTAAAATGACAATATTTTGTACTAACTCTTACCGTTTTTATGAGGAAGTAAATATTAAGAAAAAATTATGTTTGGAGCTGAAATTTGATACAACATTGCGCATCAATCACTTGAAATCTAATTATTCTATCTATGAGTAAAATTTGGGTCTCGTAAATTTTTTTTTCAAAAAAAGTCATTTGACCCCAACGATTTTTATAAGAACGGAAATATCATTAAGAAGTAATAATTTTCGGTGTAGTAACTATATGATTTTCTTACGGATGGAAATGTTAAGAAAAATTATGTTGAGTTGAAATATTTGCACCAAACACCTAAAATTGAGTTCTTTTACCCTTGAAAAAAATATGGACCCCGTCAAATTTTTGAGCAGAGGTCCTTTTTTGTATCCTATACTAACCCATATGATTTTTGTAGTTATGGAAATGTCAATGAAAAATGCATTTGAAAATTTTTGCACCAATTACCATGGATTTAGTTATTTTATCCATAACTAAAATCTGTCAAAAATATGTTTTGAGTTGAAATTTGATAAAAATTTACTCGAATCACCTAAAATCGAGTTATTTTGTCCACGAATTGGGGCCGTGTTAAAAGTTTTTCAAAAAAAATTATTTTCGAATTTTGCAAAAAACTTTTTTTGTCCTTATGAAATGCCTTGGGGTAAGTACACAAAAATTTATAATTTTTAGAAAGTACAAATTTTGGCTTGAATTTTGCTGAGTTCTTTTTGCACTAATCGTTTTGATTTGAGTTATTTTATCAATGACTAAAATTTATGACTCTAGAAATGTGTCAAAAATGACTGTTTTTTGTGTATTAAACCATTACGGTTTGTAACGGTAGAAGTGTTAATAATCAAAATGTATTTTAAACTAAAATTTGATACAAATTTTGGCACTAATCACCTATAATTGAGTTGTTTTATTTAAAATAATATTTGGGTGTCTTTAAAACTTTATTGAAAAACGCCATTTTCAATGTGTTTTATCCATGAAACACATAAAATGGCTATATAAAAATTGTCATTTAAAAGGATGAAAATGTTAATAAAGAAAAAAATGTGTTGTAAGCTAAAATTTGAAAAATGTTTGTAAGCTAAAATTTGATGAAACTATTTGCACCAACTACCATGAATTGAGTTATTTTATACATGTCTAAAATTTTCGGCTCATTTAAAATTTTTCAAAAATGACAATTTTTTGTGTACTAGCACTTCTATGGTTCAAGAAAAAGTATGTTTTGTGTAGAAATTTGATGTTTTTTGCTCCAATCACCCAAAATCAAGTTATTTTATCGATGAATAAAATTTGGGTCAAGTTGAAAATTTTTCGAAAAAGGCCACCTTCAATGTACTAATCCTTATTGGTTCTTACATGGGTAGAGGTGTTAATGAAAAATGGGTTTTAAGCTGAACATTGATTCAATTTTTTGCTTAAATCACCTTGAATTGAGTTATTTTATCCATGACTAAAATTTTGCAAATTTTAAAAATCTTTCAAAAATGATTATTTTCAATATTATAACCCCTACGATATTTATAAACACAGAGACATCAAGAAGAAATATTTTGAGCCGGAGTTTGATGCAATTTTATGCACCAATCACTTGAAATCAAGTAATTTTATCCATGAATAAAATTTGGATAAAATTTACTATGTATTAACGTGGGTTTTTATAAGGATGGAAATGCCAATAAAAAATGGGTTTTAAGTTGGAATTTGACAAAAAAAAGTTGTGCACCAATCACCTTGAATTAAGTTATTTTATTCATGAATAAAATTTGTGACTCTTTCGAAATTTTTGAAAAATAAAAATTATTTATGTACTAACTTGTACTGTTTTTACAAGGATTAAGTGTTTAGAAAATTATTAAAAATGACAATATTTTGTACTAACTCTTATGGTTTTCATGGGGAAGCAAATATTAAGAAAAAATATGTTTGGAGCTGAAATTTGATACAACATTGTGCATCAATCGCTTGAAATGTAATTATTCTATCCATGAGTAAAATTTGGGTCTCGTAAATTTTTTTTTCCAAAAAGGTCATTTATTTGTATATTAACCCCAACAATTTTTATAAGAACGGAAATATCATTTAGAAGTGATAATTTTCGGTGTAGTTACCATACGATTTTCGTATGCATGGAAATGTTAAGAAAAATTATGTTGACTTGTAATATTAGGGTTTTTTTTTTTTTTTCAAATATAACCTCTTTTTTAAGTTCAAATTGAACACTAACATTTTTTTTTTAAAAAATATAGTATTAAAATCTATTTCTGGACTTAAATATAAGGGATAGAAATAAGTAATTTAAAAAAAAAAAAAATTTCAATTCCAACTTTTAAAAGAGGCTATTTTTGCAATTATTTTCACCTAAAATTGAGTTCTTTTATCCTTGAAAAAAGTTTGGACCCCATCAACAATTTTTCAGCAGAGGTCCTTTTTTGTGTCCTATACTAACCCATATGATTTTTGTAGTTATGGAAATGTCAATGAAAAATGCATTTGAAAATTTTTGCACCAATTACCTTGGATTGAGTTATTTTATCCATAACTAAAATCTGTCAAAAATATGTTTTGAGTTGAAATTTGATAAAAATTTACTCGAATCACCTAAAATCGAGTTATTTTGTTCATGAATTTGGGCCATGCTAAAATTTTTCAAAAAAAATTATTTTTTGAATTTCACAAAAACCATTTTTTATTGACTTTTTTTGTCCTCATGATTTAGTCTTGGGGTTAGTACACAAAAATTTATAATTTATTGAAAGTACAAACTTTGGCTTGAATTTTTAGAACAACTTATATTATGATGATTGGCATGAAAATATATTTCAAATTTCACATTAAAACACATTTTTATGGACATTTTAATCTTTACGAAATCTCTACGGGGCTGGTACACAAAAAATGGTCATTTTTTAAAATTAGTCAGTTATGTCTAAAATTTTATTAGAATATTGTATACCACAAATTATGATGATTGACAAAAAGGGTTGTACCAAATTTTGCAATAAAACACATTATTTGTTGACATTTTCACCTTTGCAATATCTCTAAGGGTTACTACATAGAAAAGAGTGATTTTTGGAAAGTAGGCAATTTGGCATAAAAGTTTGTTCAAAGATAGTATAGTCCAAATTATAATGATTGACATAAAAATCTGTTTCAAATTTCGCGTAAAAACACATTTCTTGTTGACATTTAATGTCTTCATGAATCCCTAAAGGTTGATACGCAGGAAATGATCATTATTTAAAGATCTCAATTTGGCCTAAAATTTTCTTTGTACATAGAAACGACTAAATTATGGTGATTGGTGTCAAAATTAATTTCAGATTTAGCGTTAAACGCATTTTTTATTAACATTTTGCCTATATGAGTCCTTTAGGGATATGTATATAGAAAATGATTATTTTTTCAAAGTTTTCAATCAAACATAAAATTTTACTTGTAAATAGAAATGACCAAATTATGATAATTGGCGTAAAAATTTGTTTGACATTCGTGCTACAACATATTTTTTGTTGATATTTTCGATCTCACAAATTCTTAAGGCTTTAATACACATAATATGAACTTTTTTTTCAAAATTCTCAATTAGGCCTAAAATATTATTCTTAGATCAAAATACCCAAATTATGATGACTGAGTGTAAAGTCAGCTTAAGATTTTGCTTTAAAATACATTTTTTCTTGACGTTTTTGTACTCACGAAACCCCTAAGGCATGTATATTGATAATGATCATTTTTTTTAAATTTCTCAATTATGTTTAAAACTTTAAAATCAAGCAAAAATTTTATTTTAAAATGTAATTTTTGTTGACATTGTCGTCGTCATGACTCCCTTATGAGTTGGTATATTGAAAATAGTCATTTTTTAAATTTCTCAATTAGGTCTTTAACTTTAAACATAAATAGAAATACCCAAATTCTGATGATTGGCGAAAAATCGGCTGAAAATTTTTCTTTAAAACGCATTCTTAGTTAATATTTTTGCTGTCTCGACTACTTTAGGGATTAGTACAACGAAAATTGTCATTTTTTGAAATTCTTAATTAGGCCTAAAATTTTAAAGATAGATATAAACATTCAAATTATGATGATTGCGTAAAATCTGTTTAATGTTTCATTTTAAAACGCATTTTAAGTTGATGTTTTGATCGTCACGACTCTCCTAGAAAGTTAGTACATAAAAAATAGTTGTTTTTTCAAATTTCTAATTTGGGCATTAAACTTTAAACGTTGGTAGAAACACTTAATTTATGATTATTGACGCAAGAAAGGTAGACGATTTCACTTTAAAATGCATTATTAATTGAGTTTTTTACCGTAACGTCTACCTTAGGGGTTGGTACTTCAAAAATTATCTTTTTTTTTTTTCCAAATTTCTCAATTAGGGCTTAAACTTAAAGGTAGATAGAAACACCAAAATTATGCTGATTTACACAAAAATCAGCTGAATATTTCGCTATAAAATGCACTTTTAGATATCGTTTTCACTGTCACGACTATCTTAAGGGGTGGTACACTGAAAATTGTTAATTTTTTTTTTTTTTTTAAATTTCTCAATTTGAACTAAAAGTTTAAAGGTAGATATGAACACCCAATTTATGATCATTGCATTTGTTTAATGCTTTGCTTTAAAATGCATTTTTAGTTGATATTTTGACGGTCACGACTTCCTTAGAGGTTGGTACGTTGAAAAAAGTTATTTTTTCAAATTTCTCAATTAGGTTTTAAACTTTATATATAAATAGAAATATTCAAATTATGATGACTGACATGAAAATCAAGTGAAGATTTTGATTTAAAATGTAATTTTTAAACTTTTTCATTGTCATGACTCTCCTAGACGGTTAGTATATCGAAAATGATCATTTTTTCAAATATGTCAATTGGACCTTGAACCTTAACATAGATAGAAATACTCAAATCATGATGATTGATGGTGAAATCAGTTTGAGATTTCGCTTTTAAACGTTTCTTTAATTGATGTTTTTGCCATTACGGCTCCTATACGGGTTAGAACATTGAAAACTATCATTTTTTTTTTTAAATTGCTCAATTAGGCTTAAAGCTTAAAGATAGATATAAATACCCAAATTATAATACAATGATAGAAATATTTAAATTATGATGACTGACATGAAAATCAAGTGAAGATTTTGAGTTAAAATGTAATTTTTAAACTTTTTCGCTGTCATGACTCCCCTATAGGGTTAATACATTGAAAATGATTATTTTTTCAAATATCTCAATTGGACCTTAAACCTTAACATAGATAGAAATACTCAAATCACGATGATTGATGGTGAAATCAGTTTGAGATTTCGCTTTTAAACGTTTTTTTAGTTGATGTTTTCGCTGTTACAGCTCCCCTACGAGTTAGTACATTGAAAACTATCATTTTTTTTTTTTTTTATTGCTCAATTAGGCCTAAAGCTTAAAGATAGATATAAATATCCAAATTATGATGATCGTACAAAAATCTGTTCAATGTTTTGCTTTAAAACATGTTTTTAGTTGATGCTTTAGCTGTCATGACTCTTTTGGGCTATTAGTACATCAAAACTGGTTTTTTATTTTATTTTATTTATTTTATTTATTTATTAATTTTCTCAATTAGGCCTTTAACTTTAAATGTAGATAAAAACACCTATATTATGATGATTGACAAAAAAATTGGTTGAAGATTTTGCTTTAAAATGTATTTTTGTTGATGTTTTCGTCGTCGCGACTACCGTAAGGGTTAGAACACTAAAAGAGTCATTTAGTTAGAACATTGAAAATAGTCATTTTTTTTTAAGAGGCGTAAAATTCAGTTGAATATTTCACTTTAAAATGTATTTTTGGTTAACATTTTTACCATTATGACTCTTTTAGGAGTTAGGACAACGAAAATGGTCATTTTTTTTTTTTAATTTCTTAATTAGGTCTTAAACTTTAAACATAAATAGAAACATGCAAATTATGTTGATTGATGCAAAAATCGGACAAATATTTCGCTTTAAAACACATTTTGTTGATGTTTTCGCCGTTATAACTACCATATGGGTTAACTATATCGAAAATGATCATTTTTTCAAAATTTTCAATTAGAACTTAAACTTTAAACGTAGATAGAAACACTTTAATTATGATTATTGGTGTAAAAATATGTTCAAAATTTCACTTTAAAATGTATTTTTAGTTAACGTGTTTGCCGTCATGACTCCTTAAGCATAAAAAATGATTGTTTTTTTCAAATTTCTTAATTAGATCATAAACTTTAAGTGTAGATAAAAATACCCAAATTATGATTAGTGCAAAAATTGACTGAAAATATTGCTTTGAAACACATAATTAGTTAACGTTTTTGTCGAAATGACTCCTTTAAGGGTTTATACACTGAAAATAGTCATTTTTTTTCAAAAATTTCAATTAGGCCTAGAACTTTGAATGTTGATAGAAATACCTAAATTATGATGATTAGTGCAAAAATCGCGTCAAAATTTTGCTTTTAGATATATTTTTAGTTGACATTTTCGCAATTACGACTCTTTTAAGGGGTTAATACACCTAAAATAGTCATTTTTTTTTTAAATTTCTCAATTATGCTTTAATCTTTAAATGTAGATAGAAACATTCAAATTATGATAATTATTTGCACAAAAAATCAGTAAAGGATTTCGTTTTAAAATGTATTTTTGTTGACGTTTTCACTGTCACGACTTCTGTAGGGGTTAAAACACTAAAAATAGTGATTTTTTTTTTTTTTTTAAATAAAAATTTCTCTATTAGACCTTAAACTTTAAATGTAGATAGAAACATTACATTGTTATGTTTAATGCAAATTTGAGTTGAAGATTTTATTTTAAAACGTATTTTTAGTTAATGTTATTGTCATTACAACTTTTTTAAGGGGTTAGGACAATGGAAATGATCATTTTTTTCAAATTTCGCAATTAGGTCTTAAACTTTGAATATAGATAAAAACAATCAAATTATGTTGATTGTCGCAAAATTGAACAAAAATTTCGATTTAAAACACATTTTTATTAACGTTTTTGCTGTTATGACTACCTTATGAGTTAGTACATTGAAAACAATCATTTTTTCAAAATTTTCAATTAGATCTTAAACTTTTAACGTAAATAGAAACACCCTAGTTATGATTATTGACGTAAAAATAGGTTCAAAATTTCACTTTAAAACATATTTTTAGTTGACATTTTCATCGTTATAACTCCCTAAGGGGTTAGTACATCGAAAGCGGTTATTTTTTTAAATTTCTCAATTAGGTCATAATATTTAAATGTAGATAAAAATATCCCAAATTATGGTGATTGATGCAAAAATTGGCTGAAAAATATTGTTTTGAAACACATTTTTAGTTGGCGTTTTCGTTGAAATGACTCTCTTAGGAGTTAGTACACCGAAAATAATCAATTTTTTTTTTTTAATTTCTTTATTAGGCTTAAAACTTTGAAGGCTGATAAAAATACCCAAATTATGATAATTGGTATAAAAATCGATTCAAGATTTTGCTTTTAAACGTATTTTTAGTTAATGTTTTCATAGTCATGACTTCTCTAGGGGGTTAGTACACCAAAAATGGTTATTATTATTATTTTTTTAGATTTCTCAATTAGACTTTAATATTTAAACATAGATAGAAACACTCAAATTATGATGATTTATACAAAAATAGGAGGAGGATTTTGCTTTTAAATGTATTTTTAGTTGACGCTTTTGTCATCACAACTCATGGTCATTTTTTCAAATTTCTGAATTAAACTTACAATTTTAAAAGTAGATAGAACTATCCAAATTATGTTGATTGACATAAAAATCGGTTCAAAATTTCATTTTAAAACATATTTTTAGTTGATGTTTTTGCCGTCACAACTCTTTTAGGGGTTAGTACACAAAAAATGGTTATTTTTTTTTTTTTTAAATTTTCAATTAGGCTTTTAACTTTTAACGTAGATAGAAATGCCCAAATTATAATCATTGGTGCAAAATCGTTAGAAGATTTCGCTCTAAAGCTCATTTTTACTTAACGTTTTTGTCGTGATGTCTCCCTGAGAGTAACGTACATTGAAAATGGATATTTTTTCAAATTTCTCCATTAGGTTTTAAACTTTAAGCGTAGATAGAAATATCTAAATTATGATGATTTGTACAAAAGTCTACTGAACATTTTACTTTAAAATGCATATTTAGTTGACATTTTCGCTGTCATAACTCCCTTAAGGGTTAGTATACTGAAAATTGTTATTTTTTTAAATTTCTTAATTAGATCTAAAATTTTAAAAGTAGATAGAAACACTCAAATTGTGATGATTGACATAAAAATCAGTTCAAGATTTTACTTTAAAACGCATTTTAGTTGACGTTTTAATCGTCATGACTTTGCTAAGGATAACGTCCACGAAAAATGATAATTTTTTCAAACTTATCAATAAGGCCTTCAACTTTAAAAGTAGATAGAAACGTCCAAATTATAATGATTGCCAAAAAAATCAATAGAAGATTTTGCTTTTAAACACATTTTTAGTTAACGTTTTTGTCGTCATGTCTTCGTTAAGGGTTAGTACATTGAAAATGATCATTTATAAAACTACTCAATTAGGCCTTAAACATGAATCATAGTTAGAAACATCTAAATTTTGATGATTGACGCAAAAATCAATAGAAAATTTTGCTTGAAATTGCATTTTCAGTTAACTTTTTTGCTGTCACATCCTCCTTAGGTGTTAATATACCGAAAATAGTCTTTTTTTTTTTTTTTTTTTTTTTTTTTTTTTTTTTTTTTTCGATTTTCCAAATTAGGCCTTAAACTTCAAACATAATTGGAAACACCAAAATTATGATGAATGACGTAAAAATCAGTAGGAGATTTCAATTTAAAATACATTTTTAATTGACGTTTTCACCGTCATGTCTTCCTAAAGGGTTGGTATGCTGGAAACGGTCATTTTTCTAAATTTCTCAATTAGGCCTAAAACTTTAAACGTTGATAGAAACATCTATATTGTGATTTTTGGCGTAAAAATAATGGAAGATTTCACTTTAAAACACACTTTTAGTTGATGTTTTCATCGTCATGTCTGTTGTAGGGGTTAGTATACTTAAAATAATCATTTTTTAAAATTTCTCTATTAGGTCTAAAACTTTAAAGAGAGATAGTAACATCGAATTTATGATGATTGGTGCAAAAATTAATTCGAGATTTTACAATAAAGTACATTTTTAGTTGACGTTTTCACCGTCATAACTCTCGTAGGGGTATACCGAAAATGGTCATTTTTACAAATTTCTCAACTTAAGCTTTAAATCTTAAACGTAGATAGAAACAGGCGTATTATGATAATTGACACAAAAATTGATTGAAGATTTTGCTTGAAAATATATTTTTAGTTGATATTTTCGCCATTATAACTCCCCTAAGGATTGGTACATCGAAAATGTTCATTTTTTTAAATTTCTCAATAAGACCTTAAACTTTAAAAGTAGATGGAAACACTAAAGTTATAATGATTGATGCAAAAATTAGTAGATGATTTTGCTTTAAAGCGTGTTTTTAGTTGACGAGTTCACCGTTGTGTCTCCTTTAAAGGTTGGTCCATCGAAAATGGTTATTTTTTCAAGTTTCTCAATTAGGTTTTAAACTTTAAGTGTAGTTTGAAATACCCAAATTATGATGATTGACGCAAAAATCAATAAAAGATTTCACTTTAAAGCATATTTTTAGTAGCGTTTTCACCATTATGTCTCCCTTAGGGGTTAATACAACAAAAATGATTATTTTTTCAAATTTTTTAATTATGCCTTAAACTTTAAATGTAGTTGGAAACACCCATCCTAAAAATAGTGACAAGACCCGACCCAACTTCTATCTCGAGTCCAAGAGGATCTTGTGAAAGTTTGGGTTTTCTAGATTTAAAATTTGTTTTTACTGAAAATCTTTTCAAACAATTGTCGTAATTCTGAAAATCATTTTGATCGAAATATAAATTGAACAAAACTAAAATCTTTAAATTTCTCGTATTGAAACTTATAAAACTAAGCACATAAAATAATTTTCAAACATTTGTAAAATGATTATCAATTTGTAAAAGTAATTTGAGAAATACACTTACAAACTTTGGTAATTGAAAATAATATCCACAAATTTAGTTGTTTATCATCATGTGGCCTTCCTCATGATATGCAGTAACCTGCACGAACTTGCAGTGGAAACCTAGAGAGAAAGGTTTTAAAAAAACAGTGAGCTTAATGCCCAGTGAGTGAATATAATCTTTAAAAACATTTCGAAATGAAATATTAATATATTTTTCTTAACCATATGTACTTCTTAATGACTCATAAAATTTCTTATCCGAAATAGTAAAATTAAACTTAAATAGGATCTTGTTAATAAAAATAAATGATTTCCAATGATTATGTTCGGAAATAAAACGAAATATAAATTTTACATCGTCGCAAAACTATAACTTTTATATAAATTGTCTTTATAACTTTAGCAACATAAAATACAAAAATCTGAATTTTTTAAAACTTTTTTGGAAATCTCTTTCTGTAAATCTGATACTCTATAAATTTTCGTACTGTACATATAAAATATAAAAATCCATAATTTGTAAAACTTTTTTGAATATCTCATTCTTTGCATATAAAATATGAAATTTCATAATCTGTAAAGCATTTCCTTTAAAATGATTTGAGATTTATACTCTATACTAAATTACTATCTGGGAAACTCTTGCCATCCATGTGAGGACTCAGATGCGTATTTTACACAGCCTCTCGACCACGCAATCGACACAGGAGGCTACGCCTGCCTGGACATGTTAGGGTAAAATCAATGCTTTGTTGGCTTTACTCATATGTGGAAACCTCCAATCACGTAAGTCGATTATTATTTGGCCCTTATCCTGTAACACGCTCTGATACCCAATACATATGCAGAGGGCGGGAGATTTCTGTCATCTATATGCTAGGTGACTCAATGACTCTCTCTCTCCTTCAATCCCAATGACTCACCTTTCTGACCTCTACACTAGTATGTGGTAGGCGACCTCTAGGTCTTACTCACGTGATGTCTTACGACCATTAGAGGGAAGGGTACACTTTGATGTTTTAAAAACATTTTTATTTCTCTTTCTCAAATCTTTTCTAAAACATCTTTGGCAAGTGAAATTTCAAATATCTTCCCAAACATATATTGTAAGACTTCCCATACTAAAAATTTAGTTTCCAATAGAAATCTTGTTCATGCATATAAAATCTTATTCATGCATATATACATAAAAAATCATAGTTTCTCATGCTCTTAATAAAATATGCTCTAAACTTCCATAGATTTAATAATTTATTCATATACCATAAAACATAATTTACTTTTATAAGTTTGTAAAACATATTTTTAAAATCTAATACAATTAATAAGGTTCATAAATCATCAACATACTTTAGATTCTCAAAAACGTAGTTTCTAATTTCACAAACCATAAGTTTACAAAACATAATCTCAATCTAAAAATTTCAAAATATACTTTAAAATTTCAAAATCAAATAATGTAAAACATAAGTTACTTTATTAGTTTATTAAACATACTTTGGAAAACTCAATGCAAAATACAAGGTTCACAAATCACAAAACATAGTTTAGAATCACCAAAAGGTATAATTTCCAATTTCAATAAACATAAGTTTACAAATATAATCTCAAACTCATAAATTTACAAAATATACTTTAAATAATTTCTTCGTAACCCACAAAACATGATTCTCTTTGTTGAAATCATAAAGATAATTTTGGGAACCATAATTTTAAAGTTTGCTTTGTTAAATTATAAAACATACTTCGGAAATCATATGATCAAAACTCACTTTGTTAAATTATAAAATATACTTGGAAAATCAAAACATAAATTTACTTTAATTAAAGCATAAAACTTACTTTAAGAACTTAACAAAAACTATAAAATTTAGAAATTATCAAAATTTCTTTAAGATCACCAAAAGGAGTATCTTCTAATTTTCACAAATCACAAAGTATATTTTTAAAATCTCAAAACATAACCTTAAGTCCCTAAATTACAAAATATACCTTAAGGTTTTTAAAATCAAACGATTTAATTCATGATTCACAAAACGTAATTTACTTTGTTAAATAATAAAACTAACTTTGAAAACTTAACACAAAATATAAGATTCCCAAATCTTCAAACATATTTTAGAATCACTAAAATGCATCCTTTCTAGTTTTATAAACCTTAGGGTATACTTAAAATCACAAGACAAAAATCTTGAATTCATAATTCCCAAAGTATACTTCAATATTTCAAAATAAAATCCATATTACACAAACCACATTTCACATCTTAGAATTGAATCTAAAGTTTATGAAAACACATTTTAAAATTCATGGATTCTAAGTATACTTAAAAATCTCAAAATATATTCTAAAATTCATGTCTCATAAAAAATATATACTAAACATAATTCATCTCAAATCATGAAACATAATTCAAAATTTTAAAACATACTTCAAAACCTTAAAACATACATCAAAATTTATAAATTACAAAACATATTTAAATATCAAAACAAATAAAAATTGGAACATAAAAAAAACACTTTCATAAAACAAGTTAAGGGAAGATATCCACTCACTAGTTTGGTTGCTTCCAAGCCTTGTGGAATTCTTCTTGTCTTGTCTTCTTTTTGGAACCCTTTTTCACCTAAAACAATGACAGGGCCCCTCTGCCTTGTACACTAGGTAGCCTGTCCGGCAATCCCATGGTGGCCTTCCAAATGGGATCTGCACCGACTGAAAGGTGCTCGTGAAATTAAGCCGCTTACTTTTCTGTAAACCTTTATAAAACTCTTTGAAATACTTTTTCAAAATACGCTAGTAAATCAGGTTTGATTTAAAATCTGGCAGCACAACGACTGTTTTTCTGAAAAATCCATCTTATGAGCCATGAGGGAAAACTTGTGCACTTCTAAAATTATTCCAATCCCAACTTCCGGGCCTCAAGCCCTCATTCAAACCCACACTCGATCATAATACGAATTCATTCAAGATAACTTAAAAATCCATTGAAGTTAAATAAAACGAGTGCACATGTTGTTCACAAAATATAATGTCTAATACACGAAATATGCATCCTTAAATAAAAGTTTATGAAACACGTATTATGTTCAAAAGATATGTGGTACATGATAGTGTGGAAGCAAACAAACTAGTGCAGTAGTGTCACGTATTACTCCTCATGCACACCCAATGGAGCGCCCTTTAACTTTTGGCTCGCACCTGCACTTGGAGAGAGTTTTTATAAAACAAGGAAACGAGTGGTGAGTAATAACTCAGTGAGTGGATACTTATCAACTTTGAAACTTATTTCCAAAATATGAATACACCTCCTAAAAGATTTCTAAGAAAACTTAATATTTTAGCTTGAATTGGTAAAATATAAATCAAGCATAATATATAAAAGTAATAATGCTCATAAATCTTTTTCATAGTATATCTTTCTTGATATCTGCAATCTCACGTCTAATGACGTGTTTCTCTTTTTGAAACTTGTCTTATTTAGTAACCCAAGGAAACTTATCTTTCATGATGATACTTGTATATAGTAGTAATAGAACTCACACACGTCACTAGGATTGGGGAAAATCTCTCTGTGTAGCCACCAATGAGGGACCTAAGGGATCGTGATACCCACCTTAATATTAGGTAGATCTACACTATCATATACGTGTAGAGGGCAACTGATTGACTATGACTCAGACTTTCCATAGTTAGTGACACTCCTAATCACACTTGCCATACACGCATACGGTACTTCGGCTGATAATCTTTGGAGGCTAGGGTGAACCATAGTCGTTTAATTTTTTTTTTAAGCTACTTAGAACTTTCTTTTCTCTTTATCTTGAAAAATTACATTAATTTAGCTCAAAAATATTCTCTGATATGTCTCTTAATAAATTGATTTGCTACTAAAGTATATAAACATTGATAATATACAATTTAGAAACTTACATGCGATATAAATACAAAACTGGAGACATGCAAACATAGATCATTTCAATATAATAATTTAAAAGTAAACAAGTGCCATAAATAAATCCAATTTATGAACTTTTAAAATGCTTTGAAATAAACCACACTCACTACTTACTTTGAATATAAATATAACCACTCGTCTACGCTAGCTCGCTACTTCACCTATACTTCAATACCAAAGTGATTTTTTAGTCGCAACAATCCATTCAAACATCTCAATATTCCAGCATACAAAACACTGCACTACAATTGACAATGGACTGAGCTCGGGCTACGAGCTACTGCTAGCTCGTCCATGGGGAGCTACTGTCCAGCTCATTTGGCTTGGACAGTGAGCTCCTTCCAGCTCACCTCTTTTGCGAACTACCTTACCATTCTAACTCACTTTTCGCAAGCTGCTGAACTTAGCTTAGCTCAGATAGATTTGCTATGGACTGGGCATAGCCCAACTCGTCCTTGCGAGCTGCTGCCCTAGTTAGCTCGACCTGAAATGGACTATAGCATCACCCAGCCCTCAGCTCACTGGCGGGTTGCTGACCCAACCTAATTTGGCTTGAACTCACACGAGCTATGTCTTACATTTCTTCCCAGGTTTCACACTTAACAACCATGACCAGAACAATGGCTTAACACTTCAAGACACTTATGACTAATACTTAGCAGCTCGCATCATCAAAACTTATTCTAAACTTAACATTACACTTCCCAATTCACACAAGGAAATAAGAGATCTTGCACTTACCTTTATAGATCAATCCCAAATGAGCGAATCCTTCACCTTAGCTCGTATGCAACACTAATGGCTCAAAAATCACTTATCATCACTCCATACTGATAAGTAAGGCTACTGCTTTTCTTGTACACTCTTGATCGCGTGCTCTCCTTTAATCTAAAAAGCTTGCAGGTGTTAAATATACCCAAAATTAACTCAAGATCCACAATGACAACAAGCTTACCTTACTTTTTCCTCTCGGTAGAGACGTCTTTTTGGCAGAGCTTCACACCTCTTACAACGTCCTCTCTTGATTTACCCTAATATTTTCTCTCAAAATGGCTCGACTGATCTGAATAGATTAGATCTGTCTTACACTCGGTCACACACTCTTTCTCTCACCGAAAAATTCTCCTTCCTCACTCTGTCGACTCATCTCTCTTTCTTTCTAATTTTTCTCGGCACTTTATCTCTTCATTGCCAAGACAACTCATCTTTATATAAACTTTTTCAAGTAAGTGGATTCCAAGTGGATTCCAAGTGTCAAGCTCTCATTTGCCCATTTCATTTCATATGGATTGTGCTTCTTTATGAGATCTCATTTTATGTAATACTCACATACAATCCAAATGTGCTTGAGAATGGAAAATATCTATTTGGCCCTCTATTAATTTTAATTCACATTCTAACCCCAATAATTTCAAAAATATTCTATGATCTTTAAATCTTCAAATTGACCATAAAACACTAAAATTGGGTATTTTCTTTCTCCAATTCAGACTAAAAGAATTTTTTATAGATATAAAATCATCAATACCCCTTATTTTTTGAAAAGGGTATTTTCGTCCAATAAACTTCAGATTACTCAAAATCTTTTCGAATAAATTTATCTTCGCTTTAGTTCAGTTTCCATTAATTCTAATATTAATTTCGGAGCTTTTGCTTCACGAGGTTCATTTTTCAAAAGTTACTATTCACTTGGACACTTTTTGTTTGAAAATAATATTCATCCGAAAAATAATTATTTTTCAAAAGCTAAAGTTTTGGGTTTTGCAACAATATCAAAACCTACTTAAGATCTATAATAACTAAACCAAGGAAATTGAGTCTAAATTGGAATTAGTTTTTTTACCACCAATCTTTCTCCAAACTTCCATGATTTCCTTTACCTGTAAAACCCAAAACTTTAGCTACTAGAAAATAATTATTTTTTCGAATGAATAGTATTTTTGGATGAAAAGTATCCGAATGAATAGTAATTTCTGAAAAATCGACTTTGTGTAGTAGAAACTCTGAAATCAATATTAGAATTAATTGAAATGAAAATGGAGCAAAGATGAGTTTGTTCAAAGAGATTTTGAGTAATCCGAAGTTTATTGGACGAAAATACCCTTTTTGGAAAATAATGAGTATTGATGATTTTATTTCTATAAGAATTTCTTTTAGTATGAAATGGAGAGATAAAATATTTAATTAGAGTATTTTATGATCAATTTGAAGATTTAAGGGCCATAAAATATTTTTGAAATTTATTGGGGCTAGGGCGTGAATTAAAATTTATTAGAGGGCCAAGTAGATATTTTTCATTGTATATGAGTATTATGTGGAGTGAGATCTCATAAAGAAGCATAATCCATGTGAAACAAAATAGACTAATGAGAGATTGACACTAGGAATCTACTAACTTGAACAAAGTCTATATATAAGTGGAGTTGTCTTGGAAATGAAGAGAGAAAGTGACGAGAGAATTAGAGAGAGAAAAAGTTGAGGCTTTTGGCCATACTTGAGAGAGAGAGGGAGAGAGGGTGACAAGTGCAAGATAGATATGATTTATTCTGATCTATTGAGAGCCAGTTGAGAGAAGTCTAAGAGTGATTCAAGAGGGGGATGCTGCTAGAAAAGTGGAGCTCGACCAAAGAGGACGTTCTGCCGAAAGGAAGAAGTAAGGTAAGCTTGCTGTTTTTGTGGATTTTGAGTGGATCTTGGAGATTTCTAACACTTGCAAGTCATTTGGATCGAAGGGGAGCTTGCGATTAAGAATACACAAGAAGGGCAGTAGCCTTGCGTGCTAGTTTGTAGTAATGCTTAGTGATTTTCAAATTAGTGGATCTGACATGTGAGCTTAGGAAGAAGGTTCAACAATTTAAGGTTGATCATAAGAGGTAAGTGCGAGATCTTTGATTTATTGGTGTGAAATGGAAAGTGTAATGTTTAGTTTGAAATAAGTCTTAATGATGCGAGTTGCCAGGTTTTGGTCATAAGTGTCTCAAAGTATTAAGCCATTGTTCTGGTTGTGCTATTAGTGTAAAATCTGAAAAGAAATGTTAAGGACCTTATGTGTATGAGTGCGGGTTGAGCTACGCTAGGATAGTAACTCGCCAGCGAGCTACGGGCTGCGAGCAGGGTGATGCTGTAGTCCATGGTAGCGCTTGTCCGAGTTGGACAAGAGGCAGTAGCTCGTAAAAGGTGAGCTTGGCGAGTTGGGTAGTGCTCGTATTTCAAGTCGAGCTAGCTAGGGCAGCAGCTCGCAAGGACGAGTTGAGTTATGCCCAGTTCGTAGCAAAACCTGACTAAGCTAAACTAAGTAAAGTAGCTCACGAAGGGTGAGCTAGAATGGTGAGGTAGCTCGCAAAAGAGGTAAGTTAGAAGGCGCTTGCTGTCCAGGCCAAGCGAGCTGGATAGTAGCTCCCAGTGGACGAGTTAGATAGTAGCTCTCAATGGAGGAGCTGGATAGTAGCTCTCAATGGACGAGCTGGGCAGTAGCTCGCAGCTCGAGCTCAATTCTTTATAAATTAGAGTGCAGAGTTTTGTATGACGGAAGGTTGAGTCTTTCGAATGAATTGTTGTGACTAAGAAATCATTCTGGTATTGAAGTATAGGTAAAACAGCGAGTTAGAGAAAGATGCAGACGAGTGGTTATATTCATATTGGAAAACAAGTAGTGAGTGTGGTTTATTTTCAAAGCATTTATAAGTTCATAACTTGAATTTAATTATTGCACTTGTTTACTTTTAAATTATTATATTGAAAAGATCTATGTTTGCATGTCTCCAGTTTTGTATTTATATCGCATGTAAGTTGCTGAATTGTATATTATCAATGTTTATATACTTTAGTAGTAAAGCAATTTATTAAAAGACATGCCAGAGAATATCTTCGAGCTAAATTAATGTTTTTTTCGAGATAAAGAGAAAAAAAAAAGTTTTGAGTAGCTTAAGAAGATTTAAAATGCTGATGGTTTACCCTAAGCCCCAAAGATTACCGACCGAAGTACCATATGTATGTATGACAAGTGTAGTTGGAAGAGTTACTAACTATGGGGGGATCGTGTCAGAGTCAGTCAGTTGCCCTCTACATGTATACGGTAGTGTAGATTTACCCGATGTTAGGGTGAGTATCACGATCCTTGAGGTCCCTCATTGGCGACTGCATAGAGAGATTTTCCCCAATCCTAGTGACACGTGTGAGTTCTATTACTTAAATGTACAGGTACCGTCACGAAGGATAAGTTTCCCTAGGTTACCAATTTAGGCAAGTTTCAGTAAAGAGAGAAAGTACATCATTAAACGTGAGATTTCAGAGAAACAAGAAAGTTTTACTACGAGAAAGATTTATGATGTATAAAGATCATTATTATCAGTTTCTATTGAAATTGTTTTTTTTTTTTCTTTTTTTTTTTTTTTTTTATTTTATGCTTGTTTTATATCTTATCAATGTAAGATACTGTACAAGTTTTTTCTCAAATTATTTTGGGAGGTGTATATATATATTTCGATAGCGAGTTTCAAAGTTGATACTAACACGCCCCTCTTCTTACTAGGCCTGCCAGCTGCTTCACGGTAGCCCTTCAGCGGATATCTAATCCAACTGAAAAATTCCCGTAAAGCTACGCCATTTACTTTTCAAAACTTTCTTTTAATATGGAAACGTGGAAAAATTTTTCGTTTTCTTTTTAATCACTTATAAAACAAATTTATAAAAATTCGGGCAGCATAACGATTGTTTTCTGAACATGCCACCCTGCAAACTGAAAATTTAACACTTCTATAACAAACATTTCTCCACTACTGGGCCTCAGACCCTCAAATCAATTTCCACAATTTCAACCACAAACAATTGTTCAAATAGAAATCAATGATTGATAGTTCATTTTTATTAAGCACAAAAGTATAATTTTCATTCACCAAAATTTAATTTCATTAACACAGTATATTATATTCAACCCAAAAGATAATTTATAAATATATTTACCAAAATCTACTTATGATGCATGACATACAATTTAAAATATAAATCTATGCAGTGATTATCTTCACGTTAGGCCACCTACGCGTCCAATAGACCTCTTCTAATTGACGGCTCGTACCTGTACCTGAGGAGGATTTTTTTTTTTTCAAAAATACATAAAAAGAATGGTGAGTATAAAACTCAGTGAGCGGATAACTTTTAAACTAAAATATCCTTTTCTAAAATGTATATATATCCTCCCAAAATAAATTTATAAAGCTAAAAATTTTCTTATAACTTTATTAAAATTATAAAACTAATTAATGCTCATAAACATTTTTTATTTCTCGAAACTGAAAATAAATTTCTCATTTAATAAAGTTCACATCTATTGACGTATTTTTCTCTTTTGCTCTCGCCAAAAGCAACCTAGGGAAATCTTAGCTCTATAGTGACAGAATTTTTTATCGCCACCCGAGCTCGAGGATGCTACTATATGTAGTCGTAGATACGGGAAACTTGAGGTTGCGATCCTCCCCAACATTGGCAAATCTACACTACTATATGCGTGCAAAGGGTGACTCACTGACTCGACTCAACCCCCCAAGATAGTGATTGACTCTCCCAACCACTCTTGCCATACACGCATACAGTATTTCGACTGGTAATATCTGGGGATTATGGTAAACCCAGGGCATCTAAAATATCTTTTTCAATGAACTAAAAACTCTTTCTTTTCTTTTAACATAAGGCTTGAAACTAAAATCTCATTTTTTTTTAAGGTCAAAGCCTAACTTCAAAGTTACTTTAGCATGACTAATTCTTGTATATAATTACTCAAATATAATGAATTGCTTTCATACTAAAAGAGTTAACATGCTAAAGTTTAAATAATTCAAAATTATAAACTTGGTAACTAAACTAAAGATGATTACTTGAACAAATATAAAGGGAGTATTTAACAACAATTTAAATAAATTCATTATAACTCAATAAATCTTATAAACACTTTAAATAAAATATAATCACTCACTAATTTACTTCACCACTAACACCACCACTCTTCCAAACCTCCCTTTTGATGATTTTGCTTCCAATTAACCTATAATCACATTCCACCATCAATTCATCACCTTTTCCACTTAAATTACAACAACACAATAAAATGCCAATTAATCACTTAATCTAATTCAACACATATATTTAATAAATTCACCACTTCACTATATTTCCATCAAATTTTCTAACATTCATTCCTTTGAATTTCTTTGGCACAATTGCACTCAAACACATCCTAGATACCATTAAAACACCTTAAAAGGATGGAATAACAACTTATACATTCATTCTTAACATTAACCACGTTAACCTCCAAACTTTTCCATTTCAATTTTTTTTTCCTTGCATTCTTTTAATACTAACCAATTTAAATTCATCCCAAAACCTCACACAACTTATTCAACCATTAATTTCAACTTAAACACATGCAAAAACACAAATGATCCATACACTAGTATAATTACTCATTACTTCCTTCCTTTGATTTTCTTTCCAAAAATTCATTCCAATCCACTTAAAATGTCACATAAATTCATCCAACCATCAAATTAATTCCATTATATAAACTTTTTCCAATTTAATCACATACTAGTACATAAATTAAATAAGCTTTTCTCTTCATTTCCAAACTCAAAATCACACCCAAATGCCTCAACAAGTCATCAATTTCACAACTAAAGCCTTAAGCTCTAAAATAAATATAATTTTATCAAATCATAAACACAAATCCTAACCTTACCTACTAATATCTTGACCCAAATCTTCTTGATGATTTCTTTCATTTCCAAACTCAATTTGATGATGATCGAACTCCATTCAACCAATGAAATCCATCAAAAAACTCATTAATCAACTATAAAAATTTTTACCCATAAACTGGTTCATGGATTCATCACTTACCTACACTCTCTTCACTTTGTTTTCTTGAAAAATCTTGATGGATTAGAGAGAGAAGGATGGATGGCACACTATGGATCTCTTCTTCTTCTTCTTCTTCTTCTTCCTTCTTCCTCCTCTTTATGGGTGCACTCTTCTGGTTCTGTTCCAGCTCACGGGTTTTGCTCTTCTTCAGCTTTGTCTCACGGTTTCTCCTCTCTTTCAACCGAATGCCATTCTTATTCAAGCTCTCATGCATTTCAACTATATATATAAGCCTTGCCAATGTCTAATTTGCCCTTAGAATGACTTTAAAATCACACTGGAGCCATTAGTTGCAAGATAACAACTTTGATTGGTCAATTAATTTCTTTCAATTAATAACTAACTAATCCATTCAATTTTTGGTTCAACCTCAACTAATTACTCTTACTTTTTGACTTAAAAGTGTCACAAAACCATTGATCTTCACATAAGCATATGGATTTAGGGGTGGGCATGTTGAACCCAACCCGAATAACCCGACCCAACCCGATCATTTGTGATCGGGTTGGGTCGGGTTATAAGAGTTAAAATATCCGATTCGGGTTGGGTTCGGATAACCCGATTATTTTTCGGGTTGGGTCGGGTTAAAGGTCAAACCGAACCCGCCCTATAAAAACCCACTTTTTCCACTCACCGCCAACCACATCAGTTTTTCACTCATCCTCTCTCAATTTTTCTGTCATCTCTCTCCACCTCTACACTCCACACATAATCGCCGTCGCACGTTCATAGTCGTCATTCACGGTAGGCCGGTGGTCCTCCGGCTTTAGTCTCCGGCCTCCATACTCCATAGGTATATATTCTCTTTAATCTCAATTTTTTTCAAAATCAAATAACACTAAAACTTGATTTTTTTTCACCTTCAACATTCAATTTTCTTGGACTGGTGAGGGGGAAGGTGTAACTCGTTGAGTGAGAAGCCGAGAGGTGAGGTGCGAGTGTGGCTAGGAATGTATGAAGAGATGGAGGGAGAGATCGCGAATGAGAGGCCGAGAGGGTTTGATATGGTGGTTGAAAGGGAGAAGACGGTGGAACCATGGCCTGTATGTACTACTGGGTAGTGACCGGCGAGAGTGGAGGGACTGTGTCTGTGTGTGTGAGTGGGTGAATGCCACTGGATGCAGTATATAAATGGAAAATTGTTTATATATCACATGTGTGTGTCAGTGTGTGGAACCGTGAGATTGTGAAATGTGAATAATTTATATTTTATATAGATATATGTGTGCACAGTGTATGGATGATTGTGTGGGAGGACAAAAGCTTGAGTGTGTGGATGCAGTATATAAATGCAAAATTGTTTACATGTCACGTGTGTGTGTCAGTATGTGGAGTCGAGATTGTGAAATGTGAATAGTTTATACTTTATATAGATATATGTGTGCACAGTGTACGAATGATTGTGTAGGAGGACAAAAGCTTAAAGAAAATTTGAGTTGTGTGGAGCAAATCAAGTCAAACGGTCAATGAGTGAAAACAAATACATATAAACCCCATTATGTATAATATGATATTATATAATCAAGTCGGTCAATCTGTCAATGTATGATTTTGTGAGGCAATGATGTTATGTAACTTATGTGGATGCCTTTCAATTTAATAAGACTTTCATTTAATTTAATATAATATTTACCTTGACCTTTTAAAGTTTGAATTATTATGAATTATGACTTTAGATTACAAACATAAATTACAGAATATTTATATAACAGATTGATCACCCAACATACGAAATTATGGATTATTATGAACTGTGATGAAAATATATATTCTTTTTATATTTTATTTATATATTTTATTGGTTTGATATTTATTTGCATTGCTAATTTTTTTTTTTTTTTTTTGTTTATTGGTTTAGGGTTGTTGTTATAGGCTAAATTACCATTTAAGTATTTGTTGGGTTATTCGAATTTGGGAAGAGGAAGCTTATTATGGATAAGAAGAGGAAGGTTACATTTAATATGGTAATGAAAAATTCAAAAACTTTCTGATAGAGTCCTCTAAAATTTGAATAGTTAATTATCTAAAATTTTTGTTATTGAATCCTTTAAAATTGTTTTGTAGATGGACGAGCATGATGATAATGACAATGACATGGGAATCCCCAAAAAAGGTCAATCAAAGTCGGATGTGTGGAAATGCTTCACCAAGTATGGTGATGAGTCTAGATGTAAGTGCAATTATTGTGGTAAAGATTATGCATGTTCTACTAAACATTGTGGCACTACAACTTTATGGAATCATTTGCAAACACAATGTGCACAATACAATTCTGTAAAGGCTGGGGGGGATAAAAAACAAAAAACTTTAACTTTTGAGCCTATTGGTGATAACAAAAAACTTATGGCCGTCGGTTTTGACAAAGAAGAGTGTAGAAAAGCTTGCACAAAGATGATTAATATTGATGAATTACCTTTATCTTTTGTAGAGAAGGAAGGGTTTAAGCATTTTTGTAGCGTTCTAAATCCAAGGTTTTGTCCTCCATCTAGAAGAACACTTGCTAGGGATGTTTTTCAACTTTACTTAGATGAAAAGTGTAGGCTTAAAAAATTTTTTATTGAACAAAAACCAAGAGTTTGTCTAACCACCGACACATGGACTTCCATTCAAAATTTTAATTATATGGTAATCACTGCCCATTTCATTGATTGTGAATGGAAGTTGCATAAATGAATTTTGAGTTTTAGTATTGTTCCTGACCATAGAGGGGAGACAATTGGAAAAGTTCTAGAGTCATGTTTGAAGGATTGGGGTATTCAAAAAGTGTTTACAGTTACTGTAGATAATACCTCCGCCAATAAAGTAGCTATAGATTATTTAAAGAAGAAGTTGAAAAATTGGGAAGAATCTGAACTTGTGTTAGGTGGGAATTTTTTGCATGTTAGATGTTTTGCCCATATTATAAATTTAATTGTGTCTGATGGTTTGAAAGATTTAAATGATTCAATTGTTCGCATTCGTAATGCAATACAGTATGTTAGATCTTCACCTTCAAGACTTCAAACATTTAAAACTTGTATTGAGCATGAAACAATTGAGAGCAAAAGCCTTGTGGTAGTAGATGTGCCTACTAGATGGAACTCCACCTATTTAATGTTATCTAGTGCTTTAAAATTTGAAAAAGCATTTGATAGATTGTTGGAGGATGATGCACGTTATGGGTTGTACTTTGTTGAAGATGAAAATGGGAAAAAAAGGGTAGGGCCGCCAAAAGAGAAAGATTGGAGTAATGCTTGAGTGTTTGTCAAATTTTTGCATGTTTTTTATGACATTACTTTGAAGTTTAGTGCTTCTACATCTGTTACTTCCAATATGTTTTTTCATGAATTGTGCTCTATTGAAAATGAGTTGACTAGATTGGGTAAGAGTGATGATTTTTTGTTGTGTGATATGGCAATTGGAATGAAATTTAAGTTTGACAAATATTGGGGGAAAATTGAGGAAGTGAATAAATTGTTAATAATTGCACTTGTTCTTGATCCAAGATACAAGTTGGATTATGTCAAATTTTGTTTTAGTGATATGTTTGATGAAACGAAGGTTACGGAGTTAACTAGTGGCATTAAAGATCTTTTGATTAAACTTTATGAGTTTTACAAAAGTGATGATAACATTTCAAGTGGTCAACAAGTCTGCTCTAATAATTCCTTTAGTGAGGATGATGTGCAAAAGATAAATGAAGGTTTTGATTTTCGTTTAGAAAGGCTCAAAAAGTTCAAGGAAATGAAAGAAAAGAATGATTTTGTTGTTTCAAAGAATGTGGTTGAAAGGTATTTGATAGAGTTCGATGAACATTTGGATGATAAGAACTTTGATCTTTTGGGTTGGTGGAAAGTTAATTCTTCTAAGTACAAGACTCTATCTCGTATTGCAAAAGATGTATTTGCCATTCCGGTGTCTACAGTGGCTTCCGAGTCAGCATTTAGCACAGGAGGTCGTATTCTTGACCCATTTAGAAGTAGCTTGACTCCAAAGATGGTGGAGATATTGGTTTGCTTGCAAAATTGGTTACGATCTACTAATATTTGCTTGGACCTTACACCGTCCACAGATGAAACAGAGTTGTATGAAGCAATTGAACAAGGTAAATGATTTGTTTTATTATAATAATGTTAAATGTATAATTTTATATATTACTAACATTTTGTTCTTCCATTTATGTAGAAATTGGAATGACCATACCTTTGGATCCATGAAAAATAATGTGAATTGATTATTTTTCATGCTATTAAGGTAATTATTTTAAATAAAAATCTTATATTCTACTTACATATTTTTGTTCTTTTATGATTTGCAAAAGTTGAAAATATGTTAACTAGTTATATTTTGGGTTGACTTACATGTTTTATTTGATGTTAGATGTGGTGCATGCAGTTGATGCTTTGGGAGCTACCAAGTGGATGTAATATTTTGTGGTTTTTGATGCTTGTGAAGACTTTAATGATTGCAAACAATTTGCATTGATGGATTTTATTGGGATTATTGTCTTAGTTTTTATTATTATCATTATTATTTTGTGCTTTTTTGTGGTGAATTGAATTTTTTTTTTTTTTAAATTATGTAGTGGCTTAAACTTCTATTTATATTAAACCTATTATGTAATTAACGAGAATATTTTGTATTTAAATGAGTTGATTAATAAATATGTTTTGTATTTCAATGAGGTGCCAACCTGATCGACTTAACCCAACCCAACCCGACAATTATTGGGTTGGGTTGAAAAATTTTCAACCCAACCCACGTTGGGTTGGGAGATTTTCAACCCAACCCAACCCAAACCCGAAAACGTCCACCCCTACATAGATTGTGCTTCTTGAATGATTATCTTGTCATGCAACTCTTATTAATCTCTTAAACTTAAAATTTAATCCCTAATTTAACACCAATAAATTTAAAAAATATTTCATGGTCGTTCTATTATCAAATTAATCATGCAATACTCTAATTGTGTGTCTTAACTTTTAATTCCATGCTTTGAAAAAAATT
Source organism: Litchi chinensis (assembly GCA_019925255.1). Classification (NCBI taxonomy): domain Eukaryota; kingdom Viridiplantae; phylum Streptophyta; class Magnoliopsida; order Sapindales; family Sapindaceae; genus Litchi; species Litchi chinensis. The sequence goes on along the minus strand of CM034462.1, from coordinate 30,853,456 downwards.
CAATTGGTTTTAAACTCACTAATTTTATAACGTTTCTAACGAAGATATTTTTATCGATAAATCTTCAAAACCCTTAAAATCCATTTAAATGGACTCATTTTCACTCTGATTTAGTTTCTAATAACTCTAATATTAATATCAAAACTTTTAGTCTATGAGATCCGTTTTTCCAAAAATTACTATTCACCTAGATACTATTCATCTGAAAATACTATTCATCGAAAACATTTTTATCTCACGAAACTTACGAAATTTTTGTTTCCCAGAAATCACTATTTACTCAAAAAAACTATTCACACGAAAATATTATTCATCCGGAACACTTTTCATCTGGAAATACCATTCCACAAATTTTGGGTTTTACAGATACATTACTCCCTCACTGAGTTATTACTCACCACTCATTTTTTGTGTTTTATAAAACCTCTTCCCTGGTGCAGGTGTGAGTCAGAAATCAGAGGAAGCTTCATTAGGCGTGCACGAGGGCTGATACGTGACACTACTGCTCTAGTTTGTTTGCTTCACTATCATGTATTGCATATCTTTAGAACATAATGCATGTTTCATAAACTTTAATTCGAGAACATATTTTTCATGTATTATGTATTATATTTTGTGAATCATATGTGCACTTTGTTTTATTTAGTTTCAATGGATTTTTAAGTTATCTTTGAATGAAATCGTAATTATGATTGATTGTGGGTTTTGATGAGGGCTTAAGGCCCGAAAGTTGAGATTGGAATAATTTTAAAAGTATACAGGTTTTTCCTTCAGGTTTTACAGGGTGGATTTTTCAAAAAAATAGTCGTTGTGTTGACAAATTTTGATCAAACCCGATTTACGAACGTATTCTGAAAAAGTATTTCGAAGAGTTTCATAAATATTTTCAGTAAAATAAAAAGGTTTGGCTTCACGGAAACCTTTCAGCTGGTGCAGATCCCGTCTGAAGGGCCACTGTGGGGTTGCCGGGCAGGCCGTCTAGTTTTTATGGAAGACGGCTGTCATTACCTCTTCTTATTTTCTCCTTTCTTCTTTCTTCTCTCATTGCCTTGATTTTTCTTTCTTTTTTTGGAGGGGGTGTTCGGCCAAGGGGTGTAAAATGGTAGAGTGGCCTTCTAATTTCACATAAATTCATATATTTATATAATCTCATGCATTGCCCAAATTTTGTACACATAGTCATCTTCTCTACCACTTATTTTGCCATAAAAATCTAACCAAATATTCTTTTGCATTTCCAATCTTGCCATTGTCATAATATTTTATTTCTATCTTATCCTTTCTAGAAGTTTCTTTTCCATTGCATTTTTAATTTTGCCCTCTTTATAACAATTCATTTATATTCTTGTCATTTCTAGAGAATTCTTTCTTTTTCCATCAATTGCCCTCCAAAAATTTTATAATTCTATCAATGACCTTTCTAAAGAATTCTATTCTCCTTTTTACATATTTAACCTTAGGTGGGTATATTTAGAAAAGTCAATTGAATGTGTTTAGAAAACAATTGAGTTATACTAATTTTAATTGGGCTTACTTAAATAAATTTTTTTCTTTGGGCCTTTTAATTTAAGTTTCTAGTTGCACCCTTGTGATTTTTTTTTGAACTCCACTTAAACTTCATTTAGATATATATGTATATATAAACACTTATTAGATCGATTCGAATTCGGAGTGTTACAAATAGACTGAATATTTCGATTTAAAACACATTTTAGTTAATGTTTTCACCATCATGACTACTCTAGGGTGAGTATGCTGAAAGTTATCATTTTTTTCAAGTGTCTCAATTAGGTTTAAAAGATTGAATGTAAATATAAACACCTAAATTATGATGATTATGCAATCGATTCAAGATTTTTCTTTGAAATGCATGTTTAGTTGATGTTTTCGTTGTCACAACTGTTTTAGGGGTTAGTACAATGAAAATGATCATTTTTTAAATTTAGACCTTGAACTTTAAAAGTAAATAGAAGCACTTATATAATAATAATTGACACAAAAATTAGTTGAGGATTTCACTTTAAAATACATTTTTTGTTAGCATTTTTGTTGTCATAACTCCCATAGGGGTTAGTACATCGAAAACATTAATATTTTTTTCAATTTTTCTATTGAGTTTTACATTTTAAACGTAGATAGAAGCACTTATTTTATTATGATTTGCACAAAAATCAATAACTTTTTTCAAATTTCTCTATCATGCTTTAAGCTTTAAACTTTGATAGAAACACTCGCATTTTTAGTTGACGTTTTCATTGTCACAATTCCTTTAGGGGTTAGTATGCTGAAAGTTACAATTTTTCAAATTTCTCAATTAGGTCTTAAAGTTTAAATGTAGATAGGAACATCTAAATTATAATCATTTATGCAAAAATCGGTATAGGATTTCGTTTTAAAATACATTTTTAATTGATGTTGTAATACCCCGAATTCAAACCGATCTAATAAATGATATATATATATATATACATATAGATGTAGTTTTTTAAGGAAGCTTAGGTGGGGTTCAATTAGAAATCATAAGGAGTGTAATTAGAAATTTAAATTAAAGAGCCCAAAGAAAAATTAATTCAACTGAGCCTAATTAGATTTAGTATGGCCCAATTGTTTTTAAACACATTCAATTGGATTTCTAAATACACCTACCTAAGCTTAAGTATATAAAAAGAGAATATAATTCTTTAGAAAAGTCACAAATGGAATTATAAAATTCTTGGAGGGCAATTGATGGAAAAGGAAAGAAAATTTCAGAAAGGATAAGATAGGAATTATGGAACTTTTGAAGGACAATTGATGGAAATGAAAGAGTTCTCTAGAAAGGACAAATATGTAAATAAAATGTTATGACAAGGACAAAATTGAAAATGCAAAGGAAAAGAATTCTTTAGAAAAGATATGAATGGAAATGAAATCTTATAAAAAGGGTAAGATTGGAATTTCAAAAGAACATTTGGTTAGATTTTTATGAAAAAATAAGTGATGGAAAAGGTGGCTAGGTGAATGTAATATAGGCCATGTAGAACCCTAGGTCTCATTTTCACGAAAATTAATTTTTTTTATGAATAGTATTCTATATGAATACATTTTCGATGAATAGTATTAATGAATAATAATTTTGGAAAATAGATCTTGGACATCAAAAGTCCTAGAATAGGTATTAGAGTTATTAGAAAGTGGAATGAATGGAAAATAAGTCCATTCAGATAGGTTTTAAACGATTCAAACTTTAATGTACGAAAACGCCTTTTTCGAAGAATAATAGATATCGATGAATTTATGTTCGTTAGAAATTTTGTTTAAAAACATGAGATTGAGAGATAGGATACCCAATTAGAGTATTACATGGTCAATTAGATGATTGAATGATCATAGAATATTTTAAAAATTTACTTTGGTGTGAATGAGGATTAATTTTACTAAAGGGCAAAATGGACATTTCATTTAAGTATACATGGATTTGGCGTGAGTGACCACATGCAATGAAGTTGAACAACAAGCACAATCCATGTGAACTAAAAGTAACCGATGGAAGGGTGACAAGCTAAACCTAGCATTAATTGGTAATTAATGCACTAATAATTCAATTGACTAAATTGCCCTTGTTACAAGTTAACTTGTCATTAATTTTAATAAGAGGCATTATGGTCAATTTAAAGCTAGGGATTTCGTGATCACTTTGAGGTTGGATGGAGGGCACTTTTGACAAGTAAAAAGTGGACTATGTAAAGTTGAAGATCATGAGAATTCTAGAGTGTGTCTGTGATGGCAAAAGAAGAAGAAATTGAGAGCAAAAGCAAAACATGTTCGGGTAGCAAGGGTGAAGGAGGATCAATGTGATTCAAGCCCATCTTTCATGCGAAAATCACTAAATTTCCAACAAAGAAGGTGCTAGGCAAGGATTAGACAAGAAAGGTGAGAAGGTACGTAAGTTTTGTTAGTTTTTATGATGATTTTGATGATTAGTTTGGGGTGAATGATGGCTTGATGAATTGATGATGTTTTTGGTGTATTTTGAAGTAAAAATTCTTGGGATTGAGCTTAGAATTGAAAGAGAACACAAAACAAGAAAGTTGTCAAACAAAGTGATCAAGGTTAGTGTGAGGGTTTTGTGAAATTGTTGATGAAACTTAAATTTTAATTTACCTTAGGGCATTAGGTGAGTGTTTGGATGATTATAATGTGATTATGGTCTTGGAAAATTGAAAAATGATATGGGTTGCATGATGAATGAAATTTGGTCAAGGTGAAGGGGTGGTGCAATTGTATTGATTTAATTATTTTGTTGGAATGATATGAGACCTTACATGAATTTAAAGTAAATTGTACCAAGAAAAGGGAAAAATGAAATAGGATATCATGGTGGTTAGTATTTGGTCAAACTAGGGAATTTATGCATGTGACTTGATTTTATTGTTTGATGAATTTAGTTGATGTGTGACGTGAATTTAAGATGATATAAGTCAAGAAATTAGAAAGAAAATGGTTGGATGGATGTGTTATGTATTTCGGCCAAGGGAGAAGAATTGTGTTCAATTGATTGTTAAATTATTTTTGATAAGTTTTAATGTGTTTATACATGTAATTAAGTATGTTGGAATTATGAAATTGCAAGGAAAAATATACTAGAAAGTTAGAGAAAATTTATGTCAAGTAAATAAATTAAAGTGTGTTGGATGATTTAGTTTGAATTTGGGGTGAATTGATTATGATTTTGAGCAATTTAGGTGATGAATTCTAAATTAGTATGAGTACATTTTAAATGAGAATTATGTTACACCAAGTGTAGGAGGAGTTTGGAGTAAGAAAAGCGAAAGAAGGGCTCAAAGGAGTGGTGTACTAATGGAATAAAGTTGTGAGTGTGGTTATTTTCAAAGTTTTTATGTATTTTATTCTTTAAAGATTTATATTTGCAAGTGTGAAATTTAGTATTCAATTTAATTATTTTAATTAATCAAACTTTTCGCATGTGATCATTTTATTTTATGACGCAAGTAAGTTTTTTGATTTATGTTATAAATGTAAATATATTTTAGAATTAAAGCGAAATAATAAGTTGAGCGAATTACTTGCTAAAGATATTTGCAAATATTTAGGCTTTCACCTTAAAGAGATAGTATTTTCGATTGAGGATTATACATTGAAGAATGAAGATTTTCTAGTTAAATTAAATTATTTATATGCCTATTGTGACTAAGAACTCTTTAGTAAAATAAAAGAATTTATAAAGGCAAGGTTTACCCTAATTTCCAGTCTACCTGGTCGAAATACCCCAACATGTACGGTAAGTTGGTTGAAAGAGTCACTAACTGGAGGGTTGAGTCAATGAGTCGCCCTCTGCATGTGTGGGGTAGTGTAGATCTGTTTGATATTGGGAGAGGATCATGATCCCAGAGTTTCTCACATCTGCGACTACACGTGGTAGTATTCTCAAGCTCTGGTGGTGATGAGAAATTCCGTCACGATAAAGCAAGTTTCTCTGGGTTGCCTTAGCTAGTTTTTGAAAGAAAATTGCGTCCATAGACACGAAGTTTAGAAAGAAAAAAAGTTTATAAAACAAGACATTTTATACTTTACTAAAGTTATTATTATATATTCACAGTAAAGCTATAAATAATTATCCTTATTAGTTTTCGGTTTTATAGAGTTAAGAAAAAATTATTAATTTTCAAAAATTATTTTGGTAGGATATTACTATGTTTAGAAAGTAAATCATTGTTTGAAAAGTTTACTCACTCACTGAGTTATATACTTACCACTCTATTTTATATTTTTTGAAAAATCCTCCCCAAGTGCAGGAACGAGCCAGCATTCTAGCGCAGCTCCATCAGACGTATAGGTGGGCCGCGAACACAATACTACTGCACCTGTGAAATTCTTTTAAACATTGTGTGCATGCATCATATTCCAATTTTCGATGTATTTTGTGAAATTACTTCTTTGAATGTTTGTAAACCCTTTTGAGAATTATATTTTGTAAATGGAATTTTGGGTGTATATTATGAGTTTATGTAAATAATTTTATTTTCAATATTATTTCAAACTGAAAACATGTTTGAGTTTGATTGAGGAAACGAGGGCCTGAGACCCAGAAGTTGAGAAAGATGCATGTTATAGATGTGTTTTTTTTAAAATTTGTAGGGTGTCATTTTCAAAAAACAGTCGTTATATTGTCGAAATTTTTATAATCTTGTTTTGTAACATACCCTAAAAGAAAAAATTTTTATTTATTTTCGCCAAAAAAGAGTTTTAAAGTGAGATCCGTATCTCCACGAAACCCTTTCGAGCCAAAGTAAGGGCTCGATTGAGTTCCGTCGAGGTGCTTCGTAAGGACCCTATCGAGTCAGTAGAGGGATCTAGGGCGAGTTCTTACAGGCCATGTATGGGATTATATATATGTGATTTATGTGAAATTTAAAAGCCAACCCACCCATTTATTCAAGCATGGCTGAACACTTCATCCCTTATGTTGACGTCTGTAGACGATCAACAACCGGTTGGCGATTGGACCTGGCCAACGGAATAATTTATATTAGGTCGACCCGTAGACCGTTAAACCTCTTTTAGTCTTGTGGGGTCGCATTCGGAGTTGAACCCTCAACTTTATAAGTTTTCTGGGTGCATAACTCTTACCACCAAGCTAACTTACTGGTAAGAGTTGTGCACCCAGAAAGCTTATAAAGTTGAGGGTTCAACTCCGAACATGACCTTACGGGGCCAAAAGAGGTTCAACGGTCTACGGGCCGGTTAGCTTGGTGGTAGGAGTTGTATACCCATAAAACCTATAAGGTTGAGGGTTCAACTCCGAATGTGACCCTATGAGGCCAAAAGGGGTTCAATGGTCTACGGGCCGACCTTATATAAATTGTTATGTTGGCCAGGTTTGATCACCAACCGGTTGTTGACCATCTATAGATGTTAACATTAAAAACACACTTAGCTTGGTGGTAGGAGTTGTACAGCCGAAAAACCTATAAGGTTGTGGATTTAACTCTAGATGCGACCCTACGAGGCCAAAAGGGGTTCAACGGTCTACGGGCCGACTTCATATAAATCATTCCGTTGGCCAAGTTTGACCGCCAACCAGGTGTTGACCGTCTACGGACGTCAACACCTTATTTCCCCATTATGGCCGAATGCACCCCTCCAAAAAGAAAAGACAAATCAAAGGCAAGGAGAAGAGAAAAAGGAAGGAGAACCAAGAAGAGGAGAAGGAAATCATGGAAGTTTGGAGATGGAATTTTGGTGAGAGACTAGTTCTAAGGTTAGAATCAATTTTCTTAGTTTAAATTCTTATAAATTTCAAATGAGTTTTGATGTCGTTTTAGGTGAAAAGGGTTCTAAGGAAGAGACAAGTGCAAGAGGATTCACATAAGGTTTGGAAGTAACCTAGTGAGTGGATACTTTCCTGTAAATTGATTTATCAGAGTGTTTTTGTTATGTTTTAACTTTTATTAGTTTTGAGATTTATATGTGTTTTGTGATTTGGGAATTTGAAGTATGTTTTAAGGATTTGAACATGTTTCATGAATTTAGAAAGATGGATTTTGTTTAATATGTATGTTGTATGATGGATGAATTTTAGAAAATATGTTGGAAACTTTTGAACAAGATATTTTGGAAATTTTAAAATATGTTGGAACAAACAAGGTTGCAATCAATAATTGATTATTAATATGTGAAAGAGTCAAAACTTCGACGGTAGGTGTTGCATTTAAAGTCATTTAAAGGTCGGTAGTGTATGAAAGTCTACTTTATATAGAAAACTTATTATTATTTTTTTCCTAAAAGAAATGAAAATAAACAAATATTAATGTGGAGTAATGATAAAAATGGTCAAGGGTTTGCATGAATAATGATTTATGGCCTTTCAGGCTTTGCTTTCTTTTCATCTGTATACTGCATCTTCAGGTCTGAATGTCTGATCAATCTTGTTTCTAGGTAAAAAGATACATATATATTTGAGTTTATGGCAATGAAAAAGTATGTGATCTGAAGAGGATAAACTATTTATTTAAAAGAATGCCAAGGTATCCTTTATATCCTAACAAATTCATCTACTGTACAGCTACAATAATTTGAGTTTAGAATGCATAAAAAAGATTAAAAAAAAAAAAATGAAATGAATCAAAAGAATTACAAGTAAATATTCTGCCACTATGACTACTCCAATAAGATTCTGTTTGTTGCCAAGGAATATGAAGTTCTTCGCAGATGCTTTTGTCTGTGTTGATGCGAAAAGGAATGTTCTATGTTTCAGTAACTATATGATTCATACTGATACCGATTGAAGGCAGCTCCTTGATCCTATTTAACATACTTTCTACATTACATGGAAGAGATGGGGAAGTAGACTAAGGTTGAGAACTTTGTGCTGCATCATCAGTTTCCTTGGCTGGTGGTGTACTAACGAGTGTTGGATTAGCGGGATTAGAAGATGATTTGGGTGCAGCAGGGCTTGCCGACTGAGGACCGTACCTCTTAAGCACCCTATCTTTGTTTTTATTCCACCAGTCTTCTGCATGATGCCCGTCAAACTTTCGTTTACTGCAAACATCAGAGACAATTAGAATTCAACAGGTTGACAGGTTTTTAATGAAAATGGAGAAACTATGCATAGGTTGAGTCAGATACAAGTAGTGATCATATTAATATATACATCTTGTAATGTATGCTGTAACGGTGACATGGTCTATTGATAATGATAAGGATCTGCCTAATAAAATTAATTTATGTGAATGTGCGCATGAGGGGATGGACGTGTCTGTGTGTTAGAGAATTGAGATCCACCTCAAAATTTTATAGGCTTTCTGTTTGTGTGCGCGTGCGCACGCTTGTTGGCATGAATGTCTGTGTGTGTGTTAGAGATAGAGTCTGCCTAAAACTTTTAGAGACTTTGTGTGTGTGGGTGCAGATGTGTATGTGTGTGTGTGACAGTGAGAGAGATTCAACCAATAGCATTCTGTATCTACTCACCTATTATTAAGCATACTTGTTTGTTCTCTCAAAATTCTTTCATAGGGTGTATATATAACGGCTTGCCTAAGCTTTTATTAAATAATTTTGGTGGAATCCTAAATTGAAGTAATATTAAAAAGAGAACTGTTAAGCAAGCTTTTATCAACTCATATGCCGATCTACACATGTATTAATTAGCACATGAATTTAATGATTTTCAGTTAGATCAACTATCTGCTCAAGTACCTGAATCTAACTCGTTTGAAGACCTTGGCACCATCTTGACATCGAACGAATGTTATATAAACACCAGGTTCAAATTGTTCGATACTTTCTTCATGGCCAAGTATTTTTGGTGCTCTTGAGTCATTTGGTGAGCTTGTTGGAGGTGCAGCTTCTCTTAAAGAAACAGATGATCTATCATTCTGCTGAGGATTACTTCCACAATCATGAGGCAGGTCAGTAACTTGTGGAGCATCTGCAAGATGATCTTTCCTGTCATCTTGCAAGTTGGAAGACTCCCTTTCCACAGAACTATCAGGTTTATTTAGTTGATCAGATTCTGGAGTGACAGATAATTGAGAAGAGCTTTCGGATGCTGCATTTGTTTCTACAAAAGCTTGAGCACGGGCACAAATGGCTTTCAAGATTTCACTGTTTTGGACATCAGGAGGCAACTTGTCCGTCACCTCTTTCAACTGAACAACAAAATAGATAGCAAGGCCATGAAGGCATTAGAGCATTTCACTTAATAATAATGGATGAGAAAAGGAAAATTTTCGAACTTTCACATAATATAAAAGATGATCTCTTTGGTACTTTCTTTTTCTCCAAACACTTTTTGACGAGTATCATCACTCTCCTATAGGAATACATCATAAGGATTCACCTTATGAGACTAGTGTATTCATTTAGTAAGAAAATTAGCTAGGAGATATATTATCTTGTTTGCAATTCATATTGGTCTTCCCAGATTCGAAAATGTCTATAACCTTGCAGCTAAAGACACATGCATTGGTTCAATGCATTTGCTTTTATTCATCGGACAGTGATGTCGAGGTATCAGCCAATTCAACAGCTTGTGGTCAAATCAAATTAAGTTTAAAGTAACAAGAATTTTTAGCTGTTTGGCATTGCCGCATTGCCAGTGAATTCTTAACCTGGCAGCCAAAGAATGGCATTTGGGAGAGTGGTCTTGGGTTCACATGCTAACAATGCTCATAATAAGAAAAAGCTGCTAAGAACTTCGTTGTGCTTGAAAGATGCCAGATATTCAGTGGTGTCCTAAAAGCCTTAGTTTGTTGGAACTAATCACAAATGCTACATCGCTAGTAGGAAGCATTTTTGTTAATGAAGTGAAATATTTTGAGTGCATACCTTTTCTGTGATTGACTTGACAACTTCTGTGGCTACTCTTAACCTGGAAGATTCCCCTGATGCCAATAAAGCAGCATCTTGAGCATCTTTTTTGAGCTTCGAGATCTCTACATCTTGAGCATCACACTTCTGCTTCAAACTTCTAATCTGAAGTTAGTGAAAAGAAAAAAAGGATTAGGTTTGTGCTGAGGACCAGCTTCCAGATTTGGATACCTAGACCAACAAATGAATTGATGGATGCAACCAAGCATGCTGAAATTGCAAAAGTAGATAATTATTACTTGAACTTGCAATTTTGCTACATCTTGGGTTAAAGATTCATTTGATTTCTTGAGTCTTTCAACTACACTCCTTGAAAATCCAGCACGTGGAGGACTTGGTCTCCTTGAATAAGGTGAATTAGGTCTTGAGTTAATGGCAGGCTGTGGTGTAAGCTGTGGCATTGGCTGTGGCATTTGCTGTGTCATTTGCTGTGGGAGTGGCTGTGGTGTCTGTTGTGCCATAACAGGCCACCAACCATAATTAAAAGCACTCAGTGAACTTGGAAATGCAACGTCCTTCAGTTGTGTAATTGATGGAACTTGAGAGGCTCGGACCATAGAAGAATCAGATTGGGACGCACCCTTTCCTGACTTTATCTCGAGGTATTTGATTGGTTCCGTGGAGGGAGACAGCAAAATCCTAGAAGACCTTATTTCTCCTCTGTCTATTCTGTCCCTGGACTCCCTGCCATCTATTGAGCGTCGAGGAGCAGTAGCATTTCTATTAGTATTCATAGCATTACTAGCCTCAGCAGCTTTTAGTTTTGCATAGCAAGAATCACACACACGATGTGGTTTTCCTGGAGTTGGAGCTAATGCTGCTTTCAGTGCCTTTTTGGAACTACAAGCATGACAATGTACCAGCCCACAATGATAACAGTTGTGCCTCTTTCTAGTAAAACCAAATGCTTGCCGGCAGCCAGAGCAAACTGATTGGTCTGCTCCAGAGACCCATTTATGGATGCATATACTCGAAGTAAAATTAGAGCCACATGATATATTTTTCACATGTCTGTCTTTCAGTGCTTCGACCAAGGTTGGAGTTTTTCGATCTTCTATGTCCCCGTGTCCTAATCTTCCATTTGCGCCACTTCCCCAAGTAAATACTTCACTTCTTGAGGTCAAGACGGCCACATGGTATGCCCCACAAGCAATTTCTTCGACGAATTCACCTATCAATTTGTCTTGTACCAAGCAAGGTAGCTTTCCATCAGAGCTTGGGTTGCCTAGCTGACCAGATGCAGTACTACCCATGGTAAAGACATGGCCTGACGTAGTGAGGGCAACGGTCATAGTACGTCCACATGCTAATTGGTGGAAATTGTAATCAATAAGGGAAGAGACACAAGTGGGAAGCAGATATGTGTCCTTGCTTCCATGCCCTAAACGGTATTTGTCACCATCACCCCAGGTAAACAGCTTTCTAGATGAAACACTTGCACCTGACTGGTTCATAACCTCTACAATTGCTGCAGTATGCCATACTCCACATGCAACTTTAATGGTTTTTAGTCCACTCAATAATTGAACTTCTTTTGGATATGAAACACTTTCTTGATTTCCATGTCCTAGAACGCCGAATGATCCATCACCAAAAGTAAACAGTCTTCCATTAGAAGTTGCTAAGGCCGAATGCCATGTTCCACATGCTACAGATAAAACTTGAAGTCCTTCTAAAGGACCTGAAACTCTTTTAGGCAGCCAGTGGCTGACATCGGTACCATGGCCAAGAAGTCCTGCATTGTGGGTACCATCACCCCAAGTAAATAAATCACCAGACATAGACACAGCACAGGTATGATGCTCACCACAAGCAACAAATTCCACATTAGTAACTGCCAGGAACTCAACCAGATGGGGGCGACAAAAGTCCCTCTCAATCCCATGACCAAGTCTCCCACCAGATTCCTCTCCCCAAGTGAAAACCTCACCTTGCCTCGTGACAAGAGCAATATGTCGCACACCACAAGCAATTTGATGAACATCAAGAACTACATTTGACTCCAGGGGCTTTGGAGTTAGCACATCAACTGTCACAGCTGTTGCACTAAGAGATCCATCGGGAGCAACCGCATCAGACCAAACCTCACCCCATACATAAACATCACCCAATGATTCTATGTCATCTGGACCCGATCCTCCGCTTGAACAGCTAGGAGTGCTTGAAACACTAACCCGGAAACCATCTCCAGCACTTGTTCTTAGTTGCATATTTGCATGTTCTGATGCCACATCAGAGCTTCCCAAACTGAAAAAACAATCACGAGAATCAACGGATGTCCTACCACGGGCAATACTGTTACTGTACTCTAGAGTTGCAGCAAATGGCCGTCCATTTTGAAGGAAATCAGAATTATGTAGCTGAAATAGAAATGTAAAGACCGATAAGTTATAGGCTTTATAACTACATTTTTCTTCTACAACCAAAATATAAAACAAATCCCCCTCAAACCTTGATATGAGTCAGATTTGATTTGAAGGCATTTTATACGATAACCATAAGAGGTCTCATGTGTGAAGCTAGCAAGTGCCACTTTTAGAATTACATTTTACCACAGGGAAAGAGAAATATTCAATTACTACAGAGCCAATAATTTATTGCTCAAAGTTCCCAATTTCATTATGATAGTGTATACATAGTTTCATGCACATGTCATTATAAAAATATGATATACTTGCTTACACTAGATCTTGCATTAGTAATTTACATACAGAAATACGTCACATAAACTGCATACATAACATAGATCATGTAAATCATTCTGTTCAGTAATTTCCAAACATATTTTTCAGGTTCCACAATCTAACAGCAGTTAGTGGACCATGAGATTGATAAAGCCATGTCATTCTAAAATTGCTAGTCCATATTGCCAGTTCATTTTATCGAGTCACTGTCCTTGGTGTGGTTTGCAAATCCGGAATCATTTAAATTGTAATAATTTTGGATTCCTCTATGTCTTCTTTCTGTCTTCACAATGCAAGTTCTCTCTTCAGTTCTTTGTTATTGTCATTTCATTTATTTTTTATTTCTTGGAATTGTGGGTTGAAGGAGTAAGGTAAAACAACCTAAAAGTTGGCTAACACTGTAGCTATGCACCAAGTGACATAACATAACTAAATTATAAATACATATCTTTACTAAATAGTTAAACTTGATTAATTACATAGAATGGCATAACTTGAATTGTACCTAATAGTATTTAGCATTAATAACAGGTAAAAGAGCTGCTTTTTAGCAATTATCTTTGCCCAAGAATACAGATTTTCAAATTTATCAGAAATGCTTTGAACTTTGATCGGTTGTGAGATCAATGTGGACATTGATTTTATTATTTTACGGTGGAGAAGTAACTAAATAAAATTAGCACCAAATGTCAAGTGCAAGTTATGCATATTTATCCACACTTAAAGGTTAAACAATGCCAGCACTGTCTTAATAAACCTGGAACAAAAGAAACATAGAATTTAGGGACTAATTCATTAGCATTAAAGCAACAAACATATAAATTGTCCTCCGACACATTGTTCATAATAGCTAAGAAAATTATGTCTAGTAAGCAAAAGGAACAACATGCCCACCTTCATCCCTTGACCCGCCCCACCCCAAAAATGTGTAAATTAAGCTAATAAAGGATGAAACAATAATTATTTAGAAAAAAATAACGCTAAAACGAAAACTCACATCAGGAAGGTCACTCCTTGTACGTCTACTACAATGTCTTCCAATTAATGCCTTAAGGGCTGAAAACCACACCTCTGTTTCAACTTTGTCTTTGCAGATCTGTAGATAGGACCAACAAAACCACAATCAGTGAATTTAAACTTTTACAAAGCAGGCGATAAAATGAATAATAAAGCTACATATATTGTTTAGTAGCACTAACCAGATCAAGAGACCTTTCACCGTTATTATACAAAAGAGAAAATGACAAGTAATCCTTTTCGGGCCGCAAATATCTTTTAAACACGGCCTGTTAAAAAAAAAAAAAAAAAACAATGGTAAGTTGCTGCCATTGAAACTGAATTTATTATATCTTCAATTAGCTTGAAAGGAAGGTGATTACATTAACTCACGGTTCTCTGTCCAGGGAGAATTTTCACGACTGTCGATAATTTCAGATGCTTCTCTTCTCTATGTGAAAGCCAAATAAGAGTTGTTTCGTCCTGTTAAAATCACTAAAATTGAAGTCATTCCCATACTAGTGAGTTTCGACAGATGCATCATTGGAACAACATGCTGATGCACACACAGAACCATACATACCGACCCAGCTAAAATTATGTCATTGCAACAAAACATCTCAAAATTCCTACAACTCACCGGGGAGAGTCTGAAAGATCGAAACTTAGGTTTGCCTTTGCGGCTATACTTGAGTAACTGAGTACCTTTTTTCAAAGCAATAAGTGCCTGCAAAAAGTAAAGTCATAATCACATCCTAGTTTTTTTTACAATAATCAAGGTTATGTTGATGAAATAAACACAAGCAAGGAACGAACTTGTTCAATGTCACGTTCATAATTGGCATAAACAACAGGATCTGCCATTCCATGTGAAAACGGGCAAGAGCATGAGGCAGCGGCGGCGACTTCCTTCCCCCTGTCTTCATAGATGCATATGTTTCTTTTTGCTTTTTTTCTCTCCTCCTCTCATCAAACTACCCACTTCAACAACAGCAACACCAAAAAAACAATATCGAATTTTCATGCCAAGAGATGCATGCCATCCACACAACCAGTAATGTCAAGAGAGAGTGTGTAGGCGAAATCATAGGGCAGTTTGCAGCTCTCATCAAATCCTCCTCAGACATTGTCGCGCTTCCACGTTTGCACTTAATTTTTTCTACTTCTTTTTCTATTTTTTCTTACCTTCGAACTTCCCTTTTTCAGATTAACCAACATTAATGCTTGGCGATCTATTAACATCTTATATATAAAAACAATACAAAATTTAATTAAATAATATTATATTTAATTCTCATTAAATATAATAGGGATAATCCCAATTTTCTCCCTGTAGTTTGATGAAATAGCTAAAATCCCTTCTCACAGTCAAATAATTTTTCAAACCAATGAAGATTTTAACTATTTCATCAAACTATAGGGATGAAATTAGGATTATCCCAATATAATATCATACAAATTTAAAATGGTTGTTTATTATTGTTAGAGTTTGTAGTTTTAGCTGATTTTTTATTTTATTTAGAAAGTAATTAAATAAAATATATGTAAATAATTAAAAAATATATATATTCTCATGTCAAGGATGCCGAACATTATTATATTGGGAATAACGGTTCCATAATGGTAGAGAGTCATGTCTTTAATGTCCTTTTTGTTTTTTTTACTCCGTAATCATGTCTCTAATGTTAATATGTTATATAACAAGAACCAAAATACAAACAAAATAAGTAACAGTCCAATGTCACAAAAATATAGCTAAATGAAATTTCTAATACAAAATAACTAAAATGAACTTTTTGATATGTAACGCTATTTTGTATGCGCTCCAAATCCATCTAGATATTCTGCGATGATAATAGGCACAATTTTGTTTTTTTTTTAGATTTCATTCACATGCTATATTAAACACATTAAGGGTGTGTTTACTTCATGGATTGGGGAATGAGAATCAGGAATGAGATTGATTGATGGTGTTTATTTGCTTAAAATTAATTCTGTAATGGGAATGAAAGAGTGGATCCCACATTAATTTGGGGTTGAGGAATGGGAATCTCATTCCCCCCAACCCACTTGGGAATCTCATTCTCATTCCCTTTGTCAAGCTAAAATGTCCCTTATACCCTTATTTAAAAAATGTGCTATAATTTATTCCCTTTGTTTTATATTTATAAATATAAATATTTACATATGCTATAAGTTTTTATAAAAAAATGTGTTAGTGCAAAATGTTATATTTTGAAAACTATTACAATAATACGGTTAAGAAAGTTTAGGTAATATTTTATATATAATTAAAAAAATGATTTGATATACCATATAAATACATAATATCTTCTTCTAAAAATAAAATAATAAATACACAAAATGTTTACAATGATATTGTCAAATTGTTAAGATTTTTTTTTTTAGCTTATTATGATGAATTACAAGATAAAAAGATAACACTAACATTTTAAACAAAATTTTGTACATTGTAATTAATCCATAATTTTAATTAAGGATATTTTTGTAACTTATAATTAATCCATTCCGATTCCAAAGTAAAGAAAACAGCTTAATGGGAATACTGCTGATTCCGATTCCGATTGTTACAGTTGAAGTAAACAACTTATTCTGATTCCGATACTTCATTCCAATTCCAAGTCATTCCGATTCCAGATCATTCGATTCCCATTCCGATTCCTCCAAGTGAAGTAAACGCACCATAAGATAATTCAATTACAAAAGTCCACTGATTTTCATTTCTTCAACCCCATTTTCTTAGAATTATTAATTGCTAGGCAAAGTGACAGGAGAAAACAATAGGGGGATTTATTGGTTTTATCCAAATCAAAAAAATTTTTTGTTTTTACCCAGCTATTTAAAAAAATTTGATTTTAACCTCTCAAACAAACTATTTTCATTCTATACCCAAGATTATCAAAATACCCTTGAGTTAAAATCACTAAAATACCCAAATATGAAATTACCAAAACACCCTTAAGTTAAAATGACTAAAATACCCAAATATGAAATTACGAAAATAACCTTCTTCCTCCTCCTACCAATATTCTCCCTTTTCCATCTTCTTCTCCATTGCAGCTAAAAATTACGAAAATTACGAAAATTTTTGAGATCCATTGCAGCTGAAAAATAATTTATTGAGGGGATTAGTCATTCGAGCTTCTTCAACCATTGAAGTTTTTGGATCTATTGAAGGTTTACACCATTGAAGGTTTTGAAGATTCTTCTTCCATTTGAGTTTGAAAGGTAATGTATGAGTTTTTTTTGTTGGTTTTTAGGTTGTTGTGTTCATATTGCTAGCTAAAAGACTATAAGAATGATTTGGTTGTGAGATCTAAATTTTATGAAATCTGCGACGAAATCTGCAAAATCTGAGATGAAATCGGTTTTTCGTGACCGATAATCGGTTTTCCACTCTGTGGGATCGATTTTTCAGAGCCTCGGTTACTGAAAAACCGATCCCGATTTTCCTCGATTTTTCAGTGGACTGAAAAATCGATCGGTTTTTCAGTGGCTGAAAAATCGAAACCGAATTAAAGTTTTTTGAGAGAATGAAAAACCGATAACTTCACTGGAAAACCGAATTTAACACCTTTTTAATGGTTTTTTTTATATGTTTGTGTTGCTATGTATTGAATATGATTCGATATGATTATATTTTGTAATATTACCCTATTGAAATGAGATTTAATTATCATTTGATTTGAATGTTGCAGGAATGGCTCAAGAGACCGTTGTAATCAACTTTGACGGAGAGTGGAATGGATGTAATTACATTGGAGGGGAGTCGATCATGTGTGGGGTCCACAAAAATAGTAGTTTTTCATCATTGGTGGATGTTGTATACAGAGAGACTACTATTGATAAAAGAAGGTGGGAAATCTGTATATATTATTTACTACAAAGTACAACAAATGGTCAGGTTAAAAAGATACGTATCATGTTCGATCTTGGTGTTGTTGGTTTGATGGCGATAAAAAATATTGATGTTGAAGAGATTTATATCGATAAGATTGCCAGAGATTTTGGAGCTGGGGTTAGTAGGCGTACCGTTCGTCCATTTGTCACTGATTCAATTCCAGACATAAGACATGACGAGGCAAATATGGATAGACCAGTAAATCCACATATGGTTGAAAGTCATTTTTATCTCACTTCAGGCATTGGGAGCAATCAAGTTGATACTTCTATCACCCCATTTACATCGGTTGAAAGTCTCATTCGTGACGTTAATGATGACTATACGAATTATGGTATTGATGATGAAGATGAAGACACAGATGATAATGGTGATGGAATACAAGATAGTGATGAAAAGCAAACCGGAGATAGTGATGAAGAGGAAACTCGATTTGATGATGTCGCAGAAGAAGAAGAGTTTCCAGAAATAAGATTTTCAAGTTTACAATTTCAGAACAATCCTTCACAACCATACTGGATTGTTCCTGGTGTAGAATTGGGGGACATTGAAGCTACTTCAAGCGCTACATCAACCGTCTACCAACGTGGTACATTGTATAAAGGAGCATTTTTTACTAGTAAAGAAGAAATGACTATAGCTATTGGCGAATATGCTCTGAAAGCTAAGTTTGAATATCGGGTTAGACGTTCGGACACGGAGCGATTTGAAGCCGGTTGTAAAGATAAAACTTGTAGCTTTAGTGTTCGTGCAAGATGCAGAAATGGTTGTTCAATGTGGTTTGTGTTGAATTATGTAGCAGAACACACGTGTCGTCAAACAGCCATGGAATCACATATGAAGAGTGTGAAGGCTATTGTGATCGAAAAATTGTATGCAGGAAAGGTGGGAAGAGATCTTTATACACCTAATCGTTTGGTTGGAGAAATGCTAGAGCAATATGGAGTGCAAATCTTATATAGTAAAGCTTGGAAGGCTTTACAATATGCAAAGAAACTAGCATATGGGCAAGCGGATGAATCATATCAACAGCTTCCGTCCTACTTCGAGATGTTAAAACTTTCAAACCCCGGCACAATGACAGCAATTAAGACAGATGAAAACAACCGGTTCTTGTATTCCTTCGTTGGACTTGGAGCTTCTATTGAGGGTTTTCTGTCTTACATGAGACCGGTTGTTGCTATTGATGCCACTCATTTGAAAGGTGAATATAAAGGGGTGATTTTTTTTGCTGCGTGCAAAGATGGGTCGGAGATGATTTATCCCATCGCCTTTGGATTTGCTAACGGAGAGTCAGACAATTCGTGGACTTGGTTCCTAAAAAGGTTGAGAAGAGCAATCGGGGTGTCAGACGAGTTGGTGATCGTATCGGATCGTCATAAGAGCATATCGAATGGGATGAAAGCAGCTTTTCCTGAAGTCCCACATGTGTTATGTTTTTTCCACTTGTGGCAAAACCTTAAGCAACAATGTAAAAAACGTTCGGATGTGGAAAATGCATTTTACAATGCAGCATATTGTTATGTGCCCGATGAATGCAACAGAATATTGGAAGAAATGCGTGCATTGCATCCGACCACACATGGAGTTTTGGTTAAGGCTGGAGTGAGCAGGTGGTCACGAGCACATTGTCCAAGAAGAAGATATGAAATGATGACTACCAACATTGCAGAGTCGCTTAACAATTGCATGATGCAAGCACGTCGTTTGCCAATAACAACTGCACATGAATATGTAAGAAATGTATTGCAGAGATGGTTTAATAATAGACGTGTTGCTGCTGAGAAGCTCACAATGTATGTTACTACCGCAGCATACGATTGTATCATGTTGGCAAAAGATTTTTCCACGGAAGGTAGCGTATATCCCATTACAGAACCGTATCATTACAGTGTCATACATTATAGCAAAGGAGATGCGATGGTTGACATTCAACAGCACACATGTACGTGTAAGCAGTGGAACCTTGATCAGTTGCCATGTGTTCATGCATGTGCTGTGGCTAGGTATGGTAATTATACATTGTTTTTTTTAGTATTTCATGTCATAGCATAACACTTAAATTGTTGATACATGTCAGGTTCAAGGGCGTCAGTTGTGATACACTTTGCAGTCAGTACTATAGCGTGGAGTGGCTAAAAGCTGCATATGCACGTCCGATTAATCCCGTCTCTAAATTGGCCAGTTGGAATGTTTCAGCGGAAGTTAGAAGTATGGTTGTATTACCACCGAAAGGTAAAAGACAAGCAGGTAGGTCGAAGGAGGTTCGGATTCCTTCAGCTGGGAAAGATCCTCGTCGAAAAAAGTGTGGAAGATGTGGTCAAAGGGGACACAACCGTCTTCGTTGCCCTAACCCCCCAACTTCTATCAGTGAAGGGACAAGCGCAGAAGTGGATGCGGATGTTGGAACGAGTTCAAATGCTACTGAAAATGAGCCACGCTCTCGAAGATGTCGCTTGTGTCATGAGACTGGACACAACCAACGTCGATGTGTATTACGGTTTCCTACTCCCGATCCACAAATGGCTACTGACGGAAATGATGATTAGCAATTGATTGACATTTTGTTTATGCATGTTTTATGTAAACGTTTTTATATTAATTACTCAATTATGTATTAATACAGCTGTATAAATTATTATTCCATGTGTACTGTTTTTGGCTCATTTCATATCATCTCGGAACCATTAAAATCGATTTTTCACGGAGCCTGGAAAATCGGTACCGGTTTTCCAGATATGGTGAAAAACCGATCAAGTTGCCTTTCGTTTCCCCAACGTAGAGGTATGTCGATCGGTTTTTGAGTAACTCTGAAAAACCGGTATCGGTTTTCCATGCCTCCTCGAAAACCGATCCACTGCCACCACTTGTTCCAGCACGCCAACTGTGGATCGTTTTTAAGGGGTCTTCAAAAATCGGTATCGGTTTTTCATGTACTCCTAAAAACCGGTTTTTACTTGGGTTGATTTTATTTCTATTTGTATGTTCATTTTATTTCCCTTTACATGAATTATTTATATAAATCGTTATATTTAAATATATTATATAGATTAGGGAGTGTATAATTTTATTATAAACTATATCATTATTTTAAAATCATTAAATATTAATTTTATCATTTATTAATATTCATATAATATTAGTAATAATTAATAAATATACCTTTACTATAATATGTGTTATCTTGATATATCATATTAATATGGTTAATATTTTTCATATCATTTTACAATTATTATAACTATAATCCTAATATGGCTTATAACTTATATGGATGTAATATTAATAATATATATAATACAAATGTAGATATTATTATATGAATATATGTTAACATTATATTAATATATTCATTAATATAGCATTATATTCACATTAACCTAAATATAACATTATATTAACATTAGATTATATTAATATAATGTTAATATATATATTAAGGCTAATGTTAATATAATGTTAATCTAATGTTAATAATATAATGTTAATCTAATGTTAATAATATAATGTTAATATAATATTAATCTAATGTTAATATAATAATATAATGTTAATCTAATGTTAATATATTAATATAATGTTAATATAATATTAAGGTTAATGTTAATATAATATTAATCTAATGTTAATATAATAATATAATGTTAATCTAATGTTAATATATTAATATAATGTTAATCTAATGTTAATATAATATAATGTAATATAATGTTAATATAATGTTAATATAATGTTAATATAATGTTAATATGTTAATATAATGTTAATATAATGTTAATGTTAATATAATATAATGTAATGTTAATATAATTAATCTAATGTTAATAATAATATAATGTTAATTTAATGTTAATATATTAATATAATGTAATCTAATGTTAATATATTAATATAATGTTAATATAATTTAATTAATGTTAATATAATATTAAT
Source organism: Litchi chinensis (assembly GCA_019925255.1). NCBI lineage: Eukaryota > Viridiplantae > Streptophyta > Magnoliopsida > Sapindales > Sapindaceae > Litchi > Litchi chinensis. The sequence goes on along the minus strand of CM034462.1, from coordinate 30,831,547 downwards.
CTAATGTTAATATAATAATATAATGTTAATCTAATGTTAATATATTAATATAATGTTAATATAATATTAATCTAATGTTAATATAATAATATAATATTAATTTAATGTTAATATATTAATATAATGTTAATATAATATTAATCTAATGTTAATATAATGTTATAATAATATAATGTTAATATAATAATATATATTAATATAATATAATATAATATTAATAATAATAATATAATATTATGTTAATCTAATGTTAATATAATATTAATGTTAATCTAATGTTAATATAAAGTTAATATAATATTAATGTTAATGTTAATATAATATTAATCTAATGTTAATATAATATATAACATTATATATTAACATTATGTTATTAATATTAACATTAACCTTATATTATATTAACATTATATTATTATGTTCATTTATCATTATATTAATATATTAACATTATATTAACATTATATAATATTAGATGAACATTATATTAACATTATATTATTAACATTAGATTAATATTATATTAACATTATATTATTAACATTAGATTATATGAACATTATATTAATATTATATTAACATTATATTAACATTATATTAATTTATATGAACATTATATTAACATTATATTATTAACATTAGATTAATAATATATTATATTAACATTATATTATTAACTATAATGTTTAATTATAATGATTTGTTGGCAATTTAAAAATATAGAATGCAATACCATCAAATAAATAATGAGTAATAATAAAAGAATAATTAAATTTATTTATATACAATTTCTCCATCACTGTCTACAAACCATTTTCCAAAATTATTAACTTTATATATCGGCTTTGAGCACATATATATGTCTCTGGCCATCTCTGCCCTCAGTGCAATGGCATCTGCAACGGTCTCACATTTTCTTGATTTCCATGTACTCGTTCTCCGTTGCACAAGGTCGCGCACGTACATGGCCACATATGCTCCGCAGCTTGTCCTATATATATCATAATATATAAACTATATACATTAAGATAATAATATAAACATATATTAACATTAACATAATTAAATATCATAATATATAAACTATATATAATAATTAAGCTATAATTATATATTAATGTTAATCATAACATATAATATATAATTATATTAATGTTAAACTATATACATTAAGATAATTATATTAACATTATATTAATTTATGTTTATGTTAATATATTAACATAAAGATAATTAAATATCATTATATATATATATTAATTAACCTATAAACTTACTCACCCATCAGGTTACTGGGGCACAACTGATCGTCCAAGACGTTGAACTTTCCACCGGACATCCACGGGTGGCATAGCTACCTGTGTCTCCTCGTAAAATCCCACGAACTGCAACAAAATAGGCATCAAACATACCAGCGGCTCAAGTGGCTCTCGTCGATAGGCTATGTCAACATTTGCCAAGGGATCATATATTATGATTCTTTGCTCTCTAATGCGCACCTCACAAAGGACCCAGTGTTGTTGATTCAAGCTACACGGTAGCAACACCTGCATTTCAAAACGTTAGTACTATAGGACTAGAAGGGATAATCATATAATAAATATTAACGTTCGAACTACACTTACACTATCAACCCGCCACCACGGGACTGATGCGTCTATATGCCCACGACCGTACGCAAGCCACTCTGAGGGTACATCAGCTGTAACTGGATCAAATGTTCTTTGTTTGCAGACGTAATGTAGGCTATAATGCGCTGTCATCATTGCCTGCATGATAAAAATTAAACATGTTACTACCAATCAACCGACCGTAATATGAAATTATAAATGCATAACTAACTTAAATGTAAATACTTACAAACAAAGAAGTGTCATGGACAGCGTATTTACGATCTGTCATCTCATTCCACCCTTTTTTTCTTAGGCACATCAAATAAGAATCGATGTGCTCATTAGTCAACCAGTCGTCCACATTCTCGAGTGTGACCAATGTGGTTGGTATCACAGACCACCCACAACGATCAATCGAACGCCTACAATTCAAAAAAAAAGTATTAAACATTATTATATATTTTCTTACATTACCAATAAGGATACAAAAATTAGAAATTTTTTTTTTTTTGTTTAAATATACCTGAGATCTAATGTGGTTGCCACTTTATATTCATTATAGACCACTTCTACGTGGTCTATAGACTCTACCACCTCCTCCCCTGCTGTTGGACCACTTTCTTTTTCTTTTTCGCTGGCCCCGGATCCGTGTACGGTGTCCGTAGAGGTGCTGCTGGCTTTGTCTTTCGTTTGCCTCGTTCGTGCATGCTTTCATCCTGCAGCTGTAAGTAAATTAAAAACATGTATAATATTAATATTAACAATTATCTTTCAGAATGCAACACAATAGGGATATAAAGTCTACCTGGTCATGCTCACGCTCAGTGTCTGCAGCAGATACACCTCCTAAGTCCGTATGGGAGTGGTCACCCTGCTCCTCCTCCTGCTGGGGTGACCGATGAGGTGGTTGATGATCACCCTCCTCCTCCTCCTGATGGGGTGACCGATGAGGTGGCTGCTGGTCACCCTACTCCTCCTCCTGCTGGGGTGACTGCTGGTCACCCTGCTCCTCCTCCTGATGGGGTGACTGCTGAGGTGGCTGATGATCACCCTCCTCCTCCTCATGGATGGCTGACTGGCCTACATCAATAGGCGACTGACGGACACCCTCGTCCTGATGTGGTGGTGGTGGTGGTGATGGGTAATACATGTGAAAGCTCCCACCATCATCATCATCATCGTCGTCGTCGTCTGGATCATGCCTAGCAACCGGAGGCCTGGGAATATGTAAATGCTCTTCCACCCGTCTCAGCCTACTATCTATCTCCCTTACCATCTGAAAGGTTGCCTTTTGCCTCCTATCCATTTTACTTAACTTCTTATGGGTTGTCTTCTGTAAATCCACAATAAACTCAAACAACCGCTTCACCTGTTTCATAGAATCATAAATATATATCATTTTACATACTATCCTTAATTTTAAAAAAAATTTGACAGAGTCTCCCCTGTTTTTTGAGTATCCAAGAAAATACAACCTGCATATTTAAACAAATTACACTTCGTCTATCATATTTAGAGACTCCGTCTCTTTTTCACACTCCGTACTACTACATAATATGTCCACATCTTTTGCATTTACTACAATTGAAATTTATTGAATAATTTTATTATATAAATAGAATATTTGTACCTCATAATCTACGTGTTGTACATCATGTGCCTTCTTTGTCCGAAACTCTGATAAGGTATCCTCTTATTCGGATTGCATGCTTCGGACATCTTTAAGTGGCTGATCGTCACCCTCCACCTCATCATCATCCTCTCCGTCCACCTCATCATCAACCTCTATCTCAGCCTCATCCCCTACACTATCATCATGGTCATCATCATCGTCATCATCATCATCATCATCATCATCACTCCCCCCGCCGCCATATTTATGTACTTCATCATGAACTATATGATTCGAATTAAACGATTTCCAATAATCCATCTCCCTCTCGGCGTCAGTAGGCTCCAAGGTTTGCCGAATGCCAACTATCTGCATTATATCAATATATTTAGTTATACTACAATTATATACTTAATATAAATAACGATAGTTATAACAAACAAATAATTGACACAAATTTAGGTTATGTTTGCCACTTACGGGGGGGAAATCATCTAGGCTGTGTATATTTGTGGGTGTTCTCTTCAATGATCGTCTCATACATCTTGGTAGATCGCTTTCCAGGTTCCGGGTCTTTTTTGATATCTTCTCCCGTAACACTGGGAACAACTCCACTAACCACCACTATAATGTAACAATGATTAAACAAAAAATATACATATAGTTAGTAATGGTCAGATAATATATAATGCAAAATTGATTAAAACATACATATAACCATATATAGTTAATGTAATAGAAGGAAGCAATAAATATTGAAAGTATTAGTTATACCTGAAATGCTAACACATAGCCATAAATATTAATGGTCTTTGGTGGATTTCTGACCCGCTCTTCATTAAGTGCCTTGCCGAGACAGTGTAACAAGACACTATAGCATAATGTGCCCCAAGGGAATGTCTTCCATCTCTCTGTACTCTCAATGAGGACCTACATAAATGGATAAATGCTAGCTCTATCATCCGGTCCCATAAAGAGATGGAAAGCAATCCCTACATTCGCCAACTTTAAAAGATCTTCATCATCTATCGGATCCTGCCCTGCACGGTCTCCCTGCCCTCTATGACTTCTTGTTTCAAGAAATGTGACCAACTCCCTCACCTCCGGCGACACTCCATTAAACATTCGCCCTAGGAGACCGTTTGGATCATTTGGAGCTATTTCGAAGATTTTACGGTCGATGCCCCCAAAAGGAAGTCCGGTCACCAACAGAAACTCTTGTTTCCCAAACCTATAGCTTCTCTCCCCAATTTCAAACCACCTCTCATCACGGCGTGCATCCGCTACCTTTATCTCTCTAGCAAGCACCCACAAAATCACAGAACCAGCAGCCGTATGATTAGTTATCCTCAAAATATGTCCGAACGGACATTCTGCTATGAACCGATCGTATAGCTTTCTTCTATTAATAACGATAATTATCTTATTAACCAATCTTTGACCAATGTGTGTGTTCCCGCTCGTATGTCTGTCAATTGTGTGTGAACTATATTTATAGTCGAAATCCATCTGTAGGAAAGAAAAACAGCAAAGAAATCATCAGTAGCAGAATCGGTTTTTGAACTGAATCGGTTTTTGAAGGCATCTAAAAAATCGGTTAATGAAATCAATTGGTTTTTGAAGGCATCTGAAAAACCGGTTAATGAAATCCATCGGTTTTTCACTAAGGTTTTCCACGATCGGTTTTTGAGATCGGTTTTCCACATCGGTTATTCATTTCGGTTTTCCACGATCGGTTATCCGTAATCGGTTTTCCACGATCGATTTTTCATTTTGGTAACAAATGAAAAACCGATCGTGGAAAACCGATAATGAAAAACCGATCGTGGAAAACCGAAATGAATAACCGATCGTGGAAAACCGATCTAAAAAACTGATCCGATCCCGACAACTCTTCTCTCGTCAGAATCGACCATTTTCAACACAAACACGACCAAACACACTAAATCCAACCTATTCTAAACCTAATCATCCTAAACTAACATCCATAACACAAACACACATTTCAAAATCCCAAATCTCAATCAAAACATACAACAAACATATCAAAATCTAACCTTCACACTTTCTGCAAGTTCGCCGATGGTAGGAGCTGCTCGGGGAAGGTCGGCAACGTCGCGGTAATGGTCGAAAACGTCGCGGGGAAGATCGGGTCGCGATCGGGTTCGGGTTCCGCAAAAACCGGTTGGTTTTGAGTGAGAAATCGATGGACTGTGGCTGTAGTCCATCAGTTTTGAGGTATATATATGGGGGGACTTAATCGTAATTTCACCATTCTATTTTTCGTAAATTTTAAACTGTTCAGGGTTTTTTTGTAAAAATGTCCAGGGGTATTTTGGATAATTTGGGTATATCAAGCAATATATTTGTTTGAGGGGTTAAAAACAATTTTTTTAAAAATAGTGGGTAAAAACAAATTTTACCCTTTTTAAATGGTATTTTTTACAATTTCCACAACAATATTTCATGTACAACATTTCATGTAATACAAAATTTCAAATTAAAAGAAAACAAATAAAGATATTAATTAATGAGCATTGACGTATTTCGCCTAGGAGCCCCCCGAAAACATTTATTTATAACAGTGTTAAAGCACGGTTGGATCTTTGTATCTCTTGAAAACAGTTTCAGTATCTGCCATGACTTCTTGTGGTAGAGGCCTCTCAGTGGTAAAAAATGCATCAATATCTTCCTTTAGCTGCTCAAGAGAGGTTGCTCCGATGATTGAACTTGTCATGAATGATCGGTCTCGCCCAAGTGCAAGTGCAAGTTCAACCAGACTCAGTCCGTGTTTCTTGGCCACCTCTAAGTACTTTAACGTCACTTCCTAAAATTCCATATACCATATTATGAAATGAACTTACTCCAGCTTTTAAAATATAATCTAAAGTTTATAGGTTTTAGTATACTTTAAAATTTTCAAAACATACTCTAAAATTCACCCATCATACAACCTATATATTAAACATAATCCATCTTTCTCAATTCATGAAGCATACTCCAAAATCTTAAAACATGCTTCAAAATTCATAGATCATAAAACATATTTGGTTTCCAAAATTAAATAAAGTTGAAACATAACAAAAATACTTCCATAAATCAAGTTAAGAGAAATCATCCACTCATTAATTTATTTCCAAACTCTATGGAAGTCCACTTATACTTGTCTTCTCCTTCTGCCCATTTTCACTTAAAACAACACCAAAATTTATTTATGATCCATAAGAACTATACTAAGAAAATTGATTCTAAATTGGAACTAGTTTCATGTCACAAACTCTTCTCCAAACTTCCTTGATCTTCTTCTTTTCTTTTTATTTCTCCTTTTTTTTTCTTTCTTCTCCATTTCCTTTGCTTTTTCTTCTTCTTTTAGGGGTGGGTTCGGCCAACGTAAGAAAATGGATGGATTGGCTTTTTAAATCACATATAATCACACACACACACACACACACACACACATATATATATATATACATTCATGCATGGTCACACACTTAGCTCCCTCTTCCACCACTTATTTTCTATCCAATTAAAATCTAACCAACTGTCTTTTGTCATTTCCAATCTTGTCTTTCCATAACCAAGTATATTTTCTATCCAATTAAAATCTAACCAAGTGTCTTTTGTCATTTCCAATCTTACTTTTTCCATAACCTTTTATTTTCATAAATTGCCCTTCAAAAATTCTATAATTCCTTCTCTTGACAATTTTACCTCTCTCACATTCTCCTTTTTCACAAATTTGATCTTAAGTGGGTGTATTTAAAAAACCAATTAGGTGTGTTTAGAAAATAATTGGGTCATACTAGTTTCTAATTTGGATCACTTGAATTATTTTTTCTTTGGTTCTTTAATTTATGTTTCTAATTGAACCCCTTGTGATTTTTATTTGAATCCTACCTAAACTTCATTTAGATATATATATATATATATAAAACTTATCAGATCGGTTCGGATTCAGGGTGTTACACTTTACTTTAAAACACATTTTCAAACCTTGATATTTTGGCCGTCACAAATTCCTTTGAAGTTAGTACACTGAAAATAGTCATTTTTTAAAATTTCACAATTAGGTCTTAAATTTTAAACGTTTATAAAAACACTCAAATTATGATGTTTGGAGCAAAAAGCAACGGAAGATTTCACTTTAAAACGCATTTTTAGTTTACCTTGTCATTGTCACGACTCCTTCGGGGCTTAGTACACTAAAAATAATCATTTTTTTAAATTTCCCAATTAGGCTTAAAACATTAATGATAGATAGAAACACTCAAACTATGATGATTAGTGCAAAAATCATATGAAGATTTTGTTTTAAAGCACATTTTTAGTTAATGTTTTCAGTGTCACGTCTCCCTTAAGGGTTAGTACGCCAAAAATGATATATATATATATATTATATTTTTTTCCGAATTTCTCAATCAAAACTTAAACTTAAAAGGTAGATAAAAACACTAAAATTTTGATGATTGACGTAAAAATCGAATTAAAATTTTGTTTTAAAACACATTTTCAATTTCGGGGCTTAGTACACTAAAAATAATCATTTTTTTAAATTTCCCAATTAGGCTTAAAACATTAATGATAGATAGAAACACTCAAACTATGATGATTAGTGCAAAAATCATATGAAGATTTTGTTTTAAAGCACATTTTTAGTTAATGTTTTCAGTGTCACGTCTCCCTTAAGGGTTAGTACACCAAAAATGATATATATATATTTTTTTTTTTCTGAATTTCTCAATCAAAACTTAAACTTAAAAGGTAGATAAAAACACTAAAATTTTGATGATTGACGTAAAAATCGAATTAAAATTTTGTTTTAAAACACATTTTCAATTTCGGGGCTTAGTACACTAAAAATAATCATTTTTTTAAAATTTCCCAATTAGGCTTAAAACATTAATGATAGATAGAAACACTCAAACTATGATGATTAGTGCAAAAATCATATAAAGATTTTGTTTTAAAGCACATTTTTAGTTAATGTTTTCAGTGTCACGTCTCCCTTAAGGGTTAGTACGCCAAAAATGATATATATATATATTTTTCCGAATTTCTCAATCAAAACTTAAACTTAAAAGGTAGATAAAAACACTAAAATTTTGATGATTGACGTAAAAATCGAATTAAAATTTGTTTTAAAACACATTTTCAATTGATTTTTCGCTGTTACGACTGCCTAAGGGTTAGTACATCAAAAAAAGTTATTTTTTCAAATTTCTCAATTAGGCCTTAAACCTTAAATGTGGATAAAAACACTCAAATTATTATGATTGACCAAAAATCAGTATGAGATTTTTCTTGAAAATACATTTTTAATTGAATTTTTAATTGTTACGACACTCATAGGGGCTAGTACCCCGAAAATGGTCGTTTTTAAAATTTCTCAATTAAGCCTTAAACTTTAAACTAAATAGAAACACCCAAATTATGTTGATTGGTGCCAAAATCGGCTGAAGATTTGGTTTAAAACACATTTGTAGTTTACGTTTTCACCGTCATAACTTTTTTAAGGGTAGTACACTGAAAATGATAATTTTTACAAAACTTTCAATTAGACCTTAAACTTTAAACATACATAGAAACATCCAAGTTATGATGACTGGTGTTAAAATTAGCTAAAAATTTTGCTTAAAATGTATTTTAAGTTGATGTTTTCATCGTCTCGAATCCTCTAAAGGTTAGTACACTAAAATGATCAATTTTTTAGATTTAAAAATTAGGCCTAAAATTTTACAAGCATATAGAAACACTCAAATAATGAGGTTTGGAGTAAAAATGGGTCCAAGATTTCACTTTAAAACGCATTTTTAAATGACGTTTTCACTGTTTCGACTCTCTGAGGGTGAGTAGATTGAAAATGGCCTTTTTTCAGATTCTCAATCAGGCATTAATTTTTCAACGTAGATAGAACTACCTATATTATGATGATTGATGCCAAAATCAGCTGATAATTTCCCTTTAAAACGCATTTTTAGTATAAGCTAGTTTTCGTCGTCATGACTCCCCTAAAGGTTAGTACACCAAAAATGATCATTTTTTCAAATTTCTCAATTAGTTCTTAAACTTTAAAGATAGAAAAAAATATCCAAATTATGATAATTTGTGCAAAAATCGGTTCAAAATTTCACATTAACAAGCATTTTTAGATGACGTTGTCGTTGTCGTGAGTTTCAAATTTCTCTACTAATTGTAAAACTTTAAAGGTAGATAGAATCACCCAAATTAGAATGATTGATGCAAAAATTGGTTTAAGATTTTGCTTTAAAACGCATTTTTTGTTTACATTTTCGTCGTCATGACTTCTAAAGAAGATTGGTACAAAAAAATGGTCATTTTGTCAAATTTCTCAATTAGATCTTAAAATTTAAACGTAAATAGAGATACCAAAATTATAATGATTGGTACGAAAATCGGTTGAAGATTTCATTTTAAAACAAATTTACAATTGACGTTTCTGCAGTCACAACTCACTTAAGAGTTAGTATATCGAAAATAATCATTTTTTTAAATTTATAAATTAGGCCTAAAACTTTAAACATAGATAGAATCACCCGAATAATGATGATTGATGCAAAAATCAATTTAAGATTTCTCTTTAAAACATAGTTTTAGTTGACATTTACGACGTTACAGCTCTCTTATAGGTTAAAACATGGAAAATAGTTATTTCTTAAAATTTATCAATTACGCCTTAAACTCTAAATGTAGATAGAAACATTTAAATTACGATGAGTGGCACAAAAATTGGTTGAAGATTTCTATTAAAACAAATTTTTAGATGATGTTTTCTTTGTCACGATTCATTTAGGGGTTAATATACTTAAAATGACTATTTTTCCAAATTTCTCAATTAGGCCTAAAATCTTAAAGGTAGATAGAAACACTCAAACTATGATGATTATCGCAAAAATTGGATGAAGATTTTGTTTTAAAGCACATTTTTAGTTAATGTTTTTGTCGTCACGACTCTTCTAATAAGTTAATACACCGAAAATTGTCATTTTTTCAAATTTCTCAATTTGGTCTTAAACTTTAAACGTAGATAGAAACATCTAAATTATGATGGTTGGTGTAAAAGTCATTTCCAGATTTTTCACTTCGAAATGCATTTTTAACCAATGCTTTTACTGTCACGAATTCCCTAAAGATTAGTATACCGAAAATGCTTATTTTTTCAAATATCTAAACTAGGCCTTAAGCATTAAACGTAGATAAAAACACTTAGATTATGATATTTAGCACAAAAATCAACCAATGACTTTGCTTTAAAACACATTTTCAGTTGAAATTTTCGCTTTCACAACTCCCCAAAAGGTTTGTACTTTGAAAATAGTCAAATTTTTAAATTTCTCAATTAAGCCTAAAACTTTAAGGGTAGATAAAAACACTCAAATTATAATGATTAACGTAAAAATAGGATCATGATTTGACTTTAAAAGCATTTTTAGTTAACATTTTCGATGTCACCACACCTTTAGGGTGCTAGTATACCAAAAATGGTAATTTCTTAAAATTCTTCAATTAGGCCTCAAACTAAATTGCGATGATTCGTACAAAAATCAATTCAAAATTTCGCTTTAAAACACATTTTCAATTGACTTTTTCATTGTTATGACTCTCCTAGAGATTAGTACATAAAAAATGATCATTTTTTCAAATTTCTCAATTAAGCCTTAAACTTTAAACATAGATAGAAACACCCAAATTATAGTGATTGACACAAAAATTAGTATGAGATTTCACTTTAAAACACCCAAATTATGATGATTTGCGCCAAAATAAGCTGAAGAATTAGCTTAAAATGCATTTATAGTTGATGTTTTTAGTACCACAAACCCTAGGTGTTAGTACATCCAAAATAATCATTTTTTCAAATTTCTCAGTTAGGCTTAAACTTTAAATGCATATACAAACATCCAAATTATAATGATTGGTGCAAAAATCGATCGAAGATTTCGCTTAAATGTACTTTTAGTCAACGTTTTCATTGTCACGAATCCCTTATGAGCCAGTATACCAAAAATGGTCATTTTTTTAAATTTACAAATTAGACCTAAAACTTTAAAGGTAGATAGAAACATCTAAATTATGATGTTTATGGTGAAAATAGGTGCAAGATTTCACCTTGAAATGCATTTTTAAATGATGTTTTCGCTGTCATGATTCCCTAAGGGTTAGCACATCGAAAATTGTTATTTTTTCACATTTCTCAATTAGGTTGTAAACTTAAACATAGAGAGGAACACCCAAATTATGATGATTGGCACCAAAATTGACTGATGATTTCATTTTAAAATACATTTTTAGTTGAAGTTTTCGTCATTATAACTTTCCAACAGGTTAGTACACTGAAAATGATCATTTTTTCAAATTTCTCAATTAGACCGTAAACTTTAAAGGTAGATAGAAACATGCAAATTTTGATGATTGGTGTAAAAATCATTCCAAGATTTTATTTTAAAACACATTTTTAATTAAAGTTTTCCTCGCCACGAATTCCTTAATGATTCGCACATCGAACATGGTCATTTTTTCAGTTTTTTTAATTAGGCCCTAAACTTTAAACATAGATCAAAACATTCAAATTATGATGTTTGGCACAAAAATCGCCGAAACATTTTGCTTTAAAATGCATTTTTAGTTGACATTTATACCGTCACAACTCCTCTAAAGTGTTAGTACATCAAAAATGGTAATTTTTTCAAATTTTAAATAAGGTCTAAACCTTGGAAAGTAGAAAAAAACACCCAAATTATAATTATTGGAGTAAAAATCGATTTAAGATTTCACTTTAAAACGAATTTTTAGTTGATGTATTTGCCTTCATGACTTCCTTAGGGGTTAGTATGCCGAAAATGGTTATTTTTTCAATTTGGCCTTAAACTTTAAATGTAAATAGAGACGCTCAAATGATGGTGATTCGCATAAAAATCTATTGAAGGTTTCGCTTTGAAAAGCATTTGTAGTTGATATTTTCGCCATCACAACTTTCCAAGGGGTTAGTATACCGAAATGATGATTTTTTCAAATTTCCCAATTATGCCTGAAACTTGAAAGATAGATAGAAACACTAAAATTATGATGATTTGTGCAAAAATTAGTTCAAGATTTCACTTTAAAACGCATTTTTAGTTGGCATGTTCGTCGTCATGACTGCCTTATGGTAACGTTAGTTTACCGAAGCAATAATTTTTTCAAATTTCTCAATTAGGCTTTAAACTTTCAATATAGATAGAAGCATCGAAATTATGATAATTGGTGAATAAATCGGTTGAAGATTTTGTTTTAAAGGGCATATTTAGTTGACATTTTCGCTGTCACGACTCTTCAGTAGACCGACAATAGTCAATTTTTCAAATTTCTAAATTAGGCCGTTTTTACTTTAAAATGCCAACTTTTGTGACATGTACCGTCATGAATCATGAAAGAGTTAGTACATAGAAAATGGTTAATTTTTAAAAATTTTCAATTAGACCTAAAACTTTAAGCGTAAATAGAGACACCTTAACTATGATGATTGGCACAAAAATCAATTTAGGATTTTGCTTGAAAGCACTTGTTTTGTTGATGTATTTCTTGTTGCGAATCCCTAAGAGATGGTACACTGAAAATAATAATTTTTTTAAAATTTCTTAATTAGGCCTAAAACTTCAAATATAAAAAGAAAAACCCAAAATGTTATGATTGGCGCAAATATCAAATCAAAATTTCAGCTTAAGATGCATGTTTTCTTGACGTTAGTCCTGTCACAAACCCGTTAGAGGTTAACACAGGAAATGCTCATTTTATCAAATTTTTGAATTAGGTATAAAATTTTAAACATAGATAGAAATACTTAAATTATGATGATTGGTGCCACAATCAATTTAAGATTTCGGTACAAAACATCTATTATCTTGATGTTTGTACCGTCAAGAATCCCTTATGGGTTAATACACCAAAAATTGTCATTTTTTTAGATTTTTCATTTAGAGATAAAACTTTAAATATAGATAGAAACATCTAAATTATGATGATTGGCATAACCATCGGTTTAAGATTTTGCTTTACAATGTCTGTTTTCTTGATGTCTGTACCGTCACGAATCCCCTAAGGGCTGGTACACTAAAAATGGTATTTTTTACTAATTTCTTAAGCATGCCTAAACCTTTAAAAAAAGATAGAAACACCCAAATTATAATCATTTATGCAAAAATCGATTCAAAATTCCACTTTAAAACACATGTTTTCTTGATGTCCATCCTATCACGAATCTCATATGAGTGTTAGTAGACTGAAAATGGTTATTTTTTTCAAATTCCTATAGTTGGCCTTAAACTTTAAATTTAGATAAGAACACCCAAATTATGATAATTTGCATAAAAATTGAATCAAAATTTCACTTTAAAACACATTTTTTTTACATCAATCCCATCGCGAATACGTTAAGGGTTAGTATACAGAAAATGCTCACTTTTTTAAATTTTCAATTAGGCATAAAACTTTAAACATAGATAGAAACATCCAAATTATGATGATTGATGCAAAAATTGGTTCAAGATTCTACTTTAAAATGCCTTTTTTTTTTTTGCTTTCTGTACTGCCACAAATCCCTGAGAAGGTAAGTACATTAAAAATGATCATTTTTTCAAATTTTTCAATTAGGCCTAAAACTTTAAACATAAATAGAAATACTCAAATTATAATAATTGGTATAAAAATCGGTTCAAGATTTCACTTAAAAAAGCATATTATCTTGACGTCTGTACAGTTATGAATCTCTTATATATTAGTACACCAAAAATGGTCATTTTTTTAAATTTCACAATTAGGCCTAAAATTTTAAAGTGGATAAAAACACTCAAATTTTGATGATTGGCGTAAAAATCGATTCAAGATTTCACTTTAAAATTTCTGTTTTCTTGACGTCTGTTCCGTTACAAATACCCTAAGAATTAGTACACTGGAAATGCTTATTATTTTTAAATTTCTCAATTATGCCTAGAACTTGGAACAAAAATAAAAACACCTAAATTATGATGATTTGTGCAAAATTCGGTTCAAGATTTTGCTTTAGATGTTTATACAATCACAAATCTCTTCGGATTAATATACCGAAAATGGTTATTTTTTTCAAATTTCTCAATTAGACCCAATGACAGGACCCTTCCAGATCCGTATCCTGAATCCAAGAAGATCATGTGATAGTAGAAAATTTCATGAATTCTATACTTTTTCAATCAAAAGCCATTTAGGAACTTGATAAGAAATAGGCTATTTTAATAAAATTTTAGCAGCATAATGATTATTTATTCAACCATTCTACCCTATGACAAAGAAAATGCACACTTCTAAAATTCATTTCCATCTTTAACTACTTAGGACCTTCGGTCCTATTTCCAATTTTCATTCCAACACAATGTCAAAATCTCATAGAATACAAGTAAGTATAATTATAGTATTCATAATATCCAAGGTAAAAATCTACATGAACTAACAAAAGTTTTCCATGTTTTGTAATACTATTGCATATGTGTACATGCAAAACATATCTACCAAGATATATTATGGAATGTTCAAGATGCACATAGAAAATATCAAAATGCAATTTTCATGCATCGCTTGCTCGAGTGGCTCACCTTTTTGCCCGTTCGGATGCTTTCTTTATGATCTGATGGATCTTTGAAAAATGGTTTAAAAATTTTAAAAGGATGAGTATTAATGCCTAGTGAGTGGATAAAATTTTCGAAAACCAAGTGCATTCCTTCAGGACATAAGTTAATATAATATAAAACATATAAGAATGTGAAATCTAAATAATTCATATTCTAGAAAAATCAAACTTGTTATTAAAGCTTTATTTATAAAATTTATATTGTAATTGTTAAAATGCATTTAGGTGGATTTTCTCTAGATAAGATTTAAATTTGAATTCCACATCAAATTAGTACCCAGTGAGCTCTGTCATACGTGGTAGAGATACTCAACACACATGTAGAGGGTGGAGAATAACCTCTATCATCCACATGCTAGGCGACTCTATAACTCTCTCTCAAGTCCCAAATACTCATTTCTTTGACCTCTGCACTAACATATGTTAGGCTAACCTCTGGGTCTTACTCATATGATGCCCTATGACCGTTAGAAGGGAGGGTATACTTTGGTGTTCTAAAAACATTTTTATTTCCCTTTCTTGTCTCAATTCTCTTTTAAAACACTTTTGCAAGTAAGGATCCAATTACTTATTGTAAACCTTCCATACTAAGATTTAATTTCCAACAAAATCTTATCCATTCTATATATATATATATATATAAATTATTAGTTTCCCATGCAACTTATAAAACATATTACAAACTTTCATAATTCAAAAATAAGTTCACAAAACATATGATATAATTTACTTTGTCAATTCATAAATCTCATTTTAAAATCAATGCAAAATATAATTCACAAGCTAATCAACATAATTTAGAATAACCAAATTAGCATACTTTCTAATTTCATGGAATCACCAAAATGGCATGGTTTCTAGTTTCCCCAATCATGTAAAAATCACAAACATAATCTTAATTTCATATATTACAAAATATACTTTATGGTTTCAAGGAAAAATCCACACTTCATATGCCATCAATCATGCCTTAGAATTTAGGAAATACAATCTAGGTTTTATACTCACTAAACATACTTTAAAGGTTCGAAAATAAGATTCTAAAATTTATTTCTCAAACAATACCCATACTAATCATAATTTATCTTTCTCAATTCACAAAACATGAATCAAAATCTTAAAGCATACTTGAAAATACTAAGATATACTTCAAATTTCTTAGATCATAACACTTATTTAAATCTCAAAAATTAAGAAAACTTGAAACATAATAAAAGTTTCCATAAAACAAGTTAGGAAAAAACTTCCACTCACTAGTTCATTTCCTAGTCTTATGGAAGCCTACTTGTGCTTGCCTTTTCCTTATGCCCTTTCTCACCTAAAACAAAACCAAAATTTCTTTAGAGTTTATAAGAACTAAACCAAGAAAATTGAATCTAACTTGAAACTAATCTCACACCAAAATTCCTTGTGCAAACTTCTTTAATCTCTTTCCTTCTTCTTTGTCCTTCTTTCTTTCCTCTTCCTTCCTTTTGATTTTTCATTCTTCTTTGGAGAGGGTGCTGTTCGGCCAAGACAAAAACGGTGAAAGAATGGCTTTTTTTACAAAAATCACAAATATATATATATATATATATATAATCTCATGTATGGCCATTTACTAGCACACTTAACCCTTCTCTCCACCACTCATTTCATAATTATCTAACGAGTGGTTTTCTTGCATTTATAATCTTGCCCTCTCCATAACCTTTCATTTTCCCGCTTGCCCTTTCTAGATATCTCTTCTTTTTCCATCCATTGCTCTTCACAATTCTCATAATTCCTCCTCTTTTGTGAATGGACAATTCTACCCTTCTAACTTTCTCCTTTTTACTATTTATCCTTTGGTGAGTGTATTTAGAAAGCTAATTGGGTATTTTTAGAAAACTAATTGGGCCTTTCTAGTCTAATTGGGCTCACACTAAATTATTTTCTTCTTATGTTTTCTAATAAAAGTTTTAAATAAACCCCTTGAAATTTTTGTTTGTACTCCACCAAACTTCAAAGATATATATATATATATATATCCTTTTAACCGGTTCAAATTTGGGGTGTTACACAAAAATTTAAAAGCAAATAGAAACACCCAAATTATCATGATTGATGCAAAAGTAGATTCAAGATTTCACTTTAAAGTGCTTGTTTTCTTGACATTTGCACCGCCACAAATCCCCTAGGGATTAGTACATGGAAAATAGTCACCTTTTCAAGTTTCTCAATTAGACCTAAAATATTAAATGTAGATAGAAACACTTAAATTGTGATGATTGATGTAAAAATCGATTGAAGATTTCGCTTTAAAATGCATATTCTCTTGACATCAGTCCTGTTAGAAATCCCCTTAGGGGTTAATACTTCAAACATGGTGATTCTTACAAATTTCACAATTGGTCCTAAAACTTTAAATGTAGATAGAAATACCGAAATTATATTCATGGGTGCAAAAATCGATTTAAGATTTCACTTTAAAAGCTTATTTTTTTTATGTTTGTCTCGTCACGAATCTCTTAAGGGTTGGTACACCGAAAATGGTCGTTTTTTTCAAATTTCTAAATTCTGCCTAAAACTTTAAACGTTGATAAAATCACCCAAATTATAATGATTTGCAAATAAATCAGCTCAAAATTTCACTTTAAAACACATGTTTTCTTAGCGTCTGTAGTGTGACAAATCTTCCAAGAGTTAGTACACCGAAAATTGTTAATTTTGTAAATTTCTCAATTAGACCTAAAACTTTAAATGTAGATAGAAATACTCAAATTATGATGATTGGTATAAAAATCGGTTTAAGATTTCGTTCTAAAATGCATGTTTTCTTGACATATGTCCCATCATGAATCCCCTAACACCGAAAATTGTTTTTTTTTTTAAATTTCTCAATTATGCTTAAAATTTTAAATATAGATAGAAACACTCAAATTATAATGATTGGCACCAGAATCGATTCAACAATTGACTTTAAAGCGCTTGTTTTCTTGACATCTGCACCGTCACAAATCCCCTAATGGTTAGTACACTGAAAATGATCATTTTTTTTTTTTAATTTCTCAATTAAGCCTAAACTTTAATCGTAGATTGAAATACCAAAATTATGATTGTAAGCGCAAAAATTGGTTCAATATTTCACTTTGAACCTTTTTTTTTTAAACATCTTCTCCTTCCCGAATCCCTTAAGGTTGGTACACTGAAAACATTCATTTTTTTTTTCAAATTTCTTAATTTGGCCTAAAAATCTATATATATATATATAAACACTCAAATTATGTTGATTGATGTAAAAATTGGTTCAAGATTTTGCTTTGAACCACATTTTCTATTGACATCTTCTCCATCACGAATTCTCTAGGGGTTAGTACATCGAAAATGGTCACTTTTTCAAATATAAGAAATAGGCCTAAAACTTTAAATGTATATAAAAACACTCAATTTCTGATGATTGACTGAAAAATCGATTCAAGATTTTGCTTTTAAACGCATTTTCAGTTGATGTCTGTTAGGTCATTTATTATCATTATTTTGTGCTCATTTTATCGATTATTTATGCTATGTTTTTGTGTAGAATTTTACTTTTAATGTGTTTAGCGTTTTTGTGTTAGACATTAGGTTTTGAGAAGAAGAAGATGCAATCGGTGAATTTTTTAAGATTAATGCAGCTTTGAAAAATTAAGGAATTTCAATGGGTTGATTTTTAAATTGCCATTTGAATTCGAGTTAGAAAAAGGGACAATAATCCAATTTAATTCAGAATTCATTTTAGTGCAAGAGTTCAAATCAAAGATAAAGATCAAGAAGATATTTGATAAGATTAGGATTATTTAAGAAGAGTTGTAAAAGGATTCAAGAATCATGCAAGAGTTTGAGATAAATTAAAATAAAGCGGGTTGTTTTGTAATTAAATGCAAAACAAGGTGGTTTATTCACGTGTGAAGTGTCAAGCGTGGATTTCAAGCAAGATTGGTTACTTCAAATGGTCGCTTGAAGTGGCAAAATGCAACCGTGGGTGACCATAACAAGCAACTAGGGTGTGGCTTGTTGTTGTGAGTATGAGAAATGGTTACAAGGGGTGGCTACATCAAGCACCTTGGTACAGGCAATTGGCATGGGGAAAAAATGTGACAGAAGGTGTGTCTCAAAGCTACAGCTCCCTGTTTTCTCTAATTTCTAGATAAACTCAAACATTTATATTAAGTGATAATCACGGGCAATTATCAACTCCAATTTTTGAGGCTTTTCCACCAACCTATCATACCTATAAGTAGGTGCCTTCTCTTCACATTTTTTACAACATTCAGTTAGAGATCAGGAGGTGGAGAGAGAGGCATGAGCTATAGTTTTTGGCTTCCGGTTTTATTTTTCTTGTCTTCTTTATTTAATTATTTTGTGTTATTTTAAAGCCATGTGTGACTAATTTCTTTTATTTTTAGGGCTACTTGAAGCCTTAGACATGAATTAAATCTTTACTTATTTTTAATGAAGTTATTTATTTTTGTATGATAAAATTAATGTCTTTATTTTACTTGTATTCTATTAATTTTGCTTCTTTGATTGGCCATCTTAGGAACATGTTTTTAGGATTATGTTATAAAGATATAAACTGCACATCTAACGAGAATATTCTTAATTTGTAACAATTAATTGCTGACGAACTAATTGAGGGACATTAATTCATAAATGCCTAGGATAGAAGCCATGTTCTAAGATTTGTGTGATGCCCTTATTCTTCTAGTTTTTAATGGGTTCCAATTATTGAACCAAAGTAGACGACATGCTAGGTTATAATTAGAAATACATATATTTGCACAGACACCATGTGATTTATATACACTCTAAGGAAAAATTAATATGACATACAGTTTGGCCATTATCTTGTTGTAAATGTCTTTATCATGCATTGATATTATTATGCTTCATTAATTTAATTCTGGATTGCAAGATTGTTTAATGATGGATAAAATGCCCTAGCTAAGTTTTCTTAACCGACTTTCTTTTAAATAATTTAGTTTTCTGTTATGATTCAGTTTCTAATTCAATCCAAAAACCCCTTTCAATTTAATTTGATTGTTTCTAATTTAGATTTTAAAATAAATTTGGAATTAGAATACGTTAATAACTCCTCGTGGGATCGACCCTTACTTGTCATTATACTCAATTAAATGATTTGTGCACTTGCAAGGTTTTAATAAATTGGTTTGTTAATAACTTAACCAACAACGTCTTCTTCATCATAAATTTGCTAGAGGTTAGTATACTGAAAATGATTTTTTTTTTCAAATTTCTCAATTAGACCTAAAATTTTAAAATGTAAATGAAACCACTCAAAATATGATGATTGACACAAAAATCGGTTTAAAATTCACTTTGAAACGTATTTTTTGCTAACATATTCTTCCACACGAATTCTGTAACGAATTTGTGCACCAAAAATTGTCATTTTTTTAAATTTCTCAATTAGGTCCAAAACTGTAACATTGATAAAAACATCAAATTATGATGAGTGACACAAAAATTAGTTCAAGATTTTGCTTTGAAATGCATTTTTTGCTAACAACTTTTTCTGCACCAATCCCCTAGGTATTGGTACGCAAAAAATTATCTTTTTTTTTTTTTAAATTAATTTCTCAAATATACCTAAAACTTTAGATATAGATAAAAACACTTAAATTATAATGATTGATGCAAAAATCGGTTCAAGATTTCAAATGCATTTTTTGTTGACATCTTCTCCTACATGAATCCCCTACGATTAGTATGCCAAAATTGGTCATTTTGTTAAATTTCTCAATTAGGGGTAAAACTTTAAACATAGATAGAAACAATTAAAATATGATGATTAGCATAAAAATCGGTTCAAGATTTCACTTTAAAACGTATTTTTTGCTAACACCTTCTTGCCCACGAATTCCATAGGGGTTAGTACATTGAAAATTGTTATTTTTTGTTGTAGTTCTCAATTGGGCTTAAAACTTTCAAGGTATATAGAAATACTCAAATTATAATGTTGGTGCAAAAATCAGTTTAAGATTTCATTTTCAAACGCAATTTTTCTGTCACTTTCTCCTGCACAAATCCCATAGAGCCTAAAACTTTAAACATACATAGAAACTCTCAAATTATGATTATTGGCGTAAAATTGGTTAAAGTTTCACTGTGAAACGTA
The DNA here is from genome assembly GCA_019925255.1 of Litchi chinensis. Classification (NCBI taxonomy): domain Eukaryota; kingdom Viridiplantae; phylum Streptophyta; class Magnoliopsida; order Sapindales; family Sapindaceae; genus Litchi; species Litchi chinensis. Next base: position 30,810,524 of record CM034462.1, on the reverse strand, counting down.
TTTTTTGCTGACATCTTTCTCCTACACGAATCCTCTATAGGTTACTACACCGAAAATGGTCTTTTTTTTTTATTTCTTAATTAGGACTAAAACATTAAACATAGATAGAAATACCAAAATTATGATGATTAGTGTAAAAATTGATTCAGGACTTCACTTTTAAACGTATTTTTTGCTAACATCTTTTTCTGCACAAATCCCTTAGATTCAGTAGGGGATGTTTGGGTTTTGGATTTAATTGAATTTGGATTGTTAGGTTGTGTTTTTTATTTTGTGAGTTGTTGTTGTTGGGGTAGAGAGAGGGACAGAGAAAGTTGTCTTTTGTTATTAAGAGAAAGAGAAATCATTTTGAAGACGTACATTTAAAGTTAAGATTCTTTTTTTTTTTGACTAGATTTCTTTTTTTTTTTAATAAAAGGGAAAAAATAAAAATGAAAAATAAAAAAATAAATAAACAAAGAGAGAATTAGAAAATAATTAATAAATAGATAAATAAATGATTTATGGTTTGCTGTGGGGTGGGTCGATGATACCACTATAATTGCCGTGTTTGAAGCACACGATTTTGCTTCTTTGAATTTCTACTATTTACCGTTTTCCTTCACTTTTCCTTTGTTCTCTTTTTTCTCAAGCCAAACAAAATTATTCTTTTTTATGAACATAATGATATATAATTATTTATTAATTATATTTTTCTATCCAATTCATATAATCATTTATAATATAATAATCATATCTTTTTGGTATTGTCCTAATATATATAGATTGATACTAAGTTAAACTTTTGTTTTTGTATGAGCTCTAAAAATGAACAAATAGATATTAAAAACATATATATTAAATAAATTCAAACTAATATAATCTACATATATAAGTAGACACAATGGAGAAGTTGGTTTTTTTAGTTGGTTTTGCTAGTCTCATAAAGAAAATGAATCCATATTGAATTTGTTAGATAAACATAAAAATCAGTTGGCACATCATTTCTTATGGCAAGTCTTTGAGTTTTTCTTTGTGGTTTGCTAGTCATGTAAAAAACAAGAACCAACCCTCATATCAAGTTTGTAAAGATAAATGTGGAACGACTTTAACATGAGCACTATAAACTAAATCACTTTAAAGTCTAAATAATAATTATTTATTTATTTTGGTATATTGAAGTGAGATTTTCAAGTGATTATTTATTTTGGAATTTAAACTCACACAGCATAAACTAGTTGACTTGTGATTCCATGTGACATTGTTGCATTGAATACTTTGTCAAGTTATCATGATTAAGTAATCACTAAGAAACTTAAAAACTTGTGATGGAGATTATGAGTCAACTAGGAATTGCAATATATATATATATAGATATCATATAGTACTTTTATAATCAACACCTTTAAAGGTATAACTAACCAATCAAATTTATCTATTACATTCTCTCTCCTAAAACAAATTATTTTTCTATTTAATTCAAATATAATGATGAATTTGATTGGTTCATCCTAACTTTAAAAGTTAGGAGATACTAATTATGAAAAACCCTCTCTCTCTCTCTCTCTCCTCTCTCTCTCTCTCTCTCTCTATATATATATAAAGACATTCATAACATATGATATCACACCTCATCTTGGCTTCTTCAAAAACTTGCATTGATCTGCCAAAAGTTATTGGTACCATAAATATATTATTCAAGTTCAAAGATAAGCTTGTAACTTGAAAAATTATAAAATTCAAAGATCAGGCAATAACAAGGATTTATTAAGCGGAAACTATTCTTGTATGTAACAAATTCATTTCATTTTCTGACATGATCAAAATGTAAAAACTATGGATTGAACAATATAAAGAGGTATGAGCTAGAAAAAATTCAATCTAAATGTATAAACAACAACAACCTATAATGTTAGTTGAGTGTCAATATGATAATATGAAAATTTTCAATTTTACTACTTCGGAGAGAAATCCGAGCAAGGCAGTCCCATCCACTTCCACATCATTTGGCAACTCTGTAACTCTACAGAACCAAAATGAAAAACATAAACAAATGTCACTAAAACAAAATTTAAAAAAGAGGGGGGAGGGTGCGTGGGGGGAATGCAGTCCCAATGAAATAGAAGACCTAGCTAAGAGAAGACTATATCAAGGAGCTGAGATTGTTTAATTTTATCTTGTTTTTTTGTTTTTGAACTTGAATCTTGTTTACATCCCTAATTAATAAAAAGGCAGTAACAGAAATAGCTCGTAAGGGAAGTGTGCTCAGGATACAATAGATCTCAACAGAATCCATAGTATAATCATTAAAATGAAACCATCATAATCTTATAACACAATATGAAGCAACATAAACTAGACACCTTAACACATTTCAGCAGTTCTTTAGCAGTAGGATCGTTGTTGAAATGATCACATACAGGCTGCGTTAAATTAACAAGGAAGAGATTAGCATGAAGGCAATATAGATATTACGCAAAGAAAAACTGACTACGACAGGCTTCTCATTAAGTCTAACCAATCAAGCCATTGGCACACCGAAAGAATTTAATAGCTCCTATGCACAAGCACATTACTGGAAGCTAAACTAGCAACTGAATGTCATAATTTGTACGTAGTTTAGAACACAGCCACTATTAAGAATTCAAAGGCAGAACCCATACACTCATAAAATTTCCTTTCTATATTACAACTATTTAACCAGTCATGCTTGAGCCCCCTTTTTTATTTTTTTTTTTTTAATTATAGTGAAAAAGGAAACAAAAGAAACAGCAGCTCTTTCCTTTACAACAGGATGAGTGACAGAAGAGAGTATTGATAGACAACAGGTATATGAAAATAAGTAGGACATTTTACATGAGATTGAGATACACAAGGACCCAATCTATGGTATAAGATGGAAATAAGTAGAATTCAAACGAACAAACCCAAACAAGCTGACACAGCTCATCGCAAAATTTAATCTGCAGTAGGCAAAAGTACGTTATACTTTGATCAAATTAAATTAGACAATCCCAATGATATGAACCGGGACATTAGCTGAAGTGACAACATGATCGGGTGGGATAAGGTTGGCTATGTCAAGCAACTGGTCCCAATCAATTCAGAGACATGAAAAAAAATTACCTGCAATATCTTATTCAGTGCATTTGATAGAGCAAGTTTCAGGTCAACAGGATGTAACTTCTCTCCCTCATAATCAGTAATGAGTTCTTCATAGCTTGTGTAAGTCCTGCATTACAGAGAAAAACCAGAAGAAACACTTTTTAAGACACAATCAACATAATCACAGATAATAAGAAAATACTTCATCATGACAAAGCAAAGGCCTTAAAGGCAGAAATTGGTGAAACTAATCCCATACTAACACAAATAAATCGTTAAGACATTAATCGAGTGCAAAACCTAGAACCTTTTAAATCTACTGATGAAAAATTCAATGAACTCACTTGTCACCACCATTGGCCTCACTTCGTTCCACCTTAAATTCATGGAACAAAGGGAAGATGATGAATTTTATATACTCCAGACACAGATTTCCCTCAACAATCTTTTGTGGGGGAGAGGGGGGGGCAGCTGTAGCCTAGGGCAATATACTTTCTTTATTTTCACATTCACTTCAGCCTAAGATATTAGCACAGAGAACAACAGAACAATTAGTGACCCCAAATAAGAATAAATTCAATGATATAGGGCGTTGAGCTACTAGTAAGATAAACTATAAGCAGCATTTTTATACACACTTATCATGATAATTTACTATTCTCGAAACCAAATCATACCTCCTCAGTCCTCATCCTCTATAAAGATGGAACATGATGGATCACTCTTTGACATCTTTTCTAGGGCCCGGAAGCATATCTGCGTGTCCTATTATCCAATAGCAACTAAGGAAATAATAAGGACAAAAATTAAAACCATAAAAGTATGTAGAGGATAAGCAATATTGTAGAGATTTAAAATCACTAGAAATTTTTCAATGAGAAGCACCCCATTATCAAACTAACAAGAAAAACTATAAATTGTCACGAAATGTGAATCAAATGATATAAAGTAATTGAAAAAAGGAAAAAAAGGGAAAGTGTCAGGTGTTTGAAGGATTGGAGCCACTGAAGGATAAATCATCAGCAAGTGGTGATCCGTTCAGGTCTCGAGTGGCGAAAAAGAAATCCAAGGCTGAGGGTCGAAGAACCTTGATTCATTACCGTTTCTCTGGCTTCAATTTTAGACTCCATTTTTTCCTTCAAAATGTGTTTTTATGTGAAATGTTTCTTAAAATTAAAAAAGTGAGCAGAACCACCAACATCACATGTTTAGTTTTCTAATCGGAAAAAAACCAATTTTCGAAAACCGATCCGATTCGGTTTATTTCGGTCCAGTCTGGTTCATTTCAATTTGGTCCGGTCCAGTCCGGTTTTATTCAGTCCAATTCAGGTGCATCGGTTTGGGCCTCAAACATCGGCTCAAAACCAATGGGTAGAATCGCTAATAATATTTCAATTAGCATAAACATGACACAAGTTGTCTTGCACATAAAAAAGATTCGAAACCACACATAAAAAAGATCCGAGACCACAAACATAACCCGACCTACAACTACAACCCATAGCTTCATCAGAAATTCAAACAAATCAAACCACGAGCAGAACCAACATGCTCATCAAAACATCAAACAAAACCAAACCACAAAACAGAAACAAATCACACATTATTATCAATGCACAAACCACAAGTCTCAAACAGAACCTAGAAATTGAACAACCAAAAAATAAAATAACAACCCACAACCAAGAAATCAAACAAACCACATACAAACCTCACCAGTTCAGGTCGGGTTTTCCAACCCAAAAACTGAACCGTAAAATTGTAGTTTTAATAAAAAACCGAACCAAATATTCTCGATCTGGTTCGATTCGATCCGGTCTGGTCCGATCCGATACGGTTCGATCAGGTTTTCTTGCCCAAACTTAATTCAGATGTTTTTAGAAAAATGATTTTCATAGAACATTTTTCTTGGTGATAGCATCAGCCAACAAACCACAATCCAAAACGAGCCACAAATTCAACCAAAATAAACACCTACAAAAACCCATGGAAATTGGTCACAACTCACCCAAAAATCACAACTATCACCGCCAAAATAAGACTTTTGTTAAATACTCCCATTTCCAAGTATAGATGTATTATAATGTAATAATCTTCATCATATGACTTTTGTTTGATGAATTAACTTCTAATCAAAAGTAAATTCTAATATACAAAATTTTTTTTTTTTTTCTCAAAAAACAATAACTTTCCATTAAAAATCTTTGAGTTAAGTAGATGATGGTATGGTGTAATAGCACCCATACTCTTAGTGTTTGCTTTTCTTGAGTCTCCAAGTCAAGGTTCGATATCCGTCTGACCTCGTTTGGTTTGTGGGCTTTTTCCTTCGTGTGACTGGTCTTCCTCCCACTTTGAAGCCTTTGTCTCCTCTCGCTTTTGAAAGTTTTAGTTCCGGACCATGCCTTAATATCTCAATCAAGAGAGTCCAACTTGTGGTTATTGTACTTGCAATATGTCAAAAAAATCTTAGTTGAATTATACAAAATTCTATGGAAAATAATACAATAATAACAATTGCATTGAAAAAGAGCATTGACTGTCATATAAAGATTTTGATAACAGTGCATTTTCTTAAGGAATTGATAATAATAATATAGGAAAATTCTAAAAAGCCACCTGACTTTTAATAGATTATCGATTTTCCCCATGTGATTTCGTTTTTATCTAAAATCTTTCATCTGCTACAAAATTAATAGAAAAATTGGACAAGAAATAAATAGACATTTTTAACCTTCAAATTTATTTAAAAAATGAAATAATTATAAAATAATATTTTAAAATAAAATTATAAACTAATAAAAAAATAAAAGTGGAACTCACAACCATCACAAATGAGCATACCAGCAACCATTACAATCAATATATCAAAGATAAACAATAATCAACCAATAAACCCACAAAATTCGAAAAAAAAAAAATCATGAAAAATCATTAAGCACACTTGGAAACCTGAAAACAAAAAATCATCTAAACCCAAAAATCACCAAAAATCAAACATAAAAATCATTAAACATCATCAAGTATCAAATCTTCAACTAGGTTTATCTGGGTTCGAACCCAGTTAAAGGTTCAATTGGTGCATGATGAAAATTTTGTGGAAAATAATAAAAAATAACAATTGCATAAAAAGAAAGTAAATAAGTGTTAAATATCATATGAAAATTTAAAGATAGACATATTTTCCCAAAGAATAGAGAATAACAATATAGATTAATTACACATTAACATTCAACTAAGGAGGAAAAATCATTGATTTAGGGAATTAGGTCCCTTAACTTTTTTTTTTTTTTCAAAAAAAAAAATTAATTATGCATGAAAATAAATACATGATAATATACTTAAAATTTCATAGTGCTCACCTAAATAATATGCCTACACCTGTACTTATGCACTATAAAGATTTGTGCAATTTTAATTATTACATGAAGAAATCATATTTAAGACATATGCTACTGATCTAAACCCTCAAAAAGTAATAGCATAATTTATAATATAATACCACAATTAAATACGAGACAACCGCCAAATAATGTCAAATGTTGTCTTTTAACACGGATTATTGTACACCTATTCACTCCTTTTGGTATTAGGGGGTTCAAGTTTGAATAAATCCATTCTAAAAATATAAATTAAAATGAGCATTTTACAACATTTTTAATGGTTTGGCACTTGGCTAAACCATTGTGTATCATCTCCATTGTGACTAAAAAACTTATTATGACAGGACCCGACCCGGATTCCCTTTAATAAACCCGATGGTCCTGTCGGAATCCTACTAGACCCTTCTAAAATCTAATTAATAAGACTCAAAAGAATGTCGTGAAACAAACCCGTAACTAGAAGTACTTTACTAAATATATAATCATATATTTTAAAATCTCGCATTCAATTTCAGCAAAACTTCTCAAACAAAATTCATAGTATCTTAAATATTCAAAAGTCTAAAATGTGCATGCGTCATTAGAACATAAAAAGTTCTACAAAAGTTATTTAAATCAAAAGTGTGCATAACACATAATAAATATTCAAGCTTAATGTTTACAAAAATATCGTCGAACGTCGAGCCTACCTAGTCTAAACGCGACAAACTGGTACTTGGATTCTTTGCTGCTGCACCTGAGAGTTTTTGTACATAAAACCAAAAAAAAAGAATCGTAAGCTATAAAGCCTAGTGAGTTTTGTTTAGACTACGTCTTATAAAATACCTCTCGAAGGACGTTCTTGAAAACATTTTTCTTTAAAAACGATTTATTTTTAAATCTTGGATTTTATAAAATGTTCTTTAACATTTTAAAAGCTTTTTCTAAAAGAATTTCAAAAACATTTTCTTTCTAAAACTTGCTTTAATGGCATGCTTCTCTTTCTAAAAATTGTACTAATGGGGACCCAAGGAAGGTACAACCATATGAGCGGATAGACTAGGTTCGCTCAGTATAGGAGGTCATGTGGCGTAAAGTTAGCATCGCACACTGTGACAAAACTACAAAAACATCCTGCTAATGCGTGGCGGAACTACCATCGCACATCGCATAGCGAGATAATACCCCACAAATGTAGAGGGCGACTCGACAGACGTGATAAACTTAATCCTATCGATGTTAGCAGGACTATCCCTCCTAACACTTGCCATACACTGCAGGGTATATTAGCCGGGTCTAATGCTAAAAGGTCTGTCTATCATAAACTTGGGCTGTCCACTAGTCCTTGAAAATCTTTACTCTTCTTTTTTTTTTTTTTTTTTTTTTTAACCTTCTATATTTCAAATAAGCTAATATTTCATGTTGAACATAAACTGTTGATGAGCTAAAAATAATTTATGAAAATCTATATAATACTCGTAGAAATATCTAGAAAATATTTAATATAAAGAAAATATTTTCACACTCACTGCTTGCCTCCCCCTCTACTCGAACGCATTGCTTCAGTGACCTCCTCAACAACCTCCTTTTAGTTCGCTATACCACCTACACTTGACACAGATGGACAATCTTCTTTTCAACTCGTAGATCATTCCAAATCCAAATCAATTCTATCATCTCTAACTTATAATTTACACGAGCTACTACAGACTGCAATACTACCGGTCCAGCTCGAGCTGCAAGCTCATGCCCCTAACTCGCACAACTCATCCTATACGAGCTCCTTTTTCGCCCTGCTTAGCCCGAATTGCGGGTCTTAACTCATTTTAACAAGCTCAATTAGGTCACTTCTTTCAGCAAGTTGCTATCTTCTCCTAGCTCAGTTCGTTCCTTAACCCCTCTAAGCTCGCCCTTACAAGCTACTGCCTTAGGTCAGCTTGGCCAGGCACCCCTAATGGGCTGCGACCATACTCAGCTCCTTTTGCGAGCTCGCACTTCAGCCTAGTCCAGACAAGCGAGATGGAGAGAAACAGACATAACCCAACTCACTCCCAATCGACCATCTTGATAGCTGAAATGCACTAAGGGCTTCCTCCAGCTCGCACCTCTCGAACTTCTGCCCTGACTCATGCATATCTACTTCTAACACTCTTTTTCCTCGTTTTTTTTTTTTTTTTCAGATTTTCATTCTTACAAACATTAACATAACTCGACTTTAATTCACATACATTTATTCAACAATATTTCACCAGACTCTTCCCATCAACCCAGATCGCAGCCTCAACAATTTCACAACTAAAAACTTAAGGTCCTAGGTAATAATCAGACTACTTTAATCAACATTTTATTAGTTTCATTTACTCAATTTAGGTCGCAAACACAACAGCAGGTTGTGCGACAACACTTAAACATCATAATCACAATTACACTACTTTAGATCGACATTATATTTCAAGTACTCCACTTACCAAATCTCCTCTTCAGTACTTCACCTTGATTTCCCACTTGATTGCTACTCCAATATCACCAGTTCTATTCACAAAATTCCATTTATATCAGACGCGGTTTATGGACTACCCAACAGATTTCTTACTAAACTAAAACCATAAATCTTACTCTTACCACTCGATCTTTACCAGATCTAATTCTTGAATCTGTTCTTCACATTCCAGCAGCTTGATTTCCTCCAAAAATGGTAGCAGATCAGCTTGAACAACTAAAAATCTGCCCTCCCTTTCTCTCTACCGACCACGCTCTCTCTCTCTCTCTTCTAGATTTTTCTCCCTTTTGTCGACACACTTACCCCATTCACCTATTTATAGGCATGGGTCAAGCTCGTTTTTTACCCTTAAACTTCTTAAAATTATAATTTTACCAAATTCTAGATAATTCTTTACTTTTCCCCAATATCCTTGTCCTTTCCCTTTATTTACGATTCTGCCATTCTTATAAAAATATTTTATTTACACCAATTATCCCTAAACTTTTAGAATTTAAAAATTTACTCCCAATCCTTCTGAAGACTCTATAAAAATTAAATTTCTCCTCTGAACACTATAAAAATCCTTTTTATTATTTTACAAACAAAATTTATTTTATTCCATACATGGGTACAATACAATTCGGGAGAGGGTGTTACATATTATAATGCAGATTGTAAACTTATTGAAAAGAAAATTTCAATAGTAATCAAATGCAGCAAAATGTTAACAAGATCTCAAATTAGATTATCAATAGGTTAACTTAAAATTCTAGGTCTAAATATACATAAAATGTTCCAAATTGATTCCATTTAAAGGTTCAATAATTCAAACTTGAATTTATATTCCCTATTTACTTTCAATTCAAAAAAAATATATATATATATATTAGCATAATTCATAACAAACAAAGCCAAAGAAAAATAAATAAATAAATAAAGACAATCATAAATCAAACAAGCGGAAGCATCGAACAACATTACCTTGACACCTTGACAATACATGTCCCAAAGACATCAACAAGATAGAAAACTCAAAAATTCACCTCTAATGGATTGATATATGATAGATTAGGCTGAAACTAATTGTGTCAACGCATGTCTATTCAATATACAAGGCTTAGCAACATTATTAAATTAAATAAGAAAGCTGACCCGAAACCCTAAATCTATACTAGAAAATTACAGTAAAAAGTAGTTAATTTTCCAAATATGTTTTCAAAAATCTATCATTTATCCAAAATTTAAAATATTTCTTATTACTATTTAGAGTGCAACTATGAAAAGGAAAAATCTAGAAAGTATAAAAAGAAGGAAAATTGATATACCTTCTAAAGACCACACCTGCAAATTTTAGAACGGGAAAGGCCATTAATTCTAGTCACAACACTAGATGGTGTCGGATGGTATGACAAGCCCATTAAGTCGTCACACCTATTGAGTTAAATTTTAGTGGGGGCAACATTTCAATTAATAAAATAAAATGAACTCCAAAGTAGAAACACAATAACATTTAGGAATGCCTGCTTCTAAATACTACACACACTAAAACCATTAAAAAATAAATTACGAGTCCTAATAAGCTCTTGCCTCTTGAGTATCTATATTGTCAGAAATTGGCTTGTCATTAGTTTTCAAGTATAACATGACGAAACTGCCTTTTAGGAACATCCTTAATTATGTGTCAATTGAAAGGTAACTTCCTAGTCCATTTACCCTGTAGTCAATACTCCACACTATTGTCAAAGTCTGTAGTGCCACTCCACAAAACTAGGCAGTAGTGTTCACTTGTGTTTAATTGAAAAATGCAGGAATAAGATTGTTCTATGACTTTAAAGCTCTTATTTCTAGTACAAAATGGCACCTTTGAAGAAGAAGATAAACCAATGAGTGATTGGAAAATGAATCCCCCTAGTCAAAAGCGGTGAGAACTCCTCAAAACATTTGCAAGTACTAATTATAACAAAGATCAAATACCTCATCTATCTCATATATTAAACAAGAAAACAAGAAAAGTCTTTTAACATTAATCATAACAAAACCAAGTATGTTGTTATTATATACATTAAACAATCAAACCACAAAAAAAAGGGTTAGAAAAATGGAAAACAAAGAAACGAAGTAAATTAGTACTGCAAGAGCAAGCTTGACTGTAAGCTGACCATGCCAAAAAAGGCTTTTTCGGTTTCATAATAAGACAAACCAATTAGAATATATTAGATCTACTAGTGTATGTGGAAGAGTAATTTATAACAAAAAGGTCATATAGGCCAACACGAGAGTGACAGACCAATTCTAGTACAAGCGTTAGATAAGAATAGGTTGCACAAACAAGTGCGCACAAGAAAAAAAAAAAAAGGAAAAACATGCAACCCCTATATCAATACATTAAATTATTAAAAACGCTTGCCGCATTTGCTATAACGTATACAAATCAGTACCTTCAGGATATTGGTAATAGTGACACTGTTCTTATATTAGATTTGTATACCCTAAACCGAAATATAATAATAATCTCAAAAACTGTAGAAGAGAATATAATACAATGAGAAAAATGCATTGGAAACGAACTTATAAAACAAAAATGACCAAACACGTGTAACATTTATTCCTCATAAAAATAAAAGTTAAAATCTTCTAGTTCAAAAAACCTTGACAAAAACATTACTTGAACAAAAATAATTTCAACCCTAGTTAAAAACATAAAACCTAAATCTACAAAATTACAAAAATAAAGTAAAACCAAAACACATGCCCACTGCCATCAATATAGAAACACAGAAAAAACAACAAAGGCCAACAAATAAAAAATTGTGGAACAGAAGTTAGAACACACAATCATTAAAATTATAGTAACTAAAGTGAGAATCAAAAGAAAATCAAAAGATGAAATAAAGAACACATATGGTTAAAAAAAAAAAAAAAAAAAGAATACAAGCACTAACAAGAAATTTGAAATTAATTAACCCACAATACTTCAATATATATATATATATATATATAACCCACAATACAAAAACAAAGCACATAAAGGTGTTAGTGATGAGAAGCATCCATTATCCGCAAATTAAGAAAAAAAGCCATAAATTGTCATGAACTTAAACCAAAAGATTAAAAAAAACAATATGAAACCTAAAAAAAAAAAAAAATTGATAAAAATGGAAAGTACTTTGTTTTGGTGTTTGAGGGACTAGATCGACTAAAGAAATTTATAAGAAAAAGCCTAATTTGTCACAAATTTGAACCAAAAAAATTGAAAAAAATATAGGAAGAGTACCTTGTTTCGATGTTTGAAGGACTAGATTGACTGAAGCAGGCATTGATTGTGCTTATTCTACTTCGATTAATGGAACGCCAAATAGTGAAGAAATGGAAGGCCGAGGGTGGAGAAAATCTTGTTAATCACTGTTTGCAAACATAAATTTCATATGATGTTTTTCATCAATGAAAACATTTTTCAGGCAAAATATTTTTGAAAACCAAAAAAGTGCAAGAAACGTCAACTTTATGTCTTTCGTTTTTCGATAAACATTTTTTGACAACGTTTTTCAAAAACATTTTTTTGGAAATGTTTTCTAGAACCGTTTTTCAAAAACATTTTCTAGAAATGATTCTTGAAAACGGTTTTAGAAACTATTTTAGGAAAAGGTTTTTGAAATTTTTCATTAAAAAAAAAAGTTTATTAGGGTTTTGGAAAACAGACTATGGTAGATTTCGATGACGACAAGGATCTAGCAATTGGACTGCAAATCTTCCTCATCACCAGAGAGGCTCCATCAAGGATGAACTTGAACTGAAGGGAATTGGAGTTCATGGGTAAATACATGAACTGTAATTTTCGATGCTGTAAACTTTTAAAATAATCTAAAATTCCAATCCTATTTACTAACAAAAATAATCCTAACACAAAAAAATCCTGACAAAGTCTTCCCTACTTCAACGACTTAAGAAACAAAACAAAAAATTTATAAGTCATGGTTTAGATTTAATGCTTTTTTAGCTTTTCAAACAATGAATATTAGAAACAGAACATAGCACACTACGTGTGAAAGAGAATATGACTGCTTAAAGAAAAAACAAAACAAACCACAAACCACAATTCAAAACCAAAAATTAACTAAAAGAAACCAAATCATCACTCTCAGACACCACACAAAAACTAGACACCGGTAGCCAAAAAGCCTAGCCATCATAAAATCGATCAGAAATCACCCCAAACATCACTAAAAATCGGCTAAAATCCATCAGTGAGTCTAAAACTCTCAACAAATATCCAACCACCACAAAGAAACAAACCATACTAACACAAAAGAAAGATTAGAGAAATAAGGAGAAGAAAGAGATAGATTGAGAAGCAAGTTTAGCCCAAATCAAAGGTGAAGGACAAGCTCTCGATTCTAGGCCTGCTATGATGTTTTGGGAGGCTAGGAGAGCTAACCTCCACTCATTTTGACTTTTTTCTTGGTTGGCCATGATCTCAATTGAAACAAGATCTTAATTGATTTGATAAAAAGAGAGATAAAAGGTTTTAAATATTGATTCCATTAAGTAACATGATTTAAATACACATGGTGTTGAAAGATGCAAAACAAACCTCTAAAGATGAACATGATAACCAAGGCCCCAAGCACCAATATTGTTAAATGCAAATATATTCTAATTTCTCATAACAAACAATTGATGGATATTTTTCTTAATACACTAATTAATCTATTGTGTATTTAACCAAATAATTCGTAATTCCTCCCTAGCCTCTTTCGAATGGTCAAGCAAAAATATTCAAAGTAATTAAACTGTCATATTCTACACCGATTAGTTAGTCTAAATTCTTTAAGATCCAATTATCCACAACGATTACATAAACCTTCTAGGTATATTCCTATTCCTTTAAGATTCATGTCATTCTATTGATGTCTAAACTATAACTGTCTTTTCCAAGTGCAAATTAGTTAACGGATCAAGTTAATTAATTAGCCTTAAGTTAATTAACCACATATTTCAACATTTGAATAGAATACTAACAATAAAAATAAAATCATTAATCACAAATAAATCATTGAATAAGAATTAAAATAGTTGACTACATTGTATTCCTAGATAGAATAATTTAGTTCTCCATAAAACAAATTAACACAATGAGAAAAATTGAAATCCAATTCAATAACATTGTACTAAATGAAAAAATAAATTAAAAGAGAAGTCATTGTTTAATTCTGAAGTGGTTGGTCTTTAACTCAAACACGAACAGGCAAATTGAACTTAATAACACTAGATTGCCTCTGTAACTTTTTCTATTGACATTTTGTTCTGGAGTTCCTTTTCTGCCCAAAAGTTCCCCCACTGTTGCAAAATGAAACAATTTATAGGCACACAAATTGAGGACTTTTTTTTTTCAATTAGTTGACTCCCAACCCGTAATCTCAAACTTTCATTCCTGATTTACTCCTTGATTCTCTAACTCCAATCTTTGAGAATTCCAATGCTCAAATTAATTACGAGATCCTTTGCAAGCTAACAATTGATCGCTTTACAAACTTCCTTCAAAACTTGCTTCTTTCCTTAGAATTTTGAATCCTTGAGAGATGCTCGAGCATGATTTTAGAACTTGAACTCTTTCCTTTCACTCACCATTTGACTAAACTGGCTTCTACAAGTAAACTGAAAATCTTCGAAGACATTAATGGTGATTCTCCACGAGCAAAATTATCATGGAAACTTTGTTACATCTTAAATGCATGCTTTGATTGCTTGAAACTCCCCTACATATCATTCACGCGTGAAACAAGATCCAAGCCTAGTCGCACCTTATTCTGCAGCCTGCGAAAACTCAAAGTGCCCACATGCTGGTTTGGGCTATAAGTTAATAGCTTGCACTATGGTCTATGTCTAAATTACAAAAAAGCCTCTCAACTTAAAAAATTCAATTTATGCACCATAAAATAACAAATTGATCCCACCATTCAATTTCTCCACAATACTCTCATAAAACATTAAAACACCCTTATTTTACTCAAGTTTTTATCACAAAAGCATTGGTTAAGAATATAAAATCGTGTTTAATTTTAGCCTGATCAACAATCGCAGAACAAAAACACAAGCCATATTGTCATATATCATTATCAAGAACTAAAAATAGACGTCCCTAATTCACTTTTTATGCTTAGTTCTAAATGATACAATAAGTGCACGTAAACTTTAGATATTTGAGTGAAGTACCAAGTACAAACACCAACTTTACTTAAAAATGATCAACCTAAATGCCACCTTTGACACACAAGTGAGGCCACTATAGCACCAAGGAATGTCATGGCAAAATAGTCATTAAACAGACGAAGCACATTTTTTGAAAGAGAAAGCAAGCTAAGAGCCCACCATGGAAGCTGCCATACATATTAAGAACAAAGAATGCTAATACCAAAGTAAATGTATACTAAAATGTGAAGCACCTCACTTTGACAAAGTGAGTTGCACCTTACAATAGAAGCTCTCCATATAAAGAAACAGTTACAGAAATGGGTGTGAGAGAAGAAAATAAACCGTCAAAATAAGAAGACATGGAATATTTCTAGAGACAAAAAAGATAAACACCAAGAGTGAGTATATTTCAATAGAACCTTAGGGTCAAGGGGCTCTAAGTTGGCCTCACTTAAGACAGTAGGGAAGTCTAAGAAGCAAAATAATTCACAAGATAAGCCTACTATTAACTCATACCTAATAAAACCAGTACATGCCAAGCCAATAGTAAGGCCCTGATAAAATGCAAAATATCTAACCATAAGCAATAGATAGCTCAATATCACTATTTGCAATAACCGACAAGTATGAAATGTGGTGGTTAGCATGAATCCATAATGAGGCCTCTGCATGCCTGCTCTTAGCACAAGTAATTAGGCCCTAATCTAATATTTTACTCATAAAAGGCAAACTCTAGTTCGCCAGTGAACAAAATCTAACAACTCTTCTTTCTAAGTAGACTTTATTTTGCTAAAACAAATGCAATTTTGTCTATATATTACTACTGAAGACACATCAATAGCATGCAGTCTTCTAGAAATGGAAATAAAATAATTAATTCACTACACACAGAGCATATTTCATACCACATCAATCTCCACATATATGAATAAGATGACTGCCAAATTAATAAGGTATAAAACGTCAAACAGAATCTGCAACCACAAGAAAGAGAAAACATAAAGATGTGAAGAGTTTTGGATTACTTAAGAAAAGCTGTTAAATTTGATTATACAAACATTCTCCAACTAACAAAATATTGAATATCATGAAAAATTTTAGCTAATGTATAGGAATTGTATAATTATAAGAAAATTTAATTTATCTTCTTTTAGTTTTTAATTTTTGTCTTTTCAAACCACGAATTTTTTGTGGACCTTTGGATTTGAATCCAATGACCATAACCACCCTATTAACTATACCACTCTAGTATACTATCAGAACCCACCTTGAGATATCATTTTTCTATAAAATAGTAGCAACCCTATTAACTGTCAACATCATAATTATAAAGTAAATCTTCCATAGCTAGTTAGCTACTCTCATGCATTCTGCTTCCCTATAACATGCAATATGTAAGTCAAATAATCTATAAATTTTCACATAATTAAAAATCAGCATAAGTCGAATAACAAATGAGGCTCACTTTATTTCCACTTGTTCATAACCCAAATTTGGTGAGCCTATTCTAGCCTGTTAAAAAATCCAATCTTCACATTTTTCCACATCAATTCAGTTGTAAAATCTTTAGCCTGAAAAGTTTAAATGACTTGTTTTGATATTTATATCACATGACCAGGCAATTTGAGCCTTTTTGCAATAGCTCGTGTTGCAAAAATAGGGCTGTGGCATTTGACCTGAAGAAAACATAAGCAAGAAAATTTCATAAAACCATAACCAACCAGACTTTTACAACCCAAGCAGCCATGCCATGTCAGGTAGACACAGAGAGAATATGGCCACACTGTGGCCAATCCAACATAATAAGTTTAACACAGGCACATGCAAACCCATATTTGATATATTGCTCATATAAATCTTAATCTCAACAAAATAAGACTAAAGTTAATAATGTAGTTCCTGTAAAGTTAGAATTCTGCAAGTAATTTCAATCGAAAAATAAAGAAATATTCATCACAAATTTATGCATTCAATTGTGCCGCATCATAAGCAGATTCCAAATCTCATCCATTGCTTGGCACATGGAATGCACAATTGGAGGGGCTAACATTCATACATGAACCAATAAAATGACAAAACTCTCACAACAGTCACAAGCAAACCCTCAAATAATAGAAAGAACACAATATTTTAACAAGGTATCATACAACTCAGGTAGTGCACATTATAAAACAGACAAAAATAGACTACTAGACATATTTCAACTTCACAAAATGCTTAATAAATCTCATAGGACATTGTAACCAGACTACTGGACTCCCACATCAAATAAACTTCAATTGACTAGATCCCACTAAAACCCTAGATTGGAAGTTTTCAATCCATATCACAAATAAAGGCAAAAGTATCAATAAACCATGCCAAGGTTTATCCCTCCTTCCTCTTTTCCTCACCGTGCCCCTCCCCCCCCCCCCCCCCCCCCCTAAAAAAGAAAAAAAGCCCACCACAGAAAATCAAAAATGAAAATGAAAACTAACACAAAATCTGACCCCACATTGACAACCCAACAACAACCAAGCTCCAAAACATGACACACCCTTTCCAACAATTTAAACACACAAAAAAAGAACCTTTTTAATTCGAACAAATTGCACCAACCAACCTTGGTAGTCACAACTGTTACACTATACACCCACAAACCTGCAAAAACAAAATAACGACAACAACTTTATTTATTTTTCAAGAAAAATAATAATAAAATTCTACCAGTCATAACAAAAGAATCAACTAATCAGCCTAAAGTTGCAATCTTGCAATCATCAAATAGGAAAAATTGAGAAAACGAAGCGGAGAAAGAGAGAGAGAGAGAGAGACACGCAATAGGCGATGAGGGTTTCTTCTCTACTGCAATTAGAGTTGCTGGAGTTGAAGCTGGCTTCGCTTCTCCCCATTCTTGCTTCTCACCACTCTTTATCCGTCTCCTCTGCTACTTCACAACATGAATCAAGAAAAGAAAGGCACTACAAATAAGACCCACCTCCAGAAACTTACAAAGCACAAAGAAAGAGCAGCTTTTGAAGAACAAGATTGGTTTCTGATAGTTAGGATGTCAGAAGAATAAGTAGTTGAAAGTGATTTTTCACTATTGGGGATTTGGAGCCTACGTAAACAAGAAATGAGCTTGTTTGTTTGTGTTTTTTTTTTTCCCGATACAGTTTTTTTTTTTTTTTTTTAAATGTGATCAATTTCATTCAGTGCTTGTCTAGCTCCATGTTGTTGATGATGACGTTGCCAGAGTTTTTGAATAATGGGAATGAGGCAACGGCTCAGAAGGCCGCGAAGCTGTTGATCGAGCTGGGTCACTGCATTTGCCTTTCAATATGGTAGAACTTCTTTTAGGTCACTGCATTTACCTTTCATGTACGGTATAATCCATCCAAGAGCAACGACATGATAGTAATTGGAATAGACAAACAATGCACTAACAAACTTGCAAGGATGCAGCTAAAATTAACTATAAAGCAACAAAACCACGATGAGAATCTAGTATGGATCCACCAATGTCAAGAAAGAAAACTATAAAGCAACACAAAGTATAAAAATGAGGTTATGAAATAACTATTAATTTCATTCTTCCAACTTATGTTTTAATGTCTTATTACTATATCGATAAGAATGAGATGTTTACCTTTGGATATAGGACTTAAATCATTCATCAACTTGTGAAGCATACTTTCAAGTCCAAAATCATCAAGAACAGCTCCAAATTTATTCATTGTGTTTGGTGGCATGATTCTGAATTTTGCATCGTGAACCCATCTTTCAAAGCTATCTACCTAAACAATTAGAACTTGATAAGACAATATAGAAACTAAAATACAAGGAAAAAGATATAATATTACAGACCAATTAACAAGAAAGAGAATCTACCTCAGATAACAACATTTCACAGAAAAATGTGTCTGAAGCAATTCGAATGTATAAATTCCTGGAGAGAGTTCAGTCATTAGCCTCTTAAAACTCTCGACTCTATTTTCATTAATTGCTTCAAGAAAAGAGGGAACAAAGAAGTTTGTGGCATGCATTGAATACAACTCCATGCAAAGAGGCTGCAAGGAGATGTGAACAATTAGGGAACGAAATAAAAAGAAGACATATGCAGAAGCTGCAGATAACTGACATTTATATGCTATTTTCAATTCAAGGAAAAAGTCATGGGATCTCATCCTAATTTGGTAAATTCAACCCAATTACCCAAATACAAAAAAACATTACTAAATATAAAAAGCTGATAAGTTTCTGATTCAAGTTCCAAACAAAACAGTTGGTTAAGAATCCTCAACCAGCTGGTTAAGAAGCAGAAGGTTGAAAATTCGAGCAAGGCAGCCCCATCCACTTCCACATCATTTGGCAACTCTGTAACTCTACAGAATCAAAATGAAAAACAGAAACAAATGTCACTAAAAACAAAAATAAAAAAAAAAGAGGGGGGAGGGTGCGTGGGGGGAATGCAGTCCCAATGAAATAGAAGACCTAGCTAAGAGAAGACTATATCAGGGAGTTGAGATTGTTTAATTTTATCTTGTTTTTGTTTTTGAACTTGAATTTTGTTTACATCCCTAATTAATAAAAAGGCAGTAACAGAAATAGCTCCTAAGGGAAGTGTGCTCAGGATACAATAGATCTTAACAAAATCCGTAGCATAATCATTAAAATGAAACCATCATAATCTTATAACACAATATGAAGCAACATAAACTAGACACCTTAACACATTTCAGCAGATCTTTGGCAGTAGGATCATTGTTGAAATGATCACGTACAGGCTTAGGTAAATTAACAAGGAAGAGATTAGCATGAAGGCAATATAGATATTACGCAAAGAAAAACAGACTACAACAGGCTTCTCATTAAGTCTAACCAATCAGGCCACTGGCACACCAAAAGAATTTGATAGCTCCTATGCACAAGCACATTACTGGAAGCTAAACTAGCAACTGAATGTCATAATTTGTATGTAGTTTAGAACACAGCCACTATTAAGAATTCAAAGGCAGAACCCATACACTCACAAAATTTCCTTTCTATATTACAACTATTTAACCAATCATGCTTGGGCCCTTTTTTTTTTTTAATTATAATGAAGAAGGAAACAAAAGAAACAGCAGCTCTTTCCTTTACAACAGGATGAGTGACAGAAGAGAGTATCGATAGACAACAGGCACATGAAAATAAGTAGGACATTTTACATGAGATTGACATACACAAGCACCCAATCTATGGTATAAGATGGAAATAAGTAGAATTCAAACGAACAAACCCAAACAAGCTGACACAGCTCATCACAAAATTTAATCTGCAGTAGGCAAAAGTACATTATACTTTGATCAAATTAAATTAGACAATCCCAATGATATAAACCGGGACATTAGCTGAAGTGACAACATGATCGGGTGGGATAAGGTAGGCTATGTCAAGCAACAACTGCTCCCAATCGATTCAGAGACATGAAAAAAAATTACTTTCTTTATTTTCACATTCACTTCAGCCTAGGATATTAACACAGAGAACAACAGAACAATCAGTAACCCCAAATAAGAATAAATTCAATGATACAAGGTGTTGAGCCACTAGTAAGATAAACTATAAGCAGCATTTTTATACACACTTATCATGCTAATTTACTACTCTCGAAACCAAATCATACCTCCTTAGTCCTCATCCTCTATAAAGATGAAATATGATGGATCACTCTTTGACATCTTTTCTAGGGCCCAGAAGCATATCTACGTGTCCTATTATCCAACAGCAACTACGGAAACAATAAGGACAAAAATTAAAACCATAAAAGTATGTAGAGGATAAGCAATATTGTAGAGATTTATATCACTAGAAATTTTTCAATGAGAAGCACCCCATTATCTAACTAACAAGAAAAACTATAAATTGTCACGAAATGTGAATCAAATGATATAAAATAATTGAAAAAAGGAAAAAAAGGGAAAGTGTCGGTGTTTGAAGGATTGGAGCCACTGAAGGATAAATCATCAGCAAGTGGTGATCCGTTCAGGTCTCGAGTGGCGAAAAAGAAATCCAAGGCTGAGGGTCGAAGAACCCTGATTCATTACTATTTCTCTGGCTTCAATTTTAGACACCATTCCTTCAAAACGTATTTTTATGTGAAATGTTTCTTAAAATTAAAAAAGTGAGCGAAACACCAACATCACATGTTTTGTTTCCGAACCCCAAAAAAACCAATTTTCGAAACCCGATCCGGTTCGCTTCAATTCGGTCCGGTCCGGTTCATTTCGGTCGGGTCTGGTCCATCCGGTCCGGTCCAGTCCAGTCTGATTTTATTCAGTCCAATTCGGGTGCATTGGTTTGGGCCTCGAACATCGACTCAAAACTAACGGGTAGAATCGCTAATAATATTTCAATTAGCACAAACATGACACAAGTTGTCTTGCACATAAAAAAGATCCGAAACCCCAAACATAACCCGACCCATAACTAGAACCCACAGCTTCATCAGAAATTCAAACAAATCAAACCACAAGCAGAACCAACATTCTTATTAAAACATCAAACAAAACCGAACCACAAAACATAAACAAATCACACGTTATTATCAATGTACAAACCACAAATCACAAACAGAACCTAAAAATCGAACAACCAAAAAATAAAATCACAACCCACAACCAAGAAGTCAAACAAACCACATACAAACCTCACCAAAAACTGAACCGTAAAACTGTAGTTTAATAAAAAAACTGAACCAAATATTCTCGATTTGTTCGGTTCGGTTCGGTCCGGTCCGATCCGATAAGGTTCGGGCAGGTTTTCTTGCCCAACCTAGTTCAGATGTTTTGAGAAAAATGATTTCTGTAGAACAATTTTCTTGGTGATGGCATCGGCCAACAAACCACAATCCAAAACGAGCCACAAATTCAACCAAAATAAACACATACAAAAACCCACAGAAATTAGTCACAACCCACCCAAAAATCACAACTATCACCCCTAAAATCCACCCTTAACACCGGTCGGAAATCACCTTTCAAACACCACCTAAAAAGGGGCCAAAATCCGATGCGACGCCCAACAACATTTACCAACCCCAAGAAACACAACCAAACCAACACAAAAGAAATATTAGAGGGATGGGGAGAAGAGAGAAATAGATAGGATTAGGATCCAGAGTCTAAGAAGCAGATTCTTACCTTACCCTTTATTATTATCGGTTAGTCCTGATCTGAATTGAAACCACAAGTGGAGTGATTTTTTAGAACGGTAAGGGAGGCCTGTTGAAGAGAGAAGGGATGATAGGTTTATTAGAAAGAGAGGACAGAAGGGGAGAAGAGAGACAAGAAGTAGAAAGAGTGAGATACGCATGAAGTTTCATATTATTTTAACATGTTAATAGTATGTTTTGTTATATTTTGTATATATTTACCTATTTACCTAATTAGATTTTTGTTAAATGCTCCCAATCCCAAGTATCGATGTATTATAATGTAATAATCTTCATCAAAAGACTTTTGTTTGATGAATTAACTTCTAATCAAAAGTAAATTCTAATATACCCAATTATAGTCATCTAAACTTTTGTGTTTTTTTTTTTTTTTTCAAAAACAATAACTTTCTATTAAAAACCTTTGAGTTAAGCAGATGGTGTTATGGTGTAGTAACACCCATACTCCTAGTGTTTGCTTTTCATGAGTCTCCAAGTCAAGGTTCGATATGCATCTGACCTCGTTTGGTTTGTGGGCTTTTTCCCTTCATGTGACTAGTCTTCCTCCCACTTTGAAGTCTTTGTCTCCTCTCACTTTTGAAAGTTTTAGTTTCGGACCGTGCCCTAATATCTCAATCAAGAGAGCCCGACTTGTAGTTATTGTACTTGCAATATGTCAAAAAAAATCTGAGTTGAATTATACAAAATTCTATGGAAAATAATACAATAATAACAATTGCATTAAAAAAGAGCATTGACTGTCATATAAAGATTTTGATAATAGTACATTTTCTTAAGGAATTGTTAATAATAATATAGGAAAATTCTAAAAAGCCGCCTGACTTTTAACAGATTATCGATTTTCCCCATGTGGTTTCGTTTTTATCTAAAATCTTCCATTGGTTGCAAAATTAATAGGAAAATTGGACAAGAAATAAATAGACATTTTTAACCTTCAAAATTTATTTAAAAAATGAAATAATTATAAAATAATATTTTAAAATAAAAAATTATAAACTAATAAAAATAAAAGTGGAGATCCAAATTAGTTCTCCACCATCCATCCAAATCAAATTGGATCTCCACCAGCCATTACATCATCATTATTAACCTTTAGACCCACCACTAACAATGAGCAACTCACAACCATCACAAATGAACATACCAACAACCATCAAAATCAATATATCAAAGATGAACAACAATCAACTAATAAACCCACAAAGTTTGGGAAAAAAAAAATCATCGAACATCATTAAGCACACCTGAAAACCTAAAAAAAAAATCATCTAAACCAAAAAATCATCAAAAATCAAACATAAAAATCATCAAGCAGCATCAAGTATCAAATCTTCAACAAGGTTCATCTGTGTTCGAACCCAGTTAAAGGTTCAACTAGTGCATGATGAAATTTTTGTGGAAAATAATAAAAAATAACAATTGCATAAAAAGAAAGTAAAGAAAGTGTTAAATGTCATATGAAATTTTAAAGATAAGCATATTTTCCCAAAGAATAGCGAATAACAATATGGATTAATTACACATTAACATTCAACTAAGAAGGAAAAATCATTGATTTAGGGAATTAGGTCCCTTAACTTTTTTAAAAAAAAAAAAATTAATTATGCATGAAAATAAATATATGATAATATACTTAAATTTTCATAATGCTCCCATAAATTGTATGCCTCCACCTGTACTTATGAACTATAAAGATTTGGGCAATTTTAATTATTACATGAAGAAATCATATTTAAGACATATGCTACTGATCTAAACCCTCAAAAAGTAATAGCATAATTTATAATATAATACCATAATAAAATACGAGACAACCACCAAATAATGTCATATGTTGTCTTTTAACATGGATTATTGTACACCTATTCACTCCTTTTGGTATTAGGGGGTTCAAGTTTGAATAAATCCATTCTAAAAACATAAATTAAAATGAGCATTTTACAGCATTTTTAATGGTTTGGCACCTGATTAAACCATTGTGTATCATCTCCATTGTGACCAAAAACTTATTATAATGCAGATTGTAAAGTTATTGAAAAGAAAACTTCAATAGTAATCAAATGCAACAAAGCGTTAACAAGATCTCAAATTAGGCTATCAACAGGTTAACTTAACATTCTATGTCTAAATATACATAAAATGTTCCAAAATGATTCCATTTAAAGGTTCAATAATTCAAACTTGAATTTATATTCTCTATTTACTTTCAGTTCTAGAAAAAAAATATATATTAGCATAATTCATAACAAACAAAGCCAAAGAATAAATAAAAAAAGACAATCATAAATCAAACAAGCGAGAGCATCGAACAACATTACCTTGACACCTTGACAATACGAGTCCTAAAGACATCAACAAGATAGAAAACTCAAAAATTCACCTCTAATGGATTGATATATGATAGATTAGGCTGAAACTAATTGTGTCAACGCATGTCTATTCAATATACAAGGCTTAGCAACATTATTAAATTAAATAAGAAAGTTGACCTGAAACCCTAAATCTATATTAGAAAATTACAAGAAAGAGTAGTTAATTTTCCAAATATGTTTTCGAAAATCTATCATTGATCCAAAATTTAAAATATTTCTTATTACTATTTGGAGTGCAACTATGAAAAGAAAAAACCTAGAAAGTATAAAAAAAAAAAAAAAGGAAAATTGATATACCTTTTGAAGCCCACACCTGCAAATTTTAGAACAGGAAAGGACATTAATTCTAGTTACAACACTAGATGGTGTCGGATGGTATGACAAGCCCATTAAGGCGTCACGCCTACTGAGTTAAATTTTAGCGGGGCAACATTTCAATTAATAAAACCAAATGAACTCCAAAGTAGAAACACAATAACATTTAGGAAGGCCTGCTTCTAAATACTACACATACTAAAACCATTAAAAAATAAATTATGAGTCCCAATAAGCTCTTGCCTCTTGAGTATCCATATTGTCAGAATTTGGCTTGTCATTATTTATCAAGTATAATGTGACGAAACTGCTTGTTAGGAACATCCTTAATTATGTGTCAACTGAAAGGTATCTTCCTGGTACACTTACCCTGTAGTCAATACTCCACACCATTGTCAAAGTCTGAAGTGCCACTCCACAAAACTAGGCAGTAGTGTTCACTTGTGTATAATTGGTCTATGACTTTGAAGCTCCTATTTCTTGTACAAAATGGCACCTTTGAAGAAGAAGATAAACCAATGAATGGTTATGCCCAAAATATCACCTTCGGCTAAGCAGTTATCATAACAAGCTTTAAGGTATCGATTCCACAGAGAAGTGAACAACAAGAAGAATTCAAAACAGTAAAACTTTATAAAAATAAAATAAAACAATAGAAAACAATTGAAGAGAAAATTATTTGAGAATTTTTAATTGGAGAATGAATGAAAATATAAATATGACAACCAATAGAGAAAATAGCAAGGCTTTGAGGATCACTTAATTGTTTAATTATCTATCAAGTTTGATTTCAAATTACTATTTAATTGCATGTTTCACATCTCAAACAAACAATTGAAAAATATGGATTTGAAGATCAAATAAAAACACAGTGATAATTGCAAAACTCTTTACATTTAAGAACAAACTAGGATATAATTTATAAATTATCTAAGAACGATAATATATCAAATTGATAATACTGTAGTAAAAAATCAACTTATAAATTTATCAATCCAAAAACTATAATTTTAACATGAACCACATAAAAAAGCTTGACTGAATTTATATGAAACTGTAAAATATAATTTCTGAATTAAAACTTAAAAAAGAGTTTAACATAGATATTGAAAAGTTTGAAAATAAACAAAATTGAATAATAGTAACCTTACAATTAAGATCACCCCTCAGCCTCACTCTAATTTTAGTCTAACTTGCTCATTATTTCACACATTCCACAGAGAAAGTATGAAAATAATTTAGCAAGACACTTTCTTTCTGAAACACTGGTTTTCTCCTTCAAATTGGTTGCCTTGATGTGTTGCCAGACGCCCTATTTATAGAAGCAAAAAGCCTCTCCATAAGATCTTCACTTCACCGAAAAAGGAAGGCTTTAAAATTCAAATTTGATTTCAAAATTCAAACAAACAAAATTTGTTTAAAATCTTTCCATCTTGCTCACAAGTTTGACCCAATCCATCACCATAAATCACTACTACTTCCAAAATTTGAGAGACAAATTAAATTCCAATTCATTTTCACAAATCACTTCATCAATCATATCTCATCCAACTTTTTTCAAATTCGAAAGTCAAATTTTATCCTCCATCATCTTCACAAATCACTTGACCATTTTTCAAATTTGAAAATCAAATATGGTGGAAGTGAATAGGCCATGAAGCTTGGGACTGGAGAAATTTGGGGCCTGACTGTGATTATGTTTAGCTACTGAACCCCGGTAACATTTAGGCCTTGTGCAGTTGAGCTGATGTCCTTTAAATTGAGCATTTTGATTTTATTTCTGAAAAACACCACAAGCCCAAAATAAGTACCCATAAATTATGTCAAAATTATCAATTTTATGAGCATAAAAATACATTAAATCAAATGATCAAACCAAATGCATTCGTAAAAATAATCAAATCAAAATGTATAATAAATAACATATTTTTGACAAATGCAATCAATTTTCTAATATTAAAATTGTATTTTTATGCTCTAATCAATGAGTGATTGCAAAAGGAATCCGCCTAGTCAAAAGCGATGAGAACTCCTCAAAACATTTGCAAGTACTAATTATAACAAATATCAAATACCTCATTTATCTCATATATTAAACAAGAAAACAAGAAAAGTCTTTTAACATTAATGATAACAAAGACCAAGTATGTTGTTATTAAATACATTAAACAATCAAACTACAAAAAAAGGGTTAGAAAAACAGAAAACAAAGAAACGAAGTAAATTAGTACTGCAAGAGCAAGCTTGACGGTAAGTTGACCACATCACAAAAGGCTTTTTCGGTTTCATAATAAGACAAACCAATTAGAATATATTAGATCTACTAGTGTATGTGGAAGAGTAATATATAACAATAAGGTCATGTAGGCCGACACAAGAGTGACAGACCAATTTTAGTACAAGTGTTAGATAGGAATAGGCTGCACAAACAAGTGCGCACAAGAAAAAAAAAAAAAAAAAAAAGGAAAAACATGCGACCCCTATATCAATACATTAAATTATTAAAAACGCTTGTTTGCATTTGCTATAACGTATACAAATCAGTACGTTCAGGATATTGGTAATAGTGACACTAGTCTTATAGTAGATTTGTATACCCTAAACCGAAAGATAATAATAATCTCAAAAATTATAGAAGAGAATATAATACAAGGAGAAAAATGCATTGGAAATGAAGTTATAAAAACAAAAATGACCAAACACATGTAATATTTATTCCTCATAAAAACAAAAGTAAAACATTACTTGAACAAAAATAATTTCAGGCCTAGTTAAAAACATAAAACCTAAATCTACAATGCATTAACTATATAGCTATCATAAAGACAAAATTACAAAAATAAAGTGAAACCAAAACACATGCCCACTGCCATCAATATAGAAACATGGAAAAAACAACAAAGGCCAACAAATGAAAAATTGTGGAATAGAAGTTAGAACACACAATCATTTAAATTACATTAATTAAAGTGAGAACAAAAAAAAAATCAAAAGATGAAATAAAGAACACATATGGTTAAAAAAAAAAAAAAATACAAGCACTAACAAGAAATTTGAAATTAATTAACTCACAATACTTCTAATATATATACATATATATATATATATATTAGCCCATAATACAAAAACTAAGCACACAAAGGCGTTAGTGATGAGAAGCATCCATTATCCGCAAATTAAGAAAAAAAAGCCCTAAATTGTCATGAACTTAAACCAAAAGATAAAAAAAAACAATTTGAAACCTAAAAAAAAATAAAATTTGATAAAATTTGAAAGTACCTTGTTTTGGTGTTTAAAGGATTAGATCGACTAAAGAAATTTACAAGAAAAAGCCTAATTTGTCACAAATTTGAACCAAAGAAATTGAAAAAAATATATATATGAAGAGTACCTTGTTTCGATGTTTGAAGGACTAGATTGATTGAAGTAGGCATCGATTGTGGTGATTTTAGTTTGATTAATGGAAGGCCAAACAATGAAGAAATGGAAGGCCGAGGGTGGAGAAAGTCTTGTTAATCACAACTTGCAAACATAAATTTCATATGATGTTTTTCATCAATGAAAACATTTTTTTAGGCAAAACGTTTTTGAAAACCAAAAAAGTGTAAGAAACGTCAACTTTATGTCTTTCGTTTTTCGAAAACGTTTTTTGACAACATTTTTCAAAAACATTTTCTAGAAATGTTTTTCAAAAACATTTTCTAGAAATGATTCTTGAAAAAGGTTTTAGATACTATTTTAGGAAAAGGTTTTTGAAATTTTTCATTAAAAAAAAAAAAAGAAATAGGTTTATTTAGGTTTTGGAAAACGGACTATGGTAGATTTCGATGACGACAAGGATCTAGCAATTGGACTACAAATCTTCCTCGTCACCAAAGAGGCTTCGCCAAGGATAAACTTGAACTGAAGGGAATTCGAGTTCATAGGCAAATACATGAACTGCAATTTTCGATACTCTAAACTTTTAAAATAATCTAAAATTCCAATCCTATTTACTAACCAAAATAATCCTAGCACAAAAAAATCCTGACAAAGTCTTCCCTACTTCAATGACTTAAGAAACAAAACAAAAAATTTACAAGTTATGGCTTAGATTTAATGCTTTTTTAGCCTTTCAAACAATAAATATTAGAAGAGAACATAGCACACTAGGTGTGAAAGAGAACCTGGCCGCTTAAAGAAAAAACAAAACAAACCACAAACCACAACTCAAAACCAAAAATTAACTAAAAGAAACCAAATCATCACTCTCAGACACCACACAAAAACTAGACACCAGTAGCCAAAAAGCCCAGCCATCATAAAATCGATCAAGAAATCACCCCAAATACCACCAAAAAATTGGCTAAAATCCATTGGTGAGCCTAATACTCTCAACAAGTATCCAACCATCACAAAGAAACATTCCATACTAACACAAAAGAAAGATTAGAGAAATATGGAGAAGAAAGAGATAGATCGAGAAGCAAGTTTAGCACAAATTGAAGGGGGAGGACAAGCTCTCAATTCTAGGCCTGCTATGATGTTTTGAGAGGCTAGGAGAGCTAACCTCCACTCATTCTGACTTTTTTCTTGGTTGGCTGTAATCTAAATTGAAACAAGATCTTAATTGATTTGATAAAAGGAGAGATAAAAGGTTTCAAATATCGATTCCATTAAGTAACATGATTTAAATACACATGATGTTGAAAGATGGAAAACAAACCTTTAAAGGCGAACATGATAACCGGGACCCCAGGCACCAATATTCTTAAGTGCAAATATATTCTAATTTCTCATAGCAAACAATTGATGGATATTTTTCCTCATGCACTAATTAATCTATTGTGTATTTAATCAGATAATTCTTTGTTCTTCCCTAGTCTCTTTCGAATGATCAAACAAAAATATTCAAAGTAATTAAACAATCATATTTCTATGCCGATTAATTAGTCTAAATTCTTTAAGATCCAATTATCCACAGCGATTACATAAACCTTTTAGGTATATTGCTATTCCTTTAAGATTCATGTCATTCTATTGATGTCTAAACTATAACTGTCTTTTCCAAGTGCAAAATAGTTGACGAATCAAGTTAATTAATTAGTCTTAAGTTAATTAACAACATATTTCAACATGTGAATAGAATACTAACAATAAAAATAAAATCATTAATCACAAATAAATCATTGAATAAGAATTAAAATAATTGACTCCATTATATTCCCAGATGGAATAATTTAGTTCTCCATGAAACAGATTAACACAATGAGAATAATTGAAATCCAATTCAATAACATTGTATTAAATGAGAAAATAAATAAAAAGAGAAGTCACTATTTAATTCTAAAGTGTTTGGCCTTTAATTGGAACACGAACATGCAAATTGAACTTAAAAACACTGGATTGCCTCTGCAACTTTTTCTGTCGACGCTTTGTTCTGGAGTTTCTCTTCTACTCAAAAGTTCCCCTACTGTTGCAAAATGAAACAATTTATAGGCACACAAATTGAGGACTTTTTTTTTTTTCAATTAGTTGACTCCCAACACGTAATCTCAAACTTTCATTCCTGATTTACTCCTTGATTCTCTAACTCCAATATTTGAGAATTTGAATGCTCAAATTAATTCCGAGATCCTCTGTAACCTAATAATTGATCGCTTTACAAACTTCCTTCAAAACCTGCTTCTTTCCTTAGAATTTTGAATCCTTGAGAGATGCTCGAGACTGATTTTAAAGCTTGAACTCTTTTTTTTCACTCACCATTTGACTAAACTGGCTTTGACAAGTAAACTGAAAATCTTCGAAGACATTAATGGTGATTCTGCACAAGCAAAATTGGCATGTAAACTTTGCTACATCTTAAATGCATGATTTGATTGCTTGAAACTCTCCTGCAGGTCATTCACGCGTGAAACAAGATCCAAGCCTAGGCGCAGCATATTTTGCTGCCTGCGAAAACTCATAGTGCCCACATGCTGGTTTGGGCTGTAAGTTCATAGCCTGCACTACGACTTACGTCTAAATTACAAAAAAGCCTCTCAACTTACGAAAATTCAATTTATGAGCCAAAAAATAACAAATTGATCTCTCCATTCAATTTCTGCACAATACACTCATAAAACATTAAAACACCCTTATTTTACTCAAATTTTCATCACAAAAACATTGGTTGAGAATGTAAAATCATGCTTAATTTTAGCCCAATCAACAATCGCAGAACAAAAACACAAGCTATATTGTCATCTATCATTATCAAGAACTAAAAATAGACGTCCCTAATTCACTTTTTATGCTTAGTTCTAAATGATACAACAAGTGCACATGAACTTTAGATATTTGAGTGAAGTACCAAGTACAAACACCAACTTTATTTAAAAACAATCAAACCCAAATGCCACCTCTGATACACAAATGAGGCCGCTATAGCAAAAAGGAATGTCATGGAAAAATAGTCGTTAAAGAGACGCAGCACATCTTTTTAAAAGAGAAAGCAAGCTAAGAGCCCACCATGGAAGCTGCCATACATGTTAAGAACAAAGAATGCTAATACCAAAGTAAATGTATACTAAAATATGAAGCACCTCACTTTGACAAAGTGAGTTGCACCTTACAATAGAAGCTCTCCATATAAAGAAACGATCACAGAAATGGGTGTTAGAGAAGAAAATAAACAGTCAAAATAAGAAGACATGGAATATTTCTAGAGGCAAAAAAGATAAACATCAAGAGCGAGTATTTTTCAATAGAACCTTAGGGTCAAGGGGCTCTAAGTTGGCCTCACTTAAGACAGTAGGGAAGTCTAAGAAGCAAAATAATTCATAAGATAAGCCTACTATTAACTCATACCTAATAAAACCAATGCATGCCAAGCCAATAGTAATGCTCTGATAAAATGCAAAATATCTAACCATAAGCAATAGATAGCTCAATATCACTATTTGCAATAATCGATAAATATGAAATGTGTTGGTTAACATAAATCCATAATTAGGCCTCTGTATGCTCTTAGCACATGTAACTAGGCCCTAATCTAATATTTTACTCATAAAAGGCAAACTCTAGTTTGCCAATGAACGAAATCTAACAACTCTTCCTTTTAACTAGACTTCATTTTGCTAAAATAAATGCAATTTTGTCTATATATTACTACTGAAGACACATCAATAGCATGCAGTCTTCTAGAAATGGAAATAACATAATTAATTCACTACACACAGAGCATATTTCATACCACATCAATCTCCACATATATGAATAAGATGACTACCAAATTAATAAGGTATAAAACGCCAAACAAGATCTGCAACCACAGGAAAGAGAAAACATAACGACGTGAAGAGTTTTGGATTACTTAAGAAAAGCTACTAAAATTTTATTATGCATTCAATTGTGCGGCATCATAAGCAGATTCCAAATCCCATCCATTGTTTGGCACATGAAATGCACAGTTGGAGGGCTAACTTTCATACATGAACCAATAAAATGACAAAACTCTCACAACAGTCACAAAGATACCCTTAAATAATAGAAAGAACACAAGATTTTAACAAGGTATCATACAACTCAAGTAGTGCACATTGTAAAACAGACAAAAACAAACTAGTAGACATATTTCAACTTCACAATATGCTTCATAAATCGCATAGGACATTATAACTAGACTACTGGACTCCCACATCGAATAAACTTCAATTGACTAGATCCCACTAGAACCTTAGTTGGAAGTTTTCAATCCATATCACAAATAAGGGCAAAAGTATCAATAAACCATGCCAAGGTCTTTTCCCCCCCGCCGCCCCACTCCCCAAAAAAAAAAAAAAAAAAAACCAACCACAGAAAATCGAAAAAGAAAATGAAAACTA